>CM057809.1:1656572-2229338 GCA_030067965.1 Latrodectus elegans
TGCTCTAAAATATTGATAGAAGAAGTAATAATTTGTAATAAATTATTTTGTGAGCTACTTAAGGAACTTATTTCTTTGTTCCTAT
Organism: Latrodectus elegans; assembly: GCA_030067965.1. NCBI lineage: Eukaryota > Metazoa > Arthropoda > Arachnida > Araneae > Theridiidae > Latrodectus > Latrodectus elegans. The sequence continues at coordinate 1,656,658 of CM057809.1, forward strand.
TATACCAGATAAATTACTACATATATATATTTATATACATTTATATATATATATATATATATATATATATATATATATATATATATATATATATATATATATATATATATATATATATATATATATATATATATATATATATATATATATACATATATATATATATATTTATATATATATATATATATATATATATATATATATATATATATATATACATAGATATATATATATATTCATATACATATATATATATATATATATATATATATATATATATATATATATTCATTTCTTGGAATAGATGAAAAAATGCATTTATAGCCACATAAATCTCTTCTTCTGAATGAAAACGACATCCACTTAAGTTCTTTTTTATATTAAAGAATAACTAAAAGTCGCACATAGCTAGATCAGGTGAATACGGCGGATGTTCGATCACTTTAATTTGTTTTTAATTAAGAAACTCAACAGTTAATCTGGCTGTATGTGAAGATGCATTGTCATTGTGAAGCATTAGTCCCTGAACATTCAGTTCTTGTAGAATTTCTGAAAGACATAAAATGGTATACCAGTTTGCTCTTACTGTCTTCTGTCCTTCCAACTTGATGGCTTTGACCAATCCCGTACTTCTAAAAAAACGGCATACATTACTTTTTTTTTAGTGGCGTTGATTTTTTACCATTGTCGACGTGGGATCATCTTCAAAGACCCATACTTTGCTTTCTTGACATGTTGTAACGTCAAAAAACGGTATGTACGTTACATCACCTGGTTAGTTGGTTGGGTTTTATGACGCAAGGTCCAAAAATGGACATGCTGCGCCAAGAATAAAGTTTTCTACAACGAGGACGAAAAGAAAGAAAAATCAGAAGAATAGAGGAGGGAAGAAATTAAAGAAGAGGACAGATCACTGGGGTACCTTGGGATTTTGACACCCGTGTTTATCTAAAGAAGGTAAGCCCCCTGAAGGGGTTTCATTACCTGTTCACATTTAGAAATGATGTGGTGGCCATTCAAGAATTCAAGAATTCATTTAGCAATTCAAGAGTTTCTTTACTGATTCTGACATGCTCCTCTCTTTGGTGCTCAGTTAGATTATGGGAAACCCAACGGCAAACTACTTTTTTCATATGTAATTCTTCATGAATGATTTTGTGTATGGCTGCGGATCCAATGTTAAGCTCCTTCTGTATCATTTGATATATACAGCGATTATCATCCATTAACATTTTTCGTATGGCAGACGCATTATCCGGGATTACTGGCGACGGCAGCCTTCCTGTGTGTTCTTCATCCTGAAGAAAATCGCGACCTCTTCTAAATTCTCTAAGCCATTTGAATATTGTAGCACGCACTGGAGATTCATCACCAAATGCTAATTGCAACCGTTGAACTCATTTTTTTTTATTTAATCCTGCTTTAAAATCATAGAAAATCATATCGCGAAAATGTTCTCGCGTCAACTCCATTTTTTCTTCTGTTTAAAATTTACTCTACGCTAAAAAAGTTGAAGTAAGTATGTAAAAAATTGTCTTCTGTGTTAAAATACTTTGTATTTTAAAATTAAACCGTTAATTTTATTTTCTAAATTCTCGTCTGAACTTATCTCAAAAATTTCAGAGGCTCTTTTTTAAACACATGGCTCTTTTGACAATGGCACAATTGTAAATATTATGACATGACAACTGAAAACCACACAAATATATATATTGAAAATATAAAAATTGAAGATTATGAGGTATATAAATAATAAGAAATAATAAGAGTAAATAAATAACTGCTTGAGAGACGAAATAGGAAAAAAATTCAACAAAGGTGATTTAGACAGTTTAAAATGCTAAGTAGTACTTAAAAATTATTGGGATATTATTATAGCTTATATTATTCCATTTCAAACTGCTTCGCTCTGGAGGAATTGCTAAATCTTTTTTATTTTGAATGATTCCAACTTGTATTTTATGCTATTTTTCTATGGTGCGTTGCTTCCTATATAGATTTTATACTCAAATTTTCTGCAAGGCCATGTATTAGCAAAACCATAAAAACGAATATAATTCTGCTTCTATGATGACGACACCCCCTTGCTTGGAACAGGACCTTCCTCAGAAGCTTTTCCCATTTCATCTTTTCATCGCCAGTGCAATCTAATTGGGAACTCCAGATCTGTATACTGGGTTCAATACGGCCTGCTCATTATAATCTGCATGTAAATCAGATTCCCATTTATTTTTATCTAGTCAGATTATAAATAATGATAAATAAAAATTTCGAAAAGGATTTTTAATGCAATAAGATAGGACAAATTCTTGTTGATGATTGAAAATCTATCGTAATTTTTGATTTTAACTACAATCTGAGAATTTTTATGATTTTCACTAATTCATTATGGAATATTATTGGGATCCTTTGACTTATTTTGTGAGATTTCTGTAAAATACAAAATAAATACTCACGCTCACGGTAATTTTTGGAGAAAGACCTCACTTTCTTGGGTGCAATCTCTAAGAAAGTGAGGTCTTTCCCCAAAAATTATTTGAGAAAAGTATTTAATTAGTCTAAAAGTGAACTCCAAAAAAATTTATTTGTAAAATATTCGTAATTTTCAATCTAAAGTTTTGATTTTTCATTCTCATAAAATAAAAATTTGCAAAATATTGTTGAATAAACACACATCAATTGATATCATAAAAATCACAGAAACACAGATAGTTTCTTAATTATTTTTCAGAAAATTTAGAATCAAAGAGGAAAATTATTTTTAATGATAAGAATAAATTCAATAAATTTTATTCAATAGATTTTATTTCAAATTATTCTAGACTTAGGTAAAAAGGATTTGATTTCTTACATTTTTCTTGTCCCAACAACCACCCCAGTTGGAGTAAAAAAATCCCCTTCTTGAGCAGCGACCATCATTTTCTTTGACTGTATACTGTTTAATCTAAAAGCTCATGTCTATAGATCCATTTATCAATCTAAAATATCTATTTTTCATCATATGTAATTATTTAATTCAAAAGCGGATCATTCTTTCAACAATAATCACTTGAGAAGATTTTTAGTCGATAAATTACATGGATTTCATTCAGATACTCATTTGTCAAAGTCTTTTACTTTTCTACAGATTTCAGAAGAAGGAAAACAATAAAATTATTTCAATTAGAATTTTATGATTCCACACAATATACCCTTGTCTCATTTACAATCGCTAAACTTGAATTTTTTCAAGGAAAATTATGTTGTATTAATTTTTCTAAGTAAGTTTTTTTGTAATAAATATATGAAAGGTGTAACGTAACTGTAAAATGAAAGTTATATATATGTTTACATATATATATTGATCAATAAAATTGCTATAAAAAGAGGGTTGCGTTAAACATATATGAAATTTGCATGATGACAAACGATAACTTCTAGTGGAATAAAAGGAATTTTTCAGAAGCTTTATGCAATACATGTAGTATTTACGACTTCTGATATTTGTACAGAATATTACAAATTTATCTCTAAGAAATTGCCTTTGCACGTTGTTTTCCAATAAGAAGTTTACTCTGCAGTACTTGTAAGTGAAATGAGATTTAACATTTTGTTGGGTTTTGAAGCAATTGCAGTAATTCCACCACAGCGTTGCTTCTTGCTTTGATCTTGATCATAGATTGCCATTTGAATATGGAACCGTTGATTCATTTGTAACACAGAGCATCATGCAAGTTCTGAATGGCCTTCCATCGTATAGAGACAGAGCAACATGTATGATATCTGCGTGATCATTAGCTCCAAGAATGCAGATTCAAGAAATCAGGAGGCAGCTTTTCAGTCTTCAAAGCATTAATAATTAAGCCTATCTCTCTGAAATAGTCAAATAAATATATTTTCCTCATCTATTTGGAAATCAATTTTTCCACATTTGCAATTTTTTAGTGATTATTTTATCATTCATTATTGCATCGAAATTTTCTCAGATAAGATAACCATACGAAAATGCTCAAAATATTAGAGCGCATATTTTAGAATTTCAAGAGTTTATGAACGATTTCTACATAATAATTTTCATTTAAATATATCCATAATTAACTTTGTCTGATGCGTTGCATGGGAATCAAGTATACTGTGGAAATCTATACTCAATTTTGAGAAAATGTCTATTTTTTATAACATTGAAAGTCAGTAGAAAATATACTTGTGAAAAAATACACATGTACTTCTTAAAGAAGAGTGACCACGAGGAATATCTTGTGAGAGAAATATTTAAATGAAAAATTAAATTTTTCATATTCTTTCTGAGCAAATTATTGCTTGCATAGGTGTAAACTATTTAAAAATAAAATGTTTGCATCATTCGATTTAAACTCACATCATGAAATCCAGCATTCTATTATCATTAACATCAAGATTATTATCACTGTTTATAAATCAGAAAAAGCATCGATTCATAGGTTATGCATATGTTGAAAAACAAAGTTTATGATGTCAATAGAGTTCATTGATTCATCATATCTTAACAAAGCATCGATTGAATTCTCAATACTGACAAAATAAAATAATAGTGTGTTTTTGTAAATAATACAAATTTTAAACTTTTTTCTCTAAACAACTAAAATAACTGTCATATAAATAAGTTTATATTTCTATCTGTTTATAACTTCATTAAATTTAATCTTACATTAATAAATGAAGCTGATCTTTAAAAAAAGAAACTGCTGAACAAATTTTCTTTTCTATCAAAAAGATGGTTAGTATAAATTCATTTAATAAACAAGATCTTTTCATTCATCATGGTATTTTAAGTTTGAAGATCTTTGGCTGTCTCAAATCACATGGAATTAAGATTATACTAATAGGTTATGGAGACCTGATACAACATAAAATTGCAGATTTAATGCATTATATTCATAATGGCAATAATTATCTATAATCTCAAAATGCACATGATTAAAATTTTTCTTAATTTAACAGAAGTACATCACTCTCAATTTCTGATAAAAATGATGAATATAAACTCAAGAAAAAACACTCTATGTGTATCTTTGTTTACATTGAATAATATTTCAAATGAAGAGAAATTTTGTGTTCACTGTAATGGAGACAAATTATTCATTAATATGTAACTATATATGGCGAAAATCTTGCTCTCAATCTCTCTCTCTCTCTGTATATATATATATATATATATATATATATATATATATATATATATATATATATATATTATACAGCAAGATTTTCGCCATCATTACCTTTTTAATATATTTATAAAATAAATGATTTACACGGAGAACCATATAAATCATTAGTAACCATGTAAACATTAGAACCATGTAAATTATTAGTAATTTTTAATCCGACTATGCTCAAATTATTTGAATAAGTTGTCTAATTCTTCAAATATTTCAATCTTTTTTTGAAAACTCATTTGGTATGATTATATCAACAGTAAAATTTGTGCGCATTGACTAATCCTTTTATTTTAATGAAAATGACTTGTTAATTGTTCACCCAAACCCACTCCACATGGATACAGTTCAAACTTTTATTGCTTCACTGGAGATGCACGGCCGTTACTGCTGGTTTCAGTAGGACTTCTCTCACGTTAAACCAAACAATTGAAAAGCTTAAGGATTTCTTTCGTGACAGCTTAATTTCTTTAGACCTATGGCCACCAGTTTTTTCCTTTAAGTATCTAAAAGTGGGTTAACTCAAGGATATGGGATTATCTAAAAGGCAGACTTTTCCAGAAATGTCCGACAAACGTCAATGAATAAAAAAAATCATAACTAAAGAAATTTCGCGTCTATAATACCAAAAATATTGCAATGTGTGTCACAAAGAAAAAGAAGGAAAAACTCAATTCCGAGTATATATGTTTGATTTCAAAATGATGGCAAATACTTTCAACATTTTCTTTTAGAAATGATAATGTAAAAATTTAGATTTAAATTATGTCCTTCAAAGTTAAACTTATTATGGGATTAAATAACACTGTGTGATTCCATTTCTCTTTTACCTCATAAGTATAGTTATAAGAATCCAACACTATCTAAAATTAATTCCCACACTTGAAAAAGGCTTAAACAATTACTCTTCATACTCTTCAGTGTTATAATTGTCCCATGTGTCAGATTTAAATAAACATCAAAGTTCTTTTATAAATTAATTACTATATATATATATATATATATATATATATATATATATATATATGTATGTATGTATAATTTATAATTACTTCAATATCCTAAAATATATCAATGAGACTCAACTTATATTTAAATTTGAATAAATCAATATTTCCAAAAACATTCGGTCAACCTAAATTTTAAGTTGTTAGTAATCACTACTTCAATTTTTAAAAGCATATACATTTAATAACAAAATTTAACTTCTTGCTGTTACGCTGTCTTATTGAGATGTCTTATTTTTGCCATTCTAGTGAGTTCAAGTTTACACCATTTTGTTTAAAAAATATTAATTAATGGTTTTGTGGCATTCTAAGTTATTTAATATAAAACGCATTTAATAGTAATATCGAAATACAAAAATATTTATTTTCAACCTTGTTAAGATTTTGAAAGTATATTTAACTGATTTTTAAATCTATTTTTGAGTGGCAATATAGAAAAAATTAACAAAAATAATCAGAAACATTACACACCATTTCGTATTATAAATTCAAAATGCTTATGTATTTTCCAGGATCATCAAATTAAATTATAATACCCCTTTTTCTTCTTCAATGTGTCCTTCTTTTATGCAATTATGGAAAACTTAAATCTCTAATCAATTCGGATTTTAAATATTTAACCTTACATTACATACATATTTACATTTTTGTGAAAGTTCTTGATTGCATTTGAGTATTCTACGGAAGTGCTGTAAAAATAATTTACGATATCATTGCACAATACACGCTATTAAAATGTATGCAAAGAAAAGTCACTGGTGTTAATTTTTCAGTCTTTACTCAAAGAATGCTTGTGAGCTTAATTGCCTGCTTCTTACGTTTATTTCCTAAAATGGAGAGAAATATAAATGTTCTAATAGGAAAACTTCAATGCATATCGAGAGCATGGTTTATCTCTTCCATCATCTCATGTTGCATTGTGGAGCAACGCATCACTTACTTCTATGCATCTCTTGCTTAAAAATGCATTTCGTATTCTTCAGATGCGTTCCATATGCAGAGTTATTTCCCTCAACATTCAGAGGGTATCGATCTGATTTGCTCCCTCGGTGTAAAGAACTAAATGTATCTCACCCCCTGAGTCGTAAACAGGGTGTACCCTCGCCTAAACTAATGGGCACCTAAATCCAATGAGCAGAGGTTGCTCCGTGTCTTGCTGTTTTAATGACTGTTTTCCATTAGACATAGTTTTTTCCTGCCCTATATTTTATTCTGTTTTATACCCTTAAGTACTAGTGATCGAGACATCGCTCAGATATCTTGCTCGTTAGTGCCACTGACCTTTCTATTAAAGGCCGATGTAGGTCCTATAGCGGAATAAGCAAAAATTGTGTTCAAAACTTTTTGTTACCTCTTATTTTACTTAATATTCCGATGGTTTATTTGTATCTAAGATATGAAGTTACGCTTTAGATTTAAACATACGATTTCCAAAGATCATATGTTAAGGAGGTTTAAACATTAGATAAAAAAAATATAAGTTTATGGCCTGCAGAAGTCAAATTCTCTTAAAAACGTTTATGCCAAGAAAAGTAAAGTTGTATTTATTAATTCAGTTATTGTTTCTACATTTATTATTCCAGCTTTCCATTTATAACGGGAATTTGTTCCAATTACATGAAATACAAATACAATAAGTGATGAAAAGTCAGCTTTTTATATATATTTTTGTTAATTTAAGAAACAAAACATTAATTTTTTAGAAATATAATTATCTACAGTAAGAAAATTCATAGATAATACACTGGTGGAAATACAATTAAAGACACTCAAAAATTTACTTATTTTATATATAAATAACCGCGCAATTTTTTTGTGCTAACTATATTTGAATTAAATTTTTGTCTTCAATCATTTTGTGCAAAAAACTTTATTTTAGTGAGTATTTACATCATTTAGTTTTAAAAATTCAATATTTCGAGTAGAAATGCAATTATTTGAAATATTGGATTTTTATTGGATTTAATATTGGATTGCAATTACTTTAAATCTAGTATTTTAGCTATCTACCACTTCATTTTTGTTTCTCAAGTGCTTAAAAGGAGCAGTTTGTTATCTGTGGTGTGTTAAATATTAAATATTTCAAAACATTTTGGCTCAAACACTTATTATTCAAATGTAGTTACAGAATGGGACGTAACATGAGGATTTCCATAGAAGAGGGATCAAAATTTCGAATTTTAAAGGAAGAAGACTACTCAAATAGGCCATTTTCAAAGAAATTAATCGCTCTCCAACTGTTGTGTGCAAGTTTTCAAATCTAGGTGATAAGTATGGAGTCAAGGAATATGTAGTAAATTAAGTGACCGTCAAAAGAGTCCGATAATTCTGGAGGCAATAAGACCTAACGTAAATTCCACTGAAATTAGAAAATATTTATGCCTACCTTTACAACTCGAAGAATCAGACAAATAATTAGTCAATCTGGAGTTGTTAAATGCGCGAAAAAAGATCGGAAACATCACTTAAGTGTTCAGCATAAGAAAGGTCATTTGGAATTTGCAAAAAATCATGCGAATTGGGACACTGAATGGAAGAATGTGGTGTTCAGTGATGAGAAAATGTTTAATTTAGAGATCCTTTTTGGTTTCTATGCGATGCTAGTAATACCAGATCGAAACAAGTATTACAAGCATCGCATAGAAACCAAAAAGGAGATTTCAGTTAGAAGCTATTTTGGTGGAGACACATTGAAGGTATGTTGATTTTTCTCAAGCTATGGAACAATCCCCATCTGTTGGATCACACCTAAACTGAATTCCTCCGATTATATTGAACTCCTAGATAACGTTCTGTTGAATTATGTCGAACATATTGATGAAGATTCCGGGATATTTCAACAAGACAATGCAAGCATTCACAACTCTAAAGCAACAAAATTCTCTTTCATGGAACGAAACATCAAGATTATGGACTGGCCAGCTAGAAGTTCTGATCCGAACCCTATTGAAAGCATCTGGGGATTGATAACACAAAAAATTTACGAAAACGGACACTGAGTCAGTAATGGACTTAAAAGACAAAATTCGTGATGTATGGTCAAATTTGCCACTAAATTACCTTCAAAATCTCGTGAAATCGATGCCAAATAGATTGTATGAAGTGAGTGTAAACAATGGAGGTGTCATATATTATTAATTAATAAATTTGTTCGAAAAACAACAAGTATCTTTAATTGCATTTCCACTCGAAATTTCAATTTTTTTGATTAAATGATCTAAATTCTCACTAAGTTTTTTTTTTTTTTTTTTTTTTTTGCAATTTTTTTACACTGAACAATTGAAACTAAAAATGTAATTCAAATAAAGGTAATTAAAAAAGATATCATGCACTTTCATATGAAAAATAAGTGAATTTTTTAGTGTCTTTAACTGCATTTTCACCAGTGTTCAATATGCAGATAAGATGAGTTCGTTTGTAAATATGAAAGTGAACTTTATCAGCACTTTTCTATTTTCTGGAAACTCTTATTTTGATATGTCAAGTAAAAATATATTTATATGAATAAGTGATACAAAACGCAAATAATTAGATAAATTAAGAGGTTATTTTTTAATATTAAAATTTAATCTTTATTATATATTTCATAAGAAGAAAAAATCCTGGATGCACTTCATTGTTGGTTTTATTTTCAATTCAATTCTATTTTAAGCGAATACACTGACCTCTGTATCTATAACAAAAATTTGAAAGATTTTATGAGATATGTAATGAACTAAGTGAACATATTGAATGACAGTGGAGGAATTGTTTAGATTTTATCTGTCACCCAACCATATGCTGATTTGGAGTTACATTTGGTAAAGATGAGAACTATTTTTGTTACTGAAATCACACCTGAATAGTATAAGTATCATGAGACTGCGCACTGTCGTTTTGAGTTTTCTAGATTGGAATATACTGTTAATATGACATTAGGAAATTTATCATCAATGGTGCATTGGTATGCTAATATATTCAAAATTTGTTCAACGCGATGCAATAGAGCCAAAGCCTATCAGCAAAATATCTCCTGTACTATGATAACTTTACCCACAACCTTGGAGGAATGAACCGATTCTTGTGTCATTCATAATTTTATGCTTCCTCAACCATATTTTCTTCCCTCGTTTTATTTCCTTGATGCAGAAATAAGCGTAATTATATTACTGAAACTTCTCAGTACTGCAGTGGGAAAAAGGATTTTCTTTTTTTACTTTTTGAGTTTATTTCAGTTAAAACGTTTAAGTAGACGTTTGCATTCTACATGTTAACAAAGGAATCAAGTTAATATACGTTGATTAGACGATATGACATCACTTGAAAATTACACTTTTTTTATATTTGAGGTCAGTTGATATTTTGTTAATGTTTTATTGCCTTATATCACTGTCAATAATCTGTGTTTTTTCCAGCGCTAAGTTGTCACTGATAATCAGAGTTCAATTTTACAAATTTTCAAATTCAGTTTTCCAAATGACAATCTGCCCTCAAAGTACTTTCATGATTAATTCTCTAAAACATCTCACTAATGTCCTTGATACATGCTTTAAGACATCAAGTACAAAATTGAATTGACATCAAGTACGGCATAACAGCGTTATAACCCTGCTTTTATAATTTATATAAGTTTAAGCTTTAAAATACTCATCAAAATGACACAACACATTTGTCAAAAAAGATTTAGAAGTCAAAATGGTCATACTATTTAATATATATAATAGAAAAATTATTAATTAATTTACTTTATATATGTATGTACAGCCTGAGCCTAAAAAAATCGGTTAATGGAAGATTATCTCATAAGCAATGTTGATAAAATGCATTATCTCTCTGTCTGCTCAGATAAATACCAATGCTCCATTAGCTTACGGCATAACAAGCTTAAGAAGCCTGAACCGAATAATCTTCTGAACAGTCGAAAGGTGTGTGGTTAAAAACTTGCGTCATATTGAAATAAAGCAGCAAGCATTTATTTTTAATACAAATTGTGCAAAACACCCACAAAAGCGCATGCAATATTGATTTTGGTATGCAAAACAGATGTAGTGAGCAAAAGATGCGGGTGTGATTGGCTTAAACGCTTTCGGAAGGGAAAGGAAGTCGTCAAGCTGTCGGTGAAGGATTTACGTACTGGTCGACTCGAATGAAGCGTGATGACCGACAACATCTAAAAAGTGCAAGAAATGATGTCAAACAAATGTCGACTGTCTTCATGATGGGTACCAGAGAAATTGGTAATTAGCAATGGCAGTGTAAGTATCGATATTACCCTAAATTTGGATAAATGCAAGATCTGTTCCCATTGAATGCCGCGTTCATTGTCCGGTAATTAGAATGAATTATGAATGCACAAGGATTTATTTCAAGCACTGTAATCAAAATTCAACATTTCTGTAAAGCATATTGACATTAATTTAGAGCTAGTGTTATCAGTACGATTAAAACGGTAAACAGTAGAATGGTTTACATGAGTTTTCTTGAGCCCCATAAAGAGTCCCCTACAGAAGTCTCGTGCATTTTTCAACAGTAAAGGCATGATATACCTTAATTTTTCCCCCAAGATGAGTATGTCATTGCAGATTTCTGCAAAATTGTTTTGAAGCATTTACTTCTACGCATCCGATTTGTTCTACTATTGTTTTACAGGTGGGGAAAGTGGAGTCTGCTGCATGACAACCCCTGCTCATACTGATTTTTTTTTGCATGAATTTCTTGATCTATCATCCTATAAATGTTATCACAAATCCACCATACTCATCCGATCTAGCATCGGCAGATTTCATTCTGCTCGCTCACTTCAAGGGAATCACCAAAGTAACACTTTTGAAGACATTCCAAGCATTTGTCTACGTGTGACAACTGCGTTTCAGTTGATCCTGAAATAAAAACCATATACAATTAATTTTAGCAGATTTATCAACAATATCATACGTGCCTTGTGGACAATGGATCTTATTTTGAAAGAGATTAAATGCATTTTGTTTCATTTTCTTGTTATATTTGTTTTATGCTTTCATTTATTGGACTTGTTTGACTCGCTTTGCATTATAATCGATTATATTACGATTATGATGAAGTATATTGTTTTACATATATTTCAAACACTTAATCAGAGTATTTCATTATTCTCCAAACTGAATTTCATTTTAGAATTTGCCAAAAAATATAAAAATTCTAATTAATATTTATGATGTCTTGCATTTAATTCTTATTAGTTTTCTCTGCAGTTTTTTTTTACACTGTAAAATAAAGAATACTTTAGGTGAGAAAAAAGAAGTGAGTGAATAAAAAATCGTAAAGCACACGCACGCGCACACACACACATTTATCGTTTATGAGAGCTACAAAATCACGATATATTTCTCCTTAATTATAAGAGTCTGTAATATCTCAGTTCTAGTTCAAATATTACGCTTGTTCTGATGTTTGAATTAAAGCAGTTGTATTATATAAGTTTTATGCTCCAAGAGTTAAGCATGGAATACATACAGAGGGGATGTAATGAAGATGAAAATAAGACAGACTTTGAATCTTGTTTCTGTAAACATTTGCAAGAATGATGAATACTATGATTATGGCTACTGATTTTATCTTACACATTTTCTTAGACTATAAATAAAATACATAAGGATTGCAATCATAAAAAAATTGGTTTTTCACTTTTTAACTGAAAGACTAGTTTAATAGCTTTTTTTTTTTTTTTAACTGAATGCTCTCTTATATAAACTTTGCAAATATGTTAAACACATTCAAAATCAACATTCCTCTAAAAGTTTCATTTACATGCAATATGAAATTCATTATTTGATATGTGACTTTTAACACAATTAAAGGTCACCCAACTTGTCAAGTGGTCAGCGTGCCTGACTACGGATAGGGAGGTCCTGGGCTCAAATCTCGGTTCAGGCATGGATGTACTTTCTCTCTCTATCTATCCTGTATTTGTCATTTCCTTGAATGAATGGTTGCCTACCCTATAAACGGGAACATATGGCATGTGTGTACTGAGGAAGTCGGACTCCACACCTAAATATGGTTCAGTTGGAAAAATGGAGCAGCGCACCCCATAATGCCGGCCTACCTGGCACACGACAACAACACAATTAAAGACTTTGTGCAATTCTTATTTAAAATTTCCTTTTGAGCTGTCAGGCTAGTGGAATTTACTTGTCTTCAACGTTCATGTGATGAAAAATGCATTTTTGTTTCTTGTAAGTGAACTATTCATACATACTAACAACTGTATTTATTATTAAGTCACCAAATAAAAAAATATTTATATACAAAATAACAGTGAGAAAAGAATGCTATTTTTGTATACACAGTCCATGAAGGCTGTTGAGGAGGTACCATGGACCATAAAACTATGAAAGAATGGCTAGAAAATTTAAATAAAATTTTTTCACCAATGATTTCCATACCTTAAATATATTTTTTTATGAACTATTCAAAGAATCAAAAAAAAATTTTGTGTAAAAGTTGTCAGCAACTTACAATATTATTGAGACTGATTTCAGAATATATATATATATATATATATATATATATATATATATATATATATATATATATATATATATATATATATATATATATATATATATATATATATATATATATATATATATATATATATATATATATATATATATATATATATATATATATATATATATATATATATATATACATATATATATATATATATATATATATATATATATATATATATATATATATATATATATATATATATATATATATATATATATATATATATATATATATATATATATATATATATATATATATATATATATATATTATTGAGACTGATTTCGAAAAAAAATTATTCACATGAATTTCCAGTTCAAAAATTTTAATTATTTTAAAGGAAAAATGAAACAATGTATGTATATATTTATTTATTATAAATACCCAGAAATTTGGATATTAGCCATTATTTCTCTAGCCTTCTAATGTTTCTGAACTATATAGTTAAAAACTACAAGTGCAGAGCATATATATATATGTGTGTGTTTGTTTTTCAACAAAAGTTCATATGTTTTCCTCCATATTACATACAAAATATTTCTATTAAAAACTATAAAATCTAATGAAATCAAAAAATACTGCACTCTTCTAGTTTTTATAAAGCACTTTGTTCCTGAAAAAAAATATATTATATTCCTTCTTACGAGAACAATTTAAAAATAACATATGAGAATGCCATAAAATTCTAAAACATTGAAACTAATTTCCTTAAGCATTTTATAAATATTCTTTCTTTTACCAAATTTTCTTTTAATATTAAAAATATCAATAATTTTAATCAAAAAAAATTCAACCTATGAGATATTTTTGCATTCTAAAAATACGCGTACAGCGCAAATTAATTTTTCCAGCTCCTAAATCTACTATTACTGCTCCATTGAATCCAATGTGGAATATTATTGTTTGACTGAATATGCTCTATCAAGGTAATAAAGACAAAAAATATTCGGGCCCTGATGGTTATGGTTAAAATGAAAGCATTTTGATGTGGAGTGGCTGTATTCTTCGCGATAGAAAAGTATTAGTGCATTGATAAATCAAAAATGACAGGGGAATAAATCTCCTGAGAAGAAGCGGTTGCCCAAAGTTCCATGAAATAAAAGTGCATTGCAGAATCCAATATTGGTAGGCAGTGGTCGTTTACAATGCTATGTAAAATATAAATTTTTAGTATGAAAGTTGAAAATGAGATAGACATTAAAAATCCTCATATCTGGAAACAAAGTGCAAATCACAAGCAAATGAAAGTCTTTATCTCAGAATGGGAAAATGTTGCTTCTTCAAATGCTTCACATGATTACACGGAGCAGAAAAGAAAAAAATTGTAAACTGTGCGCAATAATGGGCAAAATACTACGAATTCATTTCATGTTTATCTCTGAAACCATTTGTAAAACCAACCCTCTTTCCTCTCTATGCTTCCTTCAAGTTGAGAATCGGTAAAATCTTCTCAACTATGCGTTGTTCATGTATAGACTACTTTCCTGTTATTACAAACATTAGTTACATGTGATGTTCGCAGAAAATATAGAATCAAAGACATATACTGACTTTGCGAATTAACATGAAAAAATTATGTTACTCATTATTTTATGCTGTTTCAAATTCCTTCAAGTTAAGAATCGATAAAATGCTTCCTTCAAATTAAGAAACGGAAAAATCTTCTCGATGATGTGTTGTTCATATGACTGACCATGTTCCTGTTATTACAAAAATCAATTACATGTGATGATGGAAGAACATATAGAAGCAGAATCATATATTGACTTTGTGAGTGCCATGAAAATGAGTGGTACTCATAATTTTATGCTGTTTAGTGTGCCTATATATACATAATGCATATTAACCGGCGTATCCGTAAGATGCGAATGGGTCATAAGCAAAATCTTATTATCGTTTCCTATTGATCTTTCTGCAGTATCTATTGAAATGGGAAAACTAACAATCTTCAGACCAGGAAAATAAAAATATCTCTGTGCACCAAGGAATACCACACAAGTCCCGAAGGTACAACAAATGTACTACATAACAAATCCAAATAAATCAATAAATCAATCAATAAATCAATCAATGAAAAAAATAATAATAAAAAAAGGCAGAGGGGAAAAAAGATATATAAAAATAAAAAGGAGTTAGGTAACAGCATGGATAAATATTTTAAAGAATTCAAATTTTTTTTTCTTTACTAGGTCCACCAAAATCGGGGGCTACCTGTTATTTAAGTCTTTACATAGCTCTTTCCTTTCTTCTGAAACAGATGGACATTCAAAAAGAATGTGAGAAGGGTTGTCACTCCCAGAGTTGCACATGCACTCCTCACTGTTTTTAATGTGGAAACGGTGAAGATAGCTATTGAATTTCCCATGTCCAGTGAGGAATTGCTTAATTTTAAAGTCAGTGTAGAACCAGTAGTTCTTAATTCTGATGGGAACTGATGGGAAAAAATATTTTGTCCACTTACAATTAGAAGAGGAAACAAAACCCGAGTTCCATTCTGTGATAATCTTCTTTTTGGCAGTAGTTTGGAAAAAAGACTTGGGTAATCATGTATCCAGTTTATTTGAAAGTGCAAGAGAAGATTTGACCAGGAAATCTGCTCTTTCATTTCCATACACACCACTATAACCCTTGACATGGGAGAAAGTGAAGGAAATATTTTTGATATCACACATATTAATAGAAGTCTGGACTTCCACAATAAGTTTTTCAAAACTAGTTACATCTTGCAGAGCCAGTAGCGATGACATCGAATCACTGCAAATTAAAATTTTTTGATAAAGTTTACTTATCATTTCTTTGCATCTTTAACAACAAGATTAATGCAGAGTAACACCGCTTGGAAAATAGAACTCTAATCACTAATGCGGTATACTTGATGACTCACTTCAAACCCATTCTGAAAGCATACGTAAACAAGACCTACTTTTTCGTTAACTTTACTCCCATCTGTAAAGTAAATTATATCATAGTTTTCTTCCCTAACGCTATCAAATGCAGCAAAACGAGCAGGAGATCTAGTACATGGATGAGGTAGGGAAGAAAAGTTCAAATCACCATCAAGATGGTTAGAAAAAGAGTCTTGAGCATAACGATAAGCCTCATTTTGATGAAGTATCACAGCATCAAGGGGTGGAAGACTAGACAGAATGAAGAGAACATCATAACTGATTGATCTATATCCTCTAAAAATCCTCAAGAGCAGTTTTCTTTGTATTTACCTGATAAGTTTTCTGTTTATTTTTTCCCTCAAACTGTCTCCCCAAATTCGCGATGCATAAAGAATAATGGGAACAAAGCCTTGTTTATAAATCAGTTTTGAAACTTCGAATTTAATACCGTAAATGTTATTGCAAATTTTATACAATGTATTTGTAAAAATGTTAACCTTAGTTAAAATGTACTTCAAGTGTTCCTTCCAGTGAAGTTTATCGACATTATTTATCGACATCAACACCAAGATATTTAATTTTATCTACAACTTCCAGAAAATTACTACCCATAGCAAGTTTGATTGTGGCATCAATGTTAGACTTTTTGTGAGTCATCATTACTTTGCACTTCGCATGATTGAATTCCAGCTTGCAATGTTGAGCCCAATTATGAATAAAATCAAGAATATCTTGAGCGTTACTGCATAAATCGGGAAAATTTTTGTTCTGAACAATTACGAGTAGGTCATCTGCGAAAGCAATTTTCCAGCACTTAAATGCATTCAGTTTTTTTAGTAAATCATTCATAATTAGGTCCCAAGGAAATGGGGCAGAAACAGAGCCTTGTGAACATCCTTTTTGGGTGTTAACTACTTTCGACTTATAACCAAGAGTGAGAATGGCCGTTCTGCTGTTCAAGGAGCTGCGGAAGAGATTGAGAATATTTGAAGGAGTATAAGCCTCCTTCATTAAGAAAATAATAAGTGGTCACCAAGCATTATCAAACGCTCCTTTGATGTCCAATAAAAGGAGAATAGTGAACAAATTTTTCTTTTTCCCTTCCTTTATAATGTTAACAACTCGCAGTAGTGTATCCTGAGTAGATTTCTGTGGTGTGAATCTATATTAGTCTTTAGTATAATTACGATTGTCAAGATGCCATCTTAGTCTGTTTGTAAGAAACTTTTTGAGACATTTTACAATGAAAGGTAATAAGCTAATACACCTAATATTCTTAAGGTGCGGTCGGTTAGAGTTCAAACTCTTTGGGATTAAGATAACTTTAGAATTTTTCCAAAGAGCAGGAAAGAGAGAAAATTTTAAGCATAAATTGAATACAGCAGGACGAACAGAAGAAGAACACTGATGAAAGTATTTAATCATTTCATTAGAAAGGGAATCAAGGCCAGGAGATTTTCTAGTGGCCAAACCGTGAGTAACAGTATTAACCTCATTGACTGTAAAAGGTACATCATCTTCTATAGAATAGGTCTTTTTAGATTGTTCTCGAATATGCTGTTGAAAGGAATTATCTTTACAAGGATTGTCATCTGGGAATGAAAAATTTGAGATAGCACTGAGACATTCATCAAAAGAAGATGTGAAGTTACCTGAAATGGTTTCAATGCCATTAATCTCGATACTTACTAAAGTTTCTCTTCTTGCCTTTATAAATCTTCTTCCATACATTTGTAGGAGTAACATCAGAAATAAAGTCTTTCTAGGAATTTAATTTTGAGTTATTAATTAAGTTCTTATACACTTCTTTAACATGGAGGTAATTAGATTTAAAAATTTCCTTGACAATCGGGTATTGGGCTCTTTGAAAGCGACGTCTTGAAGCATTTAACTTTTTACGCATGCATGCTATTTCAGAAGTCCACCAAGGAACATTTCTTTTATCATAATGCTTGAAAGGAACAGCTATCCTTCCTGCAGAAATCATGACATTTTGAAGCTCAGAAATTAGATTTTCTAGGCAAATAGGGTCATTACAAGTAGAAAGCTGATCCTCAAAACTACAATTATTGATAGCCTCATAACATTTAGTCTGAAAAAGAAACCAATTCTCTCTTCTACAGTCAAAGATTTGAGGTCTGTTTTGGAGTAAAGAGTTCGTAGTATTATCATTCAAGGCAATTTCAAAATAAGTCATCCTATGGTCAGAAAGCGAGTCGTAGTCAGGAATAGACCTATTGATGACATCTTGCAATAAACTTTCCCCAACAACAACAATATCAACGTAGTTGAGCAACCTTGAGTAGAATAGAAGGTAAGACCGAAATCCTCATTAACTACAAAGAGTTGTTTGGTACTTAAGAAATCACATAGTTTATATCCTTTAGCATCTGACTAAGGACTAAAGCAAATATTACTTTTGCTATTAGAGTCCATTTCCCAAATAAGTCGAGAAGAATCAACATTAGACATGAGTGAATTAATTTTTTGAAAATCAGCATCTATATTTCTGCCCGGCTCAAAGTAGAAAGAAAGCAGAATAAAATCTAAATCATTTACAGTGATTTCAACGGAGATGATGTTATAATCAGATGAATTATGATAAACAAAAGTAGAAATGTTATTGGAGCGAATGATGATCGCTGATTTTATAACATCTGATTGGGAATCAAAGAATACTTTGTAATGGTTACGAAACTCGGGAAGGCTCCCTTTGTAACAGTGAGGTTCTTGAATCAATGCAACATCGATATCATCAGTTTCCATATTGAGAATGAGTTGCTGCGTAGCATTTTTAGACTTGTGTAGATTTAATTGGACAAAACGTAAAACAGAACAATAACTATTATTCATAACCAATACGCGAGATTGATAATTTCTTCATGAAAATTTCAATCGGTCAGCAACTATCATAAGGTTTATGATAAATATTAACTCTTTTTGAAGGATTTTTAGATTTAAAAAAGCATTAATTATTAAATCTAGTACAATTGACAAAAATTTGATGACTTCTATTAGAACACTTTGAGCGTTTATGGTTACCTGAGCAGGTAAAACAAGCAAGGTGGTTTATACAATCAGCAACCTTATGATTATAACCAAAACATTTGAAACATTTATGTATAAAAACAAAATCATCACCTTCACACACAGACCAGTCAAGCTTGAGAGATCCTAACCTTAAAATTTGTTTACGGGTATTAGGTGCCACACTAATAATAATATGTCTTGAGTCCCCAAATTTCTTTAGCGTAAAACGAACTTTAGACCCTGAAATTTCTTCCTCAGATACAGAAATTTCAAACTTTTGCTGAAATAAGATCTTGATAAGTTCATCATCATTTAGTGAGTTGGGAACATGTTTAATAATAATGGCAGGATATTTTCGTTTAGCAAGAGTTGAAGAAAGAGAGCTGCAATTTTCAGCCAGAACATCACAAAATATTTTCTTGTCATCATCAGACATACATTCAACCAACAGTTTATCATTTAGAAGACTTCTTACGTTTTTGATACCAATTTTATTGCTTCTTGGATTGACTTGCGTTCTTATGATGTTTTTAATATCTCCAGCTTTAAGGGTTCCTTGTTCATTCGCACAGATAATGAGACTGCATTTTTTTCCATCGCTTATTTGTTTTTGAAAAGTGTCTGTAGATGGCGCCACTACACTCGCGTGCGATTTCTTCTTCTGTATTTTCATTTCATAAGCTATACTTGACTGTACATTTTTAAATTCATCAAAATTTGAGTAAATAAGACAACGTAATTCACTTAAAGCATTCTTTGCATCTTCCTTCATCTGTCGATTCATATTTGATCTGGAACTAAGCGCATTTTCAGCGGTTTTTAACTTATTTTCGCAGGAAGCATAAAATTCCTCAGCAACACCAATGGCGTCCATGTTGCCACCTCAAATGAATATATAAGGAACAAAACGTACACTGGCTCGAATTGAATTTCTTAGTAGACCATCAGGATTTTTACAAAAAGTAAAACTTACATGAGTTTTGCATATCCATTGTTGAGGGTGAAAATAATTTGACTTAAATGAAAGACTCTTTTTGACTCTTTCTTCTCTTATAACTTGTAAACATGGCTCACTGCATACGGAATGCACAAATGAACCCTTCTATAGGTGAGGAGTTTTGTCAAATCATCCGATATTATTGTCAAGTTTGTTACCATAGCAAATAAATAGATTTGAAAAGAAACCACTGACACTAATCTTCCTAAGTTGTAAAATCAATTTTTAAAATATAACTTGAATAAGCCATTACTGAATTTTAACTATTTCACATTGTGCGGAGACTATAGAAACTATTGTAGGGAGACAAAAGAAATGCCTTCCTATAATGATGAATTCTAATAATTGTTATATTTAAAACGGAAAAACTGAAGAGTTGTCGCCAATATTTGTGAACGATATGAAGTATTCATATTCCAGTAAATTTTATTGCCTGAAATTTGTGTTGATAAATAAATCTAAAAACTGAGAAAATTGAGATAAATGTGTAAGAGTCTTGAGTGCAAGAAGTAAACAAAATTGAACGGAAAACATTATATGATGAGTGGTCAATGTGCAATTATTCCTTCAGTGGTGGAGATTAGAATTACAATACAATATTTTGCTAATTTCACATTATTAAATTAAAATAAAGCGAATAACTATGTGATGATTTCACGGTATCATGATACAATTCTTAATCAATGGGGAAATAAAAGTTGGAGGATAGTAAAAAAAAATATTATTTGATGGTGATTCTTATTTTTCTCACGTAAGATCATCTTTTTTTTATCAATTTGAACTTTCCTTTCTTCCATTACGTTATCTAAAATGATCAATTAAAAGTACTTGTTTTCCAAGCAAAATTCTAATTGTGAACCCTAGACAATATCCACGAGTAAGCAGATTTTCGGCTTACTTTCTGTTAAGTGTGCAAAAATTGGAATTTATATCTAGTAATTTCCATGTTTTTTGACGTCTTACTGAATTGCAATGCTTATGTTGACATGTTAACTCATGATATTAACATTAGAATCAGTAGCAGAAATAAATTTTAGCAACTTAAGTAAATTAAGGATTAATAAAAAGCAGTTACTTGAGAAGTAATAAATATTATTCATTTTAAAAGATTAAAAACACGTAGATATACCCCTTTACGTAAAATTTAATATCATATTACCTCCAAAATTTAAAACAATTTTAATTTCATTGAAAAGCTTATAAAATGTTTGAAGTCATCTGCTACTGCTGAGGACTTTTTCCTTCTGTTGTTTGTCTTGATTTAGAACGTAAAAGGGGATTCCTCATAACACGTGAGATTTTATATGTAACGCTTAATGTATTGATTTATAAAAGGTGACGTCGTGTGAATATTATGATCACAAAATTATTAAATTTGTTAACTTACTTTTTCTGAAAGATTTTAGTTTTCTGTAAGAAATACATTTTTATCGTTATACGGAGAAATAAAATGAAGTAAGCATTATTTTCTGTATACAATTTAAGGTTAATTAAACGGAAATATTATGAATTATTCTAGTAAAAAGCAAAATGCTCATTTTCAAAAAAAAAGTGTTAAAATGCACTGAATTTATGATAAGAAACATTAAAAAATAGAAGACGTGCTCTTAAAGTATCAAAAAATTTATATTATTTATTGCGAAATTACTGAATATTAATAAAATAATTATCAATTTTAAAAATTCTTTTTAACAACAAACTTTTACTCTTATTACCAAGATATTAATTAAATTTAACTATTTACTAAGAAGCTAACGCAAAACTATCACTAATTCCGAAACAGATTGAACAAAGTTGTCAGAATTTCACTTTTTAACAATAATTTGTTACTTTCATTAATTTCCAATAAAATAACTATTAATGAGAAAGGAATTATATCTTTCTACCTAAAAATTAGCCACCATATTTAAGAAGAAATTCACTTCACACTAAATTTTGTTAAGTTTAATAACTTGACCGATATATGAATATTTATATAATAAATTTTATTTTAACAATCATGAATTACCGATATGTATAATCTAAACACTGTATTTCAAATTACGAAGCAGTTGTGTTTAGACTAAGAAAAGGCAAGGCGTGAAAAAAGTTGAGAGATATTGCTATGCTTCTTATCACATCCTATAAAAATTAAAAATCAATCTTTATATCACATAGTTTCCTCATTTCCTTATTTTATTTTCTTTACCTAAAATTCAAGAAAGTTGAAATAATTAAAAGAAATCTAATTTATTACTTTCTGCCAATTTTTATAAAATATAACTAATTTATCTTCAACGTATATCAAAGGCAAATATCCCTTTCTAGACATTTTTTACTTGAAATTTTCAATAATAATATTTCAAATTAATAGCGAACAGAGAGATAAAGAGGGACTGTAGCTATTTTTAATTAAATCATCTTTCAAGTCAATAATTATTTCAGGCATCAACATAGATATTCCAAACCAAATGCATTCTACTGCAAATGGATGTTGATAAAGAGAAGAAATTTCCTAGCGTGGTTAAAAGGTAAACTATTTTACTTAAATTTTTTCAATTCCTGAGCACACATATAACTTTACTTTTTCTAAAAGCCGAAATATTATCTTATTTAGCACT
Source organism: Latrodectus elegans (assembly GCA_030067965.1). Classification (NCBI taxonomy): domain Eukaryota; kingdom Metazoa; phylum Arthropoda; class Arachnida; order Araneae; family Theridiidae; genus Latrodectus; species Latrodectus elegans. Next base: position 1,679,893 of record CM057809.1, read on the forward strand.
ATTTCTCGCTTTTCTTAATCCTGGCACATTGGAAAAGTTCCCTATCGTAAAAGTGACGCACAAAATGCAATAAAAGAGATTCTTTTTAAATATTGTGCTTATTCTCTTCCATCGATACAGGAACAAGCTACTTGAGTGCATGCCTACTTCTGCGAACTCGTTATTTCCCATGTTTCTGTTGGAAGGGGCGCAGCTGAGTTGGTTCTCACGCTATACTTATGTAGGCCGGCATATTTCATTTGCTCCCTACTTCCCTGTGGTAGTAAGGCTTCCGATTGCTTTAATTTGAAGTGGATGAGCAACGGAAAAGATAGCACGTCCGGCTTTATTTTAGACCGTCAAACTGGAAATTGAAGTGATTTTGGGAAATTGCTTTGATACTGAGAGGGGAAAAAATGGCCAGATTTCTGATAAGCGCAATTTACAAACGGGATGCAATGGAATTTCAAAAAAACTGTTCGTTTTTTTGGAGAGTTCAGAATCAGAAATCTTTTATTTCATTCCTTAAGAATCCCTTATAAATGCAATTATAGTTTATATTTTAAGCTAAATTTTCAAAAAATTCTTACACCTACCGTGTACTTTGAACGGTATAAATATTTGGCTCTAATCTGTTAAATGAGCTACCAGGGACATCGAAAGTAATTTAAAAGGTGTCCTTGAAATCAAAATACATTTGTTTTATTGATTAAACAATTCTTTCGAAAGATGTATTAGTTCGTGCTATTACCTGTTAAATAATTGGTGCGTAAAACATTGGCTCATATTTCTTTAAAATCCACTGATAACGTCATTAAGATTTAAAAACGGTCTGGATTGGAAAGTAAAAGTTTCTTCGCCTCTTTATTATGAATAGTAATGAAAGAAAACCGAAATTTAAGCTAATTTTATAGCAAATAAAAAAATTTTCATTAAAATGTTTAGTATTTTATCATCTATTACTTACAATTTTTGGAAATTTATTAAGCAAGATTATTTGACACGTTTTTAAAAGCACTTGCCTAAATCGATTAGTACATACATCCTAATCAAATAAATGTCTAAATTTATTAGTATCAATAGCAACTATTTGTAATGTATAAAAAGTGTATTTCCCCTTATGTTATAAACGAAAAAGTTGTTAATGATATATATTTTTAATGATATATAAATGAAAATACTTTCATTTATATCATTAAAAATATATATATATTATAAGTATATGAATAAGTTTTTTTTAGTCTGGTTATTCCAAAGGTTGTGTATAATGTAAAGAGTCTCATTTCTTACCTCGAGAGGGTAACGGCTATTTAATTTTGGATATAAACTGTCATAATGCAAGGAATTTCAAAAGAAATCTTCTACATTTTACTCCATGCTATCATACATGAAACATATTTTATGATTTTAAAGCAGTACCATAATTAATTTTTATGATTGAAATACCTTTAGCTAATTGCTGTATTTAAAATTCCCACAGTTTGATAAAGTATTAAAATTCTTAATATGTGTGTGTGAGTGATTGATTTAAAAAGAGGTTTTAATTTAAAAACACATTCCTTCACAAAACACCAATTCGATTTTTGCACTATTCTTCAATGTCCCATTGATACTCTCGTGGTTATCAACACTGCCCTATTCACTTGATTCTTGGAGTTCTCCACACATAAAGTTTCTTGTTAGTCTGCTTATACAATATTTCATTGAATTGTCTACAAGAACGCATTAATTCTGGTGGCTGTGAGGGAGCACTTAGTAAAAACTCATTTTAAAATAGTACAAAAATCTAAAATATTAAGTAGTAGAATATTTTATTTTCTATATAAATATAGCATTTTCAGTTATGCTATAAGGTACTGCTGAACTAAACATATCTTATCTGATAAAATGAATTGCTGTAATAAGCATTATCCGGTCAAAATTGTTCAAAATTTAATCAAAATCCAGACACAATTAATATTTTGATTCAATACCAAAGTAATTTTTTTAATCCGGATTAAACATCCATCCAAAATAAAATTATAAATCCTATACATTGCGAATTTTGATCGAACGATTACATTGATAACGTAATGTTGGTGTATGGCACCAATTTTCGAAATGATACGACTCATCTGAATTAGATAAAATCCTTTAACACACATACAGGATACCAGAAACAAAAGTAGTCTTCGCGTACTATTCTTAAACCATTTCCGTCAATCTTATTTTATGCCTCAGTTTTTCTCAGCTTAACATATTCCAGTTGTAGCAATATTTTAGATGCAGGATATTTTATTATATTCGTAATATACAATATTATTTCCAATGCATTTAGACTGATCACGTATACAATTTCTTCTCAGCACTGCTGTTTAATTCTAATGATAATCTTCCTTTATTTTCTATCAAAATATATTTGTCTACTGCGTATCTGTGGAATTCGCAATCGATTTTTTCAATCGCCCCAAAATGTGCCAATCTCATAGATACATTTCGTTACTAAGTGATAAATGGAAGAAATCATCAATAAACTAGTCAATGTTAAAGTTTTATCAAAAATTCTCTACCCTTCTGTAGAAAGTAACATGAATAGAACATAAATCATACAAATTTAAAAATTGCAAAATACTTTATCAAAAATTTTGGAAAATACCATCATATGTTCTAGATTTAATAAATGCAATTCATATCCCTTATTAAAATATTTAAGTCTCTTATTTGAGAAACTTTAGCTTCATTTTTTCTTAAGCAGAAATATTTTTTAATCAAATAATTTTTGACTGTGTTTATATTTCATTTTAAATGTAATCTTTATATATTTTGCAGTCAATTTACGTAATATTCACGAAAACTGTTTTTAGACACATCTTTTCCATTTAATATTACCTTAAAATTTAAGAATTTGTTCCCTGCTCTCAGTGTATGTGCTAATAAATAGAAAACAAGCAAAACAGTAACTATGAGTAAAAAGTTAAACATTCACGCCATCCCCTATTTAATTGAAGGAAGTGTTATTTGAAGATTAAAAACATGACCGTTAATGTTTGATTGACAACATAAACCTAACGCTCATTTTTCTCGAGATTTTTCTCTTAATTTTCAGTAACTTATTTCTGCATCGACCTTCAAGAAAATTTGAGAGGCAAATGATGGAAAATTTCTTCATTTGAATAGTTTTATTTTTGCCTCAAGAGTCCCAGTAAGCCCTTTTTGAATCTGGTTGAAGCCTTGAAATGGTAAACAGTGTAAGAATACTTCGGCAATCACTCCTTTCAAAGTTTTGTGAATAATTAATCATTACAATATATGCTTTACAAATGTTCTGGCTTTGTAAATATACAAATAAATGCTGCTACAGTCATAAAATATCAAAAGCTTCAGAGCAAAATGAAACTATTGTACTTAGTTTTTTTTATTAAGAAATAAATTCACTTAATTTAATTCGGATAATTTATTGTGTGCAGTAAATACAGTAAAAAATGAATTTTTTGGAAAATAAAAACATACTTACAGTTTTCAGTTCAAGAAAATTATTAAACCATTTTTTGATTCGAAATAATTTTAGTGAATATGCTCTCTCTAAAATGTCAATGTTTGCTAAATTAATTGACCTTTAAAAATGCCTCATATTTATGCAGTTTTCTAATATGTCCTACAAATTAAGAATATTAATTATTGCATTCATATTACATACATAAATTTCATTAAATTTATGAGTAATTTTTTTTCGTTTCGAGACTGCAGTCGTTAAATCATGTTGTATGAAATGATTTCTATTCATTTTTGTCTTCTGTTAAAGTCATCCTACGTAAAATATGCTTTATTTGGAAGACATGCACGCATTTTAATTTTTTATAAAAACTGAGATTATGCTTTGACATAATCTATAAACCTTTTTACATTATTTTAATTAAATTATAACTTGAATTGGAAAGCTAAACTGGAATAAAAAATAACTTTTAGAAAACATAAGTCTCCAGATTTGTGTCACTTGTATTTATCAAATGCAATAAGAAATTTCGATAAAATCGATCAAAATTTGAAGTCAGTAACTTAAAAATTGCTATAATTAGTCTTCTCAATCAATACATGTTTTTATGGGAATCACAAAAATTAAAACCTAATAATAACTCTCCAAGCCACTAAAATAAGTTATAGTGGAAATATTCTTCAATAAAATATATTTCATTAAAAGGATGATAGATAAATCTTTAATGTAATGCATTGCATTTCAGAAGAATGCTCTTGTTCTATGAGTTGTACAAATTTTTTACTCCTAACATTCTAAGGAACTATCGAAGCAGCCGGAAGAATTGGCTATTTAAGGAGAAACGTTATGGCATAGAGAGAGGGAAGGAGGAATTGTATTTCGGGTCATTAACGTACAAGATATAGATATTAAGAATTTGATTCAATCAAAGAGTACATTTCCTGCATTTCATCAGTTAGCTGATCCCCATTTTCAGCATACAGATCATGCCGCGTTGCACCAAATACTACTTCCAGAGCTTTTCTTCTTACTTATATTTGAGAATTTTAAAAACTCATTCTCATTTCAAACTCAAATATAAAATTAGTATATATTTGAACAATTTTTTACATTTTCTGTCTGGAGTGGTATTTTTAAGACACGAAAAACAAATATTGTGTTTTTGCATTTCCCTGGGCTTATATTCAAATATTTAGAAAGAAAAGCGCGAGTTTTATACCTAAAAATGTTAGTTACTTCCTGAATAATTCTTCAAATACATTCACTTCCTCAATTCAAACACATGGAGTTTAAAATAACGTTGCCTTAAAATGGCATTGGTACAATGAGTCAAAAATTACTACCATAAAAGAGAATGTTAATTCTGTTAATATAAATACACAGTTTTATAATTTAATTGATCGTGTAAACTATTTTAATGACTTGAATTTCACTGAAAATCAATATTACTTGTTATGAATATTTTAGAAAAATAAATAACAGTGAGTTGTGCATTGCATAAATATCAAATTTAAAGTTCATGAAATGACCAAAATATGATATGATAGGAATGGTAAACATCAATGACTACACACTGCATCGTCTTTAAAGTTAAATATATATTTAACTAATCCTTTCTCAATAAATTAATGTTTAATATACATTTTAAGCATCTGTGAATGATGAAATGGAAACATTATTCGGATTTTTTTTAAATTTCTTAGTAAATATTTTTGAGTGACAATGAGATTTTGATACTTTAGATCTTAACTGAGCGATGTAATCTAGAAGGAAATTTATTTAAAAAGATAAGTAAACCGTTAAATTGCACCCTAAGTACAATAGCGTTCTCAATACATTAGTTCTTGAGTAAATGATAAATAAATCACACATGATGTGTAATAGATATAATGTTATATTTTTATAGATTTCTATGGTAATGAACTTTCACGCAAAAAATTTTCAATGGATATTAGCTTCCTTTTATAACAAATACAGATACAATAACCTTAGTAGCATTAAGAAATAAATATTTGTTTTAAGAGGATACTCTATATTAAAGTGTGTAGAACGGAACCAAAAGAAGAAGAAAAAGAATTGAAATAAACGCAACACAAGTCTCTAATAAACAATTATTACCTCACTTGAATAGTTTGAATGATTGTCATTATAATGAAATATAAATATTGTTTATTCTGAAAAAATTTAGAAAACATAAAATTCATAAATCAAATCATTATGGATAACAGAAAATAAAGAAGTTTAAATAGAGTAGTCGAATTTACAATCAAGCAATGAAAATTTCTTTAGACTTTTGTCTTGAATTTCCTAGGTATCAAAATTTGCTATTTTTCAGTCATCGATAAAAAGATGCTTGTTAAAAAGCTAACTATAATTTTTATTTAAAAAAGAAATTTGTTTTTGGCTGATTTCATTCAACCAGATCACTCTTATGACTTAGTTGAATTAATCATTTTCACTTTTTTCATGACATCAATAATTGTTAAAATGTGGTGCATTTATTTTCATAGCTGTGCGTATTTATTACATGTATGAATTAATATTCTGAAATAGCTTTCTAACTCAATGAAATAGGACTATGAATGCCAAGTAGATAATATTTGCGTGGATAAAATATATTTATAAAATTATATTAAAGTATGTCTCGTATCTCACTATTTCCCACTACACTTTAAGGACTATGTTGGCAAACTTTACCTGAAGAACTAAAATCAAACTGGTACCCGCATTGTTTGAGCTTTGACTTTCGCAGTTCAATAGCTCATGTGTTCGGTTCCCACATTTGTAGCAGATGCCCATGGTAGTTTCATATTCCCTTTAAATGGTAACTCCCGATCAAATTAGCCTCCGTTGCTGAAAACTGACCGCACTTTAATTAATTAAATATTATGTTTTATTAAAGACAAAAATTATATTCCTTAAATTTAGCAAAGTAAATGATTAATATGTGGAAGCCTCACGTTTCCTTCATTCTCGTCTTCCATATCAATACTTTCATTCTCTCAAAAAGATTAACATTCATGATACAATCAAACAGTTGTTATTAATGAAATCTTTAAGTTTTATTTTTTCATAAAACTAATTAATATATCTTCTGACATTTTTTTTATCATTTAGACTCGGAATCTTTGATCCATTGAGTCATCTCAGTGGATTTTCAGCTTTGTAAATTCCATTCCAGGCACATAGATATGCCTAGTTGTTTCTTACTTAATCTTGATATTTTGTGTATACTTTCATAATTGTTTTGCCTTGAAAATTTCCGAACGGCATGTGTTTTGTAACCAGTTGATCGAAACATGTCCCCTGTAGCTTCTTCATAAACTTAAAATATCTGAGTTAATTCTTGACAATTCTCGAGAAGTCAACTCGAGACACGGGTGAAGGCAGGTCTGCCTCTTCTGTAAAGAGAGAAACAGGATCCCCTTGCCGATTCAATAACAGAAAGTCTCTTAAAGGAAGTAATTTTCACAAGAATAAAATAAAGCATTTACACATCGACATAAGAGGATTAACAATTAAATGCTACACTTTTGGAAACGCTACCTTTTTCACTGCACAGGTGTAGAGTATATCTAAAAAAATGTTAAAGTGCTTTGAATTTTTTTTTTAAATTTTGTAAAGGTATAGTGTAGAGTACGCAAATTATCGTATTCTTAATAATAACTGGGGGCCCCAATATTAGCTTTTAAGGAAACTTTAAATGGAAACAAACAATTGTTATCAAGAATTGTTATTGTTTTAATAAGAAGAACATTTTAGGGAAGAAATAGTACAGCGAGTTATAAAAAATTATTTGTATATTTTCATACATAATTTATATCATCAGCAAATAGATGTTGATACTACAAAAGTTTTGATAGGATTTTAAATGATTAAAGTAGCGTTTAGTGCATTCATGAAATAAATAAATTAGTCTTTTCATTGATGTACGACGATAGAGAATTTTTTTTTTTCCAAATACTCCTAGAATAAATTCCTACACTCAATGTGGTATGAACCCTATTTTATTTAAATAAATGTTGTCTGGAGTGTTCAAGTATATGATTATCTTCGAACAAACAGCTATCTTGCCAACAACAATGTAGAATTCGTATACCCTTCCTCCAACAAAATGCGTAAATAAACTATTTAAATTTTAAACAGTTGGCATTTGTACCTGTAACACATTTACATGTTGACTTTGAGCTTTCATTCACGTAACTATTTTACCACACTCTATTTTTAAGCAAGAACTTTGCTTTTGAAGCAACTCTTTGAAGGAGATACTTAGATTGTTGTGTATTTTTTGATTATAATGATAATTTTCTACTAAAAATACTTTTAATGATCAACTCATTAAAAATTGAACTTTAAACTCTCATTTACTGTTGACGTATAAAAATATTATCACTTGAAAAAGAATAAATTCAAATGAAATTCTTTAAAATAAGAACTGCAAATAGTTAAAATGCATACTATTACCCACAAAATTGACTTTTTAGTTCAAAATTGATACATTTTTCTTCATGTGTTTCATTTATTAGTTTAATCAGTACAGCACAAATATATTTAACGAGAGGGAATAGTTTAATTATTAACTTAGTTTTTTAATAATTTAAATTAAATTATTAAAATTTAACAAATTATTGAAGCTTTCAAATTTAAATTAAGTTTAACGTAACTAAATGTTTGTAATCTTTTGTAATTATTAATTATGTAAATCAGCCAAATTAGAAAAACTAAAAGTTTTTAAATAAACAACAATATTTTTACTGGTAGTATGAAATCAGTTTCTTATGATTCCAAAACTTTCGAAAAAATTTATTGCTATGTATTTATTTAATATAACTTATAAGTGAGTTTGTAATATGTTACGGTAAACAGAGATAATTTTCTTTTGTTATTTTATTTTCTTATAAGCTCCAATGACTTTCCAAGCTTGGTCACATATTGTTAGCTTCTCTAAGTGACAGAATATTCAATGCGGAGGACTTAGATCGAGTAGAAACATGAGGTTGAAAAACGTGTAGTTTCGCATAGTTTTATTAAATAGTTAGAGTATTTTTTCCCCTTTAGTGGGAGGATGTGAATCCAGTTCAATCATAAGATATGTGTTTGTTATCAATAGGAACTTTCCTCTACGAGGGAGATCCTTCCAAACAAGAGCGCACCGCCTCTTAATCCTCCTGGAAAATCTGTGCGAGGGAGAGTATGTCCGGACAAATGTGCCGATGTTAGTCTGTTGCTTCGGAAAATCTTCGGGCCTACCGGATTGGTCCGCTGTCTCCCCAACACTCCGAAGTGGAGACGACCGACTTCCCCTACGCATGCCTCAAAATCCCCTATCAACTCCTCGCTGGATTCCTCTTTTCCCCTACATTCGAACCTCACCTGCCGACCAACTCATTCCAGCTTCTGACTTAGCAGGACGCATCGCCTCGACTCCTTGTGTCTCCTCGTGAAGAGTGCGCCGCGTGTTCGCTCGCTCACCCAGACAGGTTGCCCTGCTGAAACTTGCTGTCAATTCGCTTGAACCGTACGAAGTAACAAACAATCCGTGCACGTGCTGACGGACTGAGATGTAGGGAAGGATCCCACTCTATTTCCCCCTGCTCCTAATAACGGTGCATCAGCCTATTTCATTAAACTTTCAAGCACGTTGTGATTTGTTCAAGAAAATACCATTCACATATTCTCGAAGTTGTGCTATAGAATGTAGAACAATCACACCCTGTAGTGAACTACCTGGGGTGAGTATAGTATTATAGTATCCTATGCATTTGCCTTGTCATAAGTTTGCTTATTTTGCCTCTTTGTGTCATTATGCTGATGTGACAAATTCCAAGGTGTCAATGAAATAATACTAATGACTTAGAAAAGCTCAAAAATACAGAAACATATTAATTATTTAAACAAATACCAAATGAAAAACATATTAAAATAATTTCTTATGGCGCATTTATCAAATACTTAAAATTCAACGAAAGTTCAGGAAAAGTATTTTACTTATTGCTTGCAACAAATGAGATTCATATTTACAAGACATGTTTTTACTAGTCTAAAAAGCTTTCTTATGTGACAAAATAAAATAGAGAATCGTATTAGTATTTTAAGATGTTACATGGCACGTTTGATTGTATAACACAAAAATGGCAATATCATTTTATATGTAAAGTGTTATTTTAATTCATCATTTTGTTTTAAATTCATTTATTAATAAGTATGCAAATATTGCCAATATCATCATATTGAAATTTTTAAATTTTACGAATGGATGATAGTTTGAATAGATTAATAATCCGTGATAGTTATAAATACATGTGAAAATAAGTACATAGCACCAGATATTAAAAACAAATTATCTTTAAGATAATGAAATATATTTAAAAATGAATGAATTATATACAGAAAAAAGGAATTTTTCTAATGACATGAATCGCAATAAATGTATTTTTAAGCATTCAACTAATCATTTTCATCATCAGCCATGCCTTAAAATCTATGAAACTAAATAAGTTCGTCTTAGTGAGATTAAAAAATCTAACTTCTTGAAATGGCTTCCTTTTCCATTGAAGTAGAAAAAACTCATTCGCATTGGATCACTAGTTTCCTCTCGAATGATCCAAGTTTAGTTTACACTCGAATAATTATTTTATAGAACGGGATCCAAATAAACTCTGGAAAGTTTTTACCCTCCCACTCAAAAGTATGTCTTTTAACTTCAAAAGAGCATGGAGTATTTTCTAAGCAAGTTTCAGTTCGAAGGTATACCGTTCATCGAGTATTTTCGCTGTTTATTTCAAGCAGAAGAAAGATGATTCTGCATATTTTCAGTCTTCTGTGCACATCTTAATATAAATCTATCAAATAATTATAATCTACCCAGGCGAAAAGCATTTAAATTGAGTATTTGTAGAGTAATTCATCAGATCTCTTATGGCTCCTTTTTATTTAGATTACTGAAATTTTCTCATGCATTTTATATTGAAATACGCACATAAATTAGATAAAAATTAAAAATTTGTATTCCATATTAAGATGGAGAAATTTTTATTCCCTGTCAACAAAGCTTTTAACAATATATTATGACCATGTTTTATTATTCAGAATTATTAATAAGCTAAACAATAACATCATGAATTTTAACTAATGAAAAGCATTAAGTTATCAAATCAATTTTGCTTTAGTCATACTAAAAAGAAACATTTTTAAATGATTACATTTTTCCGTGTTTTTAATTTTAGTTTAAAATATGTAAATACGTTTTTTAAATATTTTAGAAAGCTTTTTCTAAAGATTTGAAATATTTTATCTAGCATTTCCCGTTTCAACTTCATGTTGCACAGAATTTAATTTGTTCACAAAATCATGCGTAACTAACCCGAAGAAAATTAATTTGTTTCAAAACCGCATCCAGTGATATTTAATTTTTTGACAAATTTATTTCTTTTTATTAAAATTTATTCTTTTTAAAAATCATCAAATGAAAGAGATTGCTTCAAATTAAACATTTACCAACTATCTTCGTGTGATTACATTTGACAATTTAACTCTTCAATTAATTATACGAAAAGATGGTAAGTTTATGTTTTTACAAAAAAGAATATTTCATGTAATAAATATTTTAGTACAATAAATTTTTAGCACTCTTTTCAAATCTATTGTTTACATTATTTTTCTTATGATTGTTTAGTAGTAAAGTGAAACACATGGGGTTATACTTCTTATCCAAAAACGGTTCTAGATTTCGCCTCCAAAGCACTGGCAATATCCCATTATAGAGGGACAGCCATTTCAAATGTTAATTATTGGGGTAAAGGCGAATTAATGACCTAATAATTAAGGCTTTTATAATTAGAGGCTTCTAACTCTATTTTTAATGAGAGTTTCAAAATTAGTTGAGAAACATTTGAAATGAATCGATTTTGGGGATAAAATATTATTTACAAAACTCCGTTTTATTTTCAAACAAAGTTACTTAGCATTTGGTTGAGCTAACTAAAGCAAGATATCAATGACACTACTTGATGAAGGTGTGATTGAATTATATGATCAAAGGAAGGATGCATTGTGTGTCTTATGCAAAATACATTCTCCCAGCAATCGTAAGTGTCTATTTTGATGAAAGACTCTGAAATTTTAACAGAAATTACAGGCATTATTATAAAGATAATAATAAGACATCTAATGATAATTCACAGTGGTCTTACTTAATTTTTTGATGCATTAAATGCCTTCAGTTTTAAAGAGGGAAAAAATACATTTGCGTGATCAGTCGGGTAAAAAAATAAATGTGTGTGTTGCAGTTTATATTTCAATTAGTAACATTTATGGATTTAAGCAAGAAAATAACGTCAATAATTAACGGAAATGATGTGAAAATATTTAAACACATTTGTTTCATTACATTATAATATTTTCTAGACTTATGCAAAATAGCAACAAAGTCTAATTATCTCACGAAATTTAATATCAAAAGGGTTATACTTTAGAGGTTTCTCTTTTTTTTCCATATTTAGCATTTCTGATTATATATAGTAATGGAAATAAAATAGAATACGTAATATAAACAAAATTTCTTTGTTACGTGATGCATTAAAATATTTATAATGTAGCTTATTTTGCCTCACTTATTATATTCCCAGTAACTTCATTACATTTCAAAATCTTTAATTTTAGGAAGAAGGAACGCTTAACGAAAAATTGCTTTTCGATTTACACAATTCAGTAAATTAATGATTTTATATATGAATATATTCTTCATAAGAAAACTGGAGTGTAATTGCTGGATAATATTTACCATACATATATACATTTATATGTATGGTAAATATTATATATATCGTGATTTTTAAAAATTTGCACCACACCTAGGCCTTCAACGGAATGGCAGTTTTTTGGATTAAATACACCTGCCCTTTTTTCAAACGGCTAATATATATATAGATTGATAGATAGACCCAAGACGTTTATTTAGTTAACATTATTGAATATAGTTAATGTAATATTTTACGTGAGGACATTATCGTTAAATTAATGAAAATCAATCTTATATAATCAGTTTCAAATTAGCCTATTAGTAATGGAATTTGAATTGGGTATACAAGAAATTTTTTTTTTTGTGTGTGTGTGTGTGTGTGTGAGAGAGAGAGAGGCCTGAATTTTATAACTGTAATTCTGAGAAAGAAAAATAAAATATAAATTCTCCAGGCGAATGCGAAGTAAGTGATAAAAAAATGCTCTGAAATCACTTTAGGTATGTTATTGACCAAAACTACAGCTGGTGATTTTAGGATTCTACTGTATAGGTAGAGTGTTTTTGGATTCAATCCAATGGTGTTCGAAAGGCCCGGGAAAATAGCATTTGTACTCTTTTGTTCTATTCCTTGATTTAACTTCAGAAACGACTCTTTATGTGAAGATAAAAATTGGAATAGCCTAGCATAGAATTTTGTAATACATATAAATTATTATTAAGGAGACTTGTTTCAAAATAGGAATTTCACGCTAGGAATATCATTTCACTAATTAAATTGCTAGTAATTATTTGAAAATTCTTATAGCATGTGTCTGACTGAAATATTTAAATATATAATATATGAATTTACAATTTAGCTAGCTTATTCCTGATATAGTTTGAAAAATTGAAGCAAAAAAATAATTAAAGTAACCAAATAATATTATTTTATAATAGAATTAACATGAGAAGTTATCTAGAGTCCAGAATGGTATTATTTCAAACAAACAAATGTATATATTTTGTTAATAAAATTTAATTTTATACTTTTCATACAAAATTTTAAAAGTAAAATTGCTCACAGTGGTTACTTTTATTGAATGTAATGTTTATTGCAACTTAATGGACTAAAATAAACTGTATATATATATATATATATATATATATATATATATATATATATATATATATATATATATATATATCTGTGTGTGTGTGTGTGTGTGTGTGTGTGTGTGTGTGTGTGTGTGTGTGTGTGTGTGTGTGTGTGTGCGTGCGTTTGTGCACAAATATGCGTAGAATATATGGATACGTTTCTATGTACACATAGGAAAGATTGATTAATTAACTGTTATTAAAACTTCAAAACAGTTTTTTTACGTTTAAAATCTTCGTCTTATCATAAGAAAAGAAAGTATGTGACACTAGATATATTTCTCTAGAAAACTCGAATTGTTTTATTGTTCTTGTTTATTAAGATTTTGCCTAGTGAAAAAAATATTGATCAACAAGAAAGGAATTTTTTTGGAAGCGCTGATTTCAACACTGATAACTTGCTGTAGACGATATAAATTCCTGTGACGTAAAATGACTGAGAAATTGGACCAGGATTCTGACGGACTCGTTGTTCATAATTTAAAAGTAGGGGTGGACTTGAGTGGGATTGGTTCCCTTCTCTACTCGCTCCCAAATACACTTCTGAATAAGTCATTAAATAGGAGATTGTGAAATTGCTTTGTAATGTGCGTGAATAGTAAATATACATTCGTGTCACTGGGACCGTAACGATGTCGCGACGCAGCGTGCGGGGTCTCGGAGCATATCCTTCATAATTTATGTATACAGGGAAAGAAAATTCGATGATACAATACCACGTTTTCATAATTAATAATTAACTTCTCCTCACTGCTCAGCTTTCAAAACGATTTCCTCCTTATCTGCAGGCGTTCGACGGCGACTTACTTCTCCTTTTAATGGAATGAGGTGAGGAGATGAATGTACAGTTGGAGGAAATATTCGTCCTCTGCTACATCTTTTTTGTATTATCTTAGGAGGACTATATATTTCTTGTTCTTATGTGAAATTCTGCACTCAGAAGTGTTGTAATATATATATTTATGATGACTATTAAGATTTTACAGTACAGTACACATTTACACCTAGAAGAATATTTTTTATCCGCATCGTAATTTACATGCAATAAATTAAGAAAATTGAATTAAATTAATTGATGCTTAACACGTTATTACATAAAAAATATTTATTGTTTTGTGGCATAATTCATAATTCTATATATAATGTTTATTATTATCATGTAATATTTTTATTTCATGTGATTTTCTCTTTTTAGGAAGAGGAATAATAGTAATTTAATTATTGCAATTAATTCTGAAATTAAGACAACCAGAATATATTCTGATTTAAATAAGAAATATATGCACAATTGAAATATATTTAGAAATTATGTCAAAATCAATTAATGGTGCAAATAATATATAATGGTACATGTTAAGGGAAATATGTAGTGTTAGTTTCATCAAGGTGAGCTGTACAAATATGGAGATTTTCTGCTATCGCGTAAAGTTGGGTGCCTAATTGTTATGTATTGACAATCACACTAACAGGAAAACTACAAATATTATTTAGTTTTCAGTGATGCAACTATAAGCTAAAATATTAAAAAAATGAGCATGTATACAATGTAGTAATGGAGGTCAATTTTAGATTACTTATTTCTGAATTATAATGAAAAATCTATTGTCATGCCTTTAGTTTCCTTTTTAGAAACCAAAAGAACTTTCTCTGAGATTCTTAAAATTATATAATAACAATAATTCAAATATTTTAAATCTTTAGTAAATCTAAATCATGAACTTTCTTACGGATATTTATAGTAAAACTTAAGAATTCAATTTTATGGTTAATAAATTAAGGTATTGAAATGCGCACACATTTCTATTAAAATCTATATAATTTAGTTTTCAGTGAAGTGGTTTAAATTTCTTTTATTTTTAACAATCTAAATAATTAAAGAAAACAAATTAACCGCTCATAACTCTCTTAAATATTTAATGCTTTACTTTCTTCTATAGAGATTTTCCAATAAATTTCCTCAATACTTAATACTTGTCCCCATACATTTTCTCAAACCTTCTCTATCAACTAGAGCAGTACTCATAAAACTGATTAAAAGCAATTATTCAACTACAGTAACATCCAACACTAGAATTTTTTTAGAAGCTTCATACTAATTTCTTTTTTAGTGCTGCACTTAATCAGATAAATTACAATAATTGTACTCAGAAATTGATATCGTTGATTGCTTTTAACATAATGTTTTACAAAGTTACTTATTTATTACCTAAAATTCAATAATTTTATTAATTCAAAATTGAATTCAACTATTAATTTCTCTTTATTTTATAGTAAAATTTCTTCGCATTAATTTAATTTTTATCAGTCGCATTTATATGTATATGTATTTATTGGTTTCTCTTCTTGTTTTTGTGTTCTTCATATATTTCATTTACTTAATTTATTTTTGTATTTTTTCTTCTATTTCATAGTTTTAGGGTGTCAAAGCTTAATTTTTGTCACGTGACGTGACGCAGGAAAGTGACACATTTGCGCTACTATATTCAACAACCTTGACAAACCTAATTTGAGGCTTTAATTTGAACACTTCTTAGATGAGGCTGGGAGAATTGAAAAATTTTTGTATTCATTCTTCCCTATACTGATTTTCTAATTATGTTTTGTTATAGAGATAAATAGATGTATACATGCACAGATATACATGCATTCATGTATACAGAAACTGAAAAACCTTTTATTTTTTATTTTAATCTTGGAAATACTATAAAAGAAGCTTTGTTCTTCACACTTAATATTTTTAAGTAAATAAATTATTAATTATGCAGTCCCCCCCATTCAGTATGTTTAGATTTAATCTGATTCCATATAGAATCTTTTACTTCAAAAAGCCCATCAAATTGAAAGATATAAAATGCAAATTTCGTTCCATTTTCACCAAGAATCTTCTAACTATGAAAGACTCGCATAAAACATTTTGTTTCTATTGAATTGAACCTATTTCAGATTGGAAAAAAATGAGCCAAGTAGTTTGGTGTTAAGCCGCGAAGAGGTATTTCGGCTTTTGTATACGACAGGAAGCAAAGATGTCAGGCATCTTTGTCTTCGGTTATGACAGCTAAGGTAGTTGTTTGATAAGATGCTGACTAAACCTTTTTAATTTCCTTTTTTCCTGTAAGCTCCAAACACGTGAATTAACACACTTTCCGATTTTAAATATGCTTTTGTTCCTTTTTTTTATTTTCGATTACAGCAAATGTAATGCATTTTGCATTTTTAAATAAATATTACTATTTATCATGTCGCTCCGTTACAATATTTTGAAAGAAAACAAACTTGCACGAATGAATGTTCTTAGCCTATTATAGTTTTTTATGCCATTTGATGCATCTTAGGCTTGTAATATTTTTTGATTATTTTAATCAACCTCATAACGTTCTAAATGGTTTAGTAAGGATCCTATCTGAAACAAAGTGTAACATTTATTTTTTACAATTAAAACACAAATAGAACCTAACTTTAAACTTAAAAGTGGCAGATAATTTTTTGACTCCTATAATAATTATATGCTCTCTGACTTTTCTTAATAACTTTGAAAGTTAAGAGTCTATTTTTAATTGATGATTTTTTTCAAAAAAAAATTGTGAGTATGTAAAAACTGTTTATTCATAAAATTTAAACTACGTATTTTTAAGTGACTCTGACCGATAAAGGAGCTTAATTCGGTAAAATAGAAAACTTCGCAAAATATTGCGCTTTCTGATTAAAGAGTTGCTAAGATTATAGTTTAAGAATAGAAGAATAGCATTTGAAATTTATTTGATGCATTGTCATTTGAAACTAGGAATTTTACATAGGTCTTAATAATACCACAAAAACGTGGATTTTTGAAGTGCATTAATATTTAAAATACTTAAGTGACGTTGTGCATGAAAGAATTTTAGTAATTCGTGCTCATTATAGGACTTATTGAAAAAAATTCAGAAATTTTCATTTGCATTGATTTTACATTTCTAGTATTAATAAATGAAAATTCCTTGACTATTAAATTAAACAATATATATTTTATTTGTATTTTAAGTATAAAATTTTCTTACAATTACAAAACGGATAGTTAATGTTTTTGCTCTCTCTTTATTTTATGTTTTTTCTATATTTTTAACTTAGAAATAAAAATAAATCACGATGTTTATCTTTTTGAACAGTCTTACATTCTTTTCAATTTAAGAAATAATATTATGTTGTATTCTAATCGCAATTGCGTTACATAAAATAAATAGATATCCTAAGATTCATCAAATAAATATCCTAAGATTTGAAATATTCAATTGATTTAAGAATTTTGCTATAATATTCGTGTCAGCCTTTGCGAAATGGGAATGAATGCAGTTTCTAAGATAGGTTGAAGGCAAATATCTTCATAAATAAGGATATGAAGCGCATGTCCTAACAAAAGGCAGTCGTGCCCCCCCCCCGAGTTTTGCATGTCCACCTCCCTATGGTATCAGAATTCGTACAAGGCTCTGGTCATTGTGGCTTTATTGATTGGTGAGCCTCCCTCCACTATTTAAGTAGTAATCATTTTCTCATATCAGCTAATCGCATTGATCCGTCAATGGATGCGAGGTCGTTATTTTTATGGAAAGTGATAAATTCTTTCTTTGAAGGACTGCTAGGGAAAGAAATTATTTCACCCCAAAACAATGAAAATCTTTTAAAATACAAATTACAGTAAGCGCCGACCTGGAGAAGTTAATTTAAACGCGAGCGTGACATCGATGCACAACTGCCTTGGGGTTTACCACGATAGAGGTTTTTAAAAGTTATTTCATTAATCGCCTTTCCTTATCTCCGCAGCGTTTTGCAAGAGCAAGCTTTCGTAATTAATTTCCTGCCCTGCTTTTGTTCCTTACGTCACCTACAGATGGCTGAGAGGTGCGCTGATTGCATTAGAAGGCTTCTCCCAAAATCAGCGCACACCTCGTTTGTACCCTATAAACTCTCACTGTCCTAATTACTTCTCATTAGAAAAGTTTTATTTTAGATGTCTCTATTTTTTGATAGCTTCCGAATAACATTAAGAGGGTTTGGTGAGGGCGTCTTTTTTCTTTCCACTCTTGCCTACGCCACCATTTGGCAAGTACAACACTTTTTGCTTCTAATCGCTCAGTTGTTACTATCGAAGTTTTTCTTTAAACATGGAGCAAGATAAACTCAATTAGAAAACTTCGTCAGATAATTTTTAACGACGAAACGTGACTCTTCCGTCTCGGAGTTGCATCTTATATAAATAATGTGACATCTTCGCATTTGAAGGGGTGTCAACAGTAATCCAGTCACAAGAGGCGGTATTAGGAATAAAAATAGGCTCCTCATCAGGAGCGAGTAAGGACTACATATTACATAGACTTTCATTAAAAGTCAATCAGAACAATTTCATTATTTTAACTTGTCTTTATATGGGCTTAACCCTTTATAATTTTAAGTCAGAAATACGGCAACTGAGATATTTGTAATAATGTAACATTGTAATTAGAAAAATCATTTTAATTTAGGATGCACGTTTAAGAATTTCAATAATAATTAAGGGAGTAGATTTCTTCTTTTATCTATAATATTTTATTATTTTTTACATATTGCTGAATTCAAATTTTTCATCTGAAACTATTATGTTCCATAAAATTTATGAATTAAAGCAAAATGTGTATATATTGATTTAATTGTTTGTATTTTTATTAATTTATTAAATTAAAAAATATTTTATAATTGTGTTGATAGTTAGAGATACAGATTTTAAGAGATACCCATTCAAAGATACAAAATTTATTCTCCATTAAAATCTTCAATAAAAAGCTACCCTGTTCACATACTTACTTGGTTTCGAAAAATATTAAATTTGTTATTATGATTATAGAAATATATAGATGTATATAGGCACATATATTATACATATATATAATTGACTGATTGCACCCAACTTAAAATAAATGATTTTTTTGAATGGAATGTAACTTGTTTAACATAAATCTTGGCAAGAGAAAGAGAAATGTTTTTCAAAATGCGTGTATGATTATTTTGAAAAAGAGGAATATTTAAGACTTATGCTGAGTAAGCATTTCTCACTTCAGAAATTCAATGTAATCATAAAATGGCATATATTTTTTCAGTGAGGCTATAAAATTCACTTATCAAATATTTGATAAAATTCTATTCAACAGTAAAATACCAAAAAAATAGCTTTTATTTACTATTTCTTAAAGTTATTACTTTAGAAGAATATAACATACCAGCAAATTGGTGTAAAATATTTCTTTTTATAATATCCTGAATGTTTTCAATACTATTCAACCACAAATTTTCCCCATATTAAAGTTCTGTTCGATTCCATTTTTATCTTGCAAACCAGTTGAGTCGAATAAAGTATTGTTACATGTTATATCATACATGATAATTGATTTATCTTTCCCACATGAAAAATAGTATGCCCTTTGTAACTGATAAATCTTATTGAATAATTATATTATTAATTTATTATTAGACTTCTGTATGAATATGATAAAATGGCTGTAGCTTTCAAGTGATTTACAGTACTCTTCTGAAATATGTCTTTTTTAAATTTGTCTTATGACCACATAATATTAATAATCTTACATATAAACAGTTCAACTGATAAGAATTTCAAATGACATTGATGTTATATTGCCTGTATCGGGTGCGAAATCTAAATAATGTATCAACTCCATATTATTGCATCTTCTATTTTTAAGCAATAATTATACATATATATAGGTCATTTATTGATAAAATATATCTTTTATCTGATACCAAATAATTTAAACGTTATCACTGTCAGAATATACACAAAATAACTTCAGCAATATAGTTTGTAAAAAATCATTACGAGTTCTTCTATTTTTAACGCTAAACTTTATCTAAAAAGCTGGCTCCGGTATGGCAATAAAAATAAGTTTTATTTGTAACTCTTTCTCCACATAACATTATAAGATGTACGTGTTTGACACAGTTTAAAGATCTGAAGAAGCACTCCGAAAAGCTGAGTTATAAATCGTGCTCTAGTATGAAAAAACTGAATCTTCCCCTCTGGATAGCTACGTGACTTCCAGCTAGACCAAAAATCATAGTTGATGTATCTGTTATTCGCGATCTAACGAGCAACAGAGTTTGTGCTTCGGGTAAAGGATACTTTTTTTTAGCTTCCTCGCTATCATGAAGGGGCCCGCATCTTTATCTTACGCCTTCGAAATCGAGGCTCAGAAATTTGAATGAACGCAGGATGGATTTTACTTTCAATCTTGTACACTTAGTAATGAAAGCTAAGCGCGCGGATTCCTCTTTCATTTTCTTCAATCCATTTTGAACGCTTATTTCAAAACAAAATGCATAAATTTCGGATTTAGTAACTGCCGAAGTTTTTATCATTTAAACATTATTCCTTTAAGAAGTGCTTTGAGTTGAAAAGTAATCTTGAAAGACATTTAGTATTCAAAGGGAATCAGTAAATTATGAGAAGTAATGATAAAATCACTTTTATTTAAAACCTTAAATAACTAAAATTTTCGTGACAAATTTGAAATATTCAATGTAATCTTTGTGCAGCCAACAGAAAAAGAGTACAATGATGTTACATATTTAGAACAGCAAATCTATAAATATTCAATAAATAAAATGAAAATTATAATTTTATTTCATGTGTTCAAACCTTCCTCAGTCTTCTACAGCATTAGAATTTTATTTGAAGTTATAACTTTCCAATTCGATTTGGATTTTTAAAATTTTATTGTGACGAAAACCCCTTTCCAAAAATTAGTTATAAATATTGATATAAAAAAAGTGCGTCACAGATAGTATGTCAAACTTGTGATGCTTATCATGTAGACTTCACTAGAAAAATAAAAATACACAATGAATTCGATTTCACAACATTAATTATTCTTATTCTATAAGTTAAAATTAGAATG
Source organism: Latrodectus elegans (assembly GCA_030067965.1). Lineage (NCBI taxonomy): Eukaryota > Metazoa > Arthropoda > Arachnida > Araneae > Theridiidae > Latrodectus > Latrodectus elegans. The sequence goes on from CM057809.1 coordinate 1,701,134, forward strand.
ATTTACACATATCAAATTAATACAGAGAACAACATTCTTCTTTATTCACAAGCAGCTTAAAAAATTACTTTTCATGCATAAAAACATAGTTTTAACTACCTATAATAAAGACAAGTCATCGAAGTAATTGCAAGAAATGCTATTTTTTTACATATTTTTGTTTGAATATAGTATTTAAGAGCTTATTTGTCATTTTAATTAATTTGACAAATATTGTGATCTTCAATGCCTTATTGAATATAAATTTATATATTATTTTGTCTATTCAACCTTATGTTTAACTATTTAAAGAACCATCATTTAGCTGACATATTTTAACTGGAACTGTGCTGGTTTAATGAAACTTTTGTAGGAATTTCTTAAGTAATTTCAAACCTTCATTTTCTGTTTTGTTTCAACGGTTTCTGTTTGTAATTGAAATTAAGTTATAATTTTTATTCTTTATTTCTTGAACAGTTCTGTTCTTAGTCTCACACCTGGCCGCGATGTCTTTGTGCTAATATTGATTATTCGAAGAAGATTTTCATTCCTTTCACAGGAAGAAAGAGAGAGCGAACGTATTCATAAAATCCACCTTTGGAAACATCAATATTTCTTTGCGAAATTTTTATGTACGTAAAAGTCAAACTTTTTAAACTAAATATTGACGCCCGCATATCATACAGCTTTTTTCTAATTGCTGGCAAATTCTAAACTTCCTTTTCATTTCCCTAGTCTTGAGAAAAATAATTCACTCTCCCTCTGAGAGTTGTTGATATCTTTTACGTTGAAGCAAATATCTAAGTTATTTAAGAACGTGAATAATTTTCACATATAGTTTCACTTTTGTGAATTAAATTAAAACATTTTTTTTTAATTTTAGTTTATAGTTAGAGACATTTTATGCTGTAAATCACAAGAGTATTCTTTCTACGAATAAATATTTTTATATGTCTCATTATTATTATTATTTTTTTTTTGTTTTCTTTAGTAAAACATTTTTTCTTTAATTTAAATGCTTCTTTAATACTTTTAAATCTAGAAAACAACTCAGCTTCCCTAAATAAAATAATTAATTCAATTTTCATTTCTAGAATAATTGGAAGACAGCCTAACTAATATAAAGCGAATAACACATGGCAATGGTTTTGAAAATTTTTGGTTCTGTTATTCTTTGAAAATTCAAAATATGCTCCTATTGTAAGATTAGATATAAGAAAGTGTTTTTTGTATCTTTAAGCAAAATCAAATAAATCATGAGATCACATTTATAATACTAAACACCATAACATCTCATTCAGATTAAATCTTGTATTTATCGAAGTCTAATTGCATTTAGAAAATTAAAAATTAGAAAGGAAATTAATTAGATACGAGATTAAATAGAACTATTTACAACGTTAGAAGGGAAATAATAAAGAATAATTTATCTGGCGATATTTTCTCAATTTGTTTTCCCTTAGAAATAAATGATTTCTATTAACTCCTTTCGAGAAAAATTATCATCCTCACTGATTAAAAAAGAAAGCCTCATTATTAATTTCTGTTCATGCTCTTATTAACATTTTAAAGAGAATGTAGGGAGGGAATACCTGGAGGTACCCACTGCGCAGCAAATGTCGCATCTTTGATGTGTGAAATAATTAGAGGCGATCTCTTTAAATTCGATCTAGAGGGAAAAGGAGGGGATTTTGTGCTTGAGCCCTTGCTGCGAGGAGGGGGTGTTCCGTGTGCAGGGTCACGTCTCAATGCCCCGCTGCTGACGTGCCCACCGTTATTGTTTTCATCTCCGTGGACAGCGAGCGGAATGCCAACTTTTCCCTCCCTATCTCCTCGCCTCCATATGACCAACTCCTTATTTTTCCTTTATTCTTTCTTTTCCCGAATTTCGATTGCCTCATTGCAGACGTTACCGGTGGAATTTTTCTCTCTATCCCACTTTGCTTCTTGTTTTCCTCCACCCTTTTTTCCCAATTGTGGGTGGTGGTGCCTTAATAATAAATATCTAATAGATAACATTAAATGTAATGGGAAACGTCAATTTTAATGGCGATTTATTTGTCCAAAATTGTGTTTGAAAAAAATTAATTCAATTCGAGAAGAATTGTAACTTAGAGCAGATTTTTAAAACAGCCCATTGTCATCAGTTTCTTATATTGCCGCTCATTCAAGAAGAATGCCCCTCTTCAGAGCCTCGGGTTCCACTAATTGAAGGGCAAGTGAATGTTTCGACATGCATATCTATCAGAGTTCCCGATTTCACTCCCTTATGCTCATCTTTGAAAACTGCTCGAAAAGACACAAGTATAAAAATTATTCACAATATTTCTCCCCTCTTGTTAGCTACATGGACAAAATATCTCTTTCTTCGTAAACAATACACACAAAAATATTTAGTTTCAATAAAATATCATGTTATTTAATAGTTTTGCTAATTCAATCTAAAATACAGACTTATGTGTTAGAACATTTATAAATGACTTCAGATAAAAAGTTAATTACAGTTTTTTGAACACCCTTTTTATTGGTGTACTCATATAACGTAAAACATTTGACCCCTTTTCAGAAGAGCTTATTCTAAATAAATATATTCTTATTCCTATAATGAATGTTTTTTGAAAACTGTAAAACTATATTTATGTTTTGCCGACAAGATGATTTATTGAATTTTATTAAGTTATTTACCCGCATAATATTAATTATAAGAAAATGGAAACAGTATTGTAGTTGAACTATAGCCCTGTTGTTGAAAAAATGCTACAGTTTATAAACTTAATAAAGCAAGAGAGAAATTCAGCTTTTAAATAAACACAGTAATAACATTCTTTTTACTGTTTGAATATTTAACATCAGTTTAACAAAATAAAAAGAATAAGAAATAATTATATGGAAAACACATAACTTAACACATGCACAAACATAACAATTAAAGAATAATTTCATTTACAATGTTCGTGTTTTAATTTATCATTTAAAACACTTTTTATAAATCACAATTATATCCATACCTAGATCTTAATACCTATATATACCTATATATATATATATATATATATATATATATATATATATATATATATATATATATATATATATATATATATATGTAATGTATGTAATGTATGTATGTATATACATAAACTTAATTTAAATACAAATTTTTCTTTCAGTGTATTTTTTCAGAGGTAATACTTCATTTAATTGGCTTTGATAAAATATCAATGTAAACAAATAAGTCAGAAATTAATTCCTCTAGGTAATTTAATCCAGCTTCTTCTAGTGTTAAAAGAAGGTACAACCTGTATTCTTTCATCGATATAGACTCCACTTCAATAGACTTTGCGAGGGAAATAACCACCAACTTCAATAGTACAATAGAAAAGGAAGCAATAGAGAATATGGAAACGGGCGTTACCTCAAAGAAGACCAGAATGAGCGGAGTTGATAAAGTGCTGAAGTTTGTCAAAATCTACACTTATCTCTTTGCAACCGAGATTTGATCACTCTGTGTATTCGAATGATTTCCTCAAAAATTCTGACTCACAGTATTTGCTCTTAAAAACAACCTTATATACACGATTGTCTTTTGCATAGTTATTTGATATTCTACTAAATCATATATATATATATATATATATATATATATGATACTGTTACTAATATATATATATATATATATATATATATATGATACTGTTACTAATATATATATATATATATATATATATATATATATATATTAGTAACAGTATCAAATTACTTCTTTCAGTGCTAGTAAACAAATACAATTGATATTAGTTATTGTTGCGAAAACAGTTTTTATATATTCAAGTAAGATAGAGAGTAATGAAGCTTATTTTATTTATTCAATAGAAAAGCTAACATGAAATTTAAAATGCTACAATTTTTTCCTTTTAACATGTTTTGAAATATTAACATGGGAATAACTCTATTCAATATCCATGTTTGGAAAGTTATTTTTCCTTGTTATATCTAATAGCCTGGGAAAATGATTTAGTTCAAAGGTTCATTAGAGTGCCTGATGTGAGAAATTAATTTAATTTAAAGTCTTTGCACAATTATTCTAAAAAGCACTTCGTGTCCAACCTATCTTCATTGAATTCCCTTAACGATGAATATTCTCTACATGTTTGTACTTAGTTTCATACTAAAATTAATCATAAGAGACTGTTTCCCGAAATTCCACGGTTTATGCATATTTTAACGTCCAAAAATTTTTATGTACTGGGGCTTTAAGCATTGATCAACGAATGCTGTTTCTGTCCAGCTCGTTATCGTTCTAATGTAATTATCGACAAGCTTATAACGTTTCGCCAAAAAGAGAAAACTCACTGTTTCCCATAATGACGTTAATTTTGAATAATTGTTCATTAATCATCTCCAAAACATCCTTTGCGTATGCTTACTGGCTATTAGTTAATTCAGAGTCGCAGCACTAACTTTTACCGCTTCCTCTAAAGCGGTCTGAAAAAATCCATTTTACTGAAAGGTGTAAAAAAATGGCAAGGAATAATAATGGTTTTTAAGTGAAACTCTTACATTTAATGCCTAGAAAGATTTAAGCCTTTTAATTGATACTATTTAGTTAAAACACCGCTAAATTGTTTGTTTTTCTAAATTTAAACTACTAGAAAATGTGTTTATCCCAATTCGAAATGCATTGTTTGTATAACTCCTATATTGATTTTTTTTCTAAGACGCTTATTGCAATAAATTATGCACATGGTTTGAAATGCCTACTTTCTTTATTTCTCTATGACAAGTGCTCTACTGAATCTAATAACAAATTAACTTAATTCATACCATTGTAATTTGTGACTAAACTATTAAAAGTATAAAAAAAATGGTTTATATCCCACAGAAAGGTTTATAAGAAATATAGAGATGATTAGTATAAAGTTATCAGTTTGTCTTTATATATAGGCATGGTGTAATTTTATTATTAAGTACTGTTGTTTCTGTTTTGAAATTATGTATTGTTATTTCGGGTTTTCCAAGGAGCGCCCACTTTTCTTATAATAGCGCTCATATCATAAGTGAAATTTTAATTTATTAAAGTTTTAAAAATATTATCATTTGAAATAACTATGTATTCCGATTTAAAACAATGTGACTTGTTTTACTTCAGGGAAAGGCGTTTATTTTTAAATAGAACCAAAAAAAAACAAAGGATAGCTTTAAAAAAATTCGTATAACTTTTAGTCAGCTGTGATTACTATAATAAGAATGGCCTAAAGGAGTCATCCAGTCCTTTTCAAAGATGTATATAAATTTGAGTAGTAATTTTGTTCAAAGGCGAGAAATTGAATATCGGTCGAATTCCAGAAAAATCTACCTACCCTTTAAGTTGCTTGACAACCAGATGAAGAAAAAAGATTCCCAACCCTTAGAGGCTTGGGATTGTGGGCTATCTTCCGGCTTCAATCTCTCTGCAGCAGCTCTCTCATCCCCAGGGTCGATTCAGAGGCTTCATCAGAGCACTCGCCCTTCAAACCTCTAGCGATTGACATTATTTTACTCTAAGTAGAATTGAATTGTTAATGTTCTGAGCATTTTTGCTTTCCTTGTGAAAAAGAATGTTACCACTCAAAAGTGTCAAAAATTCTTTGGGCAATATCATTTACGAATGTCTACAAGAGAACAGAATGCAGTTTGAATTTTTTTAAGGACTTAACAATAAACTAGAAGTGATATCCAAGGCAATTGTTTCAATTTTCAGCTTAGATTTTAAAAGAATTGAAATTAATCAACAAAATACTAATGTTAATGATACTGAAAACTTCATGAATGTGGGAATTTAGAATCTGAAATTATATATTTTTAAATTAAGTTAATGAAGAAAGAAAATATAGCTCTACACAAAACATAAAATTTCACACATCTTATTTTATTTAATTCAGCGCTCTCATTTTTTAATAATTTTAATTTTTATTATTTTGTGGCATCCACATTAAATGTCCCACAATTTTGCTCAAGACTAAAACACTTGAATAATTAGGAAGAAAATTTTATCATTCAGATTACTATAATTAAATACATTATATTTGAAAAAAAAGTTTAAGTGCTACTAATATCACAATTTGAATCATTCATTTGCGTTAATTTTTTATAAATTGTGTTACAAGATTCCTATTTCTTTAAAGAATGATATTAATAATAATAATTTGTAATCATATAATCTCAACAAGTTATTATTTTATGAAAAATGCTTAAAGCTGAATGAAACAAGAGTTGTAAACAATCCACTGTTCGTGAGATCTAGAAGAAATAGATATTAATTGTAGGTATATGTTATTATTCCAAAATATAAATATATCTCATAAATATGGTCAATTATAAGAAAATCACAATAGAAATCAAATGTTTACTAAGCTAACTACAATGGCTAGAAAATTCAAAGATTTGTAGTTTGGGTACAAAAATCATTCTGCTTCTGTAGTTTAAATCATACAACTCATGATATCAACATTATAATTATATTGTTTATTGCTTAAATATAATATTCATAAACTCGCACATTTGCTCATAGCAATTTTATCATTGAAATGAACGGGTACACTTCTTTTATCTAACATGACGTAAATATAACTTAATGCAATTCAATTTTTGCAATGACATCAGCTATCAATAAACTTTTGTAAAGGATTATATTTTCATGACCAATTATTATAAAACGCAGTTCGTTTAATCACTATAAGTAACAATGGTTGCATGCCATATATGTTTATCCCATTTATTTATTGAAGTCCCATAAATGAGTCAAGAATAATATCATAATGTAAAATTTGAGAATAGAAAAATAATGAAAAAAATTTTTTATGGAAGTTTTGAAAAATGAATAATATAATTGATAATATGATTGATTCAATTATATTATTTTTAGTTTCTAGCATCACATAAATAAAAATGTTTTATGATGAAATACATTTAAGAATGAAACATTTAAATACAAAAATATTAATTACTTAGTTAATTCGCTATTAACTGCAATAAACTATCCTTTAATTTTATAATTTAAGCCCCTATTGTATTTTAAAAGAGTCTGGACTATAATTTAAGCATAACTAAAGTAAAACATGTCTTTTCAAGTAACACCAAGTGTCTAAAACTACTCAAAATAACAAATGCGTACTTCTATACAGTTAGTACCTAAATTGGTGATTGAAATTCTACTTAATCGACAGACATACACGAATAAAATTTCTAATAGAGGCAACTGCATAAGAGCTAACACACTCGAAAACTTATAGATGGTAAATATTGGTATCCTTTACATATCGGATAACAGTCATGACACCTCAATAAACATATAATGCTTGATTTTGTGACTTAATTTATCAGATTAATATCACAAAATAAATTAATGTCAATTATTGTACAGCATTTGAAAATTTATCAGGATAATATCTCATTCTCAGAAGTAATGTTCATGAGGGAAGCACAAATACCTTTCATCTTTACATAAAATTACAATTGAATTTAATGAGCATTTTATGAATGCAACTGTTTTATAGAAGTTAGATATTTTAAAGTAGAAATAATTACTTAACTAATAATATTTAAAATTTTAAACATAATGTCACAATAATATGCTATCAAAATATCTGCTCATGTGAATCATATATATATATATATATATATATATATATATATATATATATATATATATAATTGCCATAAATAATATAATAACTTATAACTATTTAATATAATTACTTTAAATACTTCACCAATATAAATTGCCGTTTTAATAATAATAGTAAAGAAGATAACTATAAATTTTGTAGGTATACTGAGAAATTCAATTGCCCAGGTAGTGTATTTTGACAAAATTCATTAACTTCTATGTTTGTGGAGCATGGCCTTCAATAACTGCATTTAAGTCACAGTAAATGTTCTTCAAATATAATGTCTTTTACGGTTTTCCTTGAATTACAATTTCTGAGAAGTATTAGCAAAGACTTCAAAATTCAAGAATCTCTCCATATCTTTTCAATAAAATGATATAGAAGCTCAAATTTCATTCACAACATGTTCACATCTGTTCTTTATTTAACAGTAAAATAAAAGTAAAATTTTGTTTTTGCTTCATTTTTAATACTAATGGCACAAAAATCATTTTCACATTTAAAGCACTTTCTTTCATTCAGAAAGATACGCTATTAATTACTTGATCGCTCATTAGTCTGTTCCTCGTCAAAAATTTTAAAATGATTGAATATATTTATGAAACCAAGAAATACACTCTCTATTAGCTAGTAATTTTCGTTTGATAAGACATTCAATTTTAAAGTGTTTGTAAGGAATTTTTATATACTTCATATGCAAATTAATGTTAAGAAAATAAAAAAGGCTAAAGTCGAGAAGTCGTTATTCATCAAATGCTTACTTTATTCAATGCCAAATTTGAGAAATTTGACTGATTTACTTTTGTCTTAAGAAAATATGATTTGTGAAAAATGTCCTAACAACGTGATTTATAGGAATGACTTAGCTGATATTGAATGAATTGAATGTGCGGAGGCAAACAAAGATAGAGAAATGCCAGTGAGTGACAAGGAATATCATTTCATAGCATTTCGATTTCAAAATACAAAAAAATAGTGGGGGTCTAGAAGGATGTAATAGTCCACAGGTTATCATACCACACTTGATAACCAATATACTCTGTTAACAGTTTATTGAGATAGAATACTCAGCTACAAAAAAAATCATTTTGAAACACAAAACAGGATCTCAAGGCAAGCAACCCAAAATAGACTTCATCAATATGTTGTCCATGTAGATAGGCTAATAAAATTTATTTTGTCAGCCTCAAAACACAGTGCAGACCAGTAGACATTTCGCTGCTGAACATCGAAATTGTACACAAACTGATTGGAGCCAAGTACTATTTAAGCTGATTCCTGATTCAGAGTCACCAGAACCTTTTTCTTTACAAACCAGAAGCATTTTGGTTTGTAAAGAAAAAAACACTTGATGCAGAGACTCACATTCGTTTTGGTACATTACCTTGCAGATGACGCAAATTGATGATTATAGACTAATATCAGCATAGGCAAAAGTATGAATCTACAAATATTCCTGAAAACCATATTGATAACACAAACGTTTTCAGGTGTGACAATATAACTTCGTACTGAATCTTACGCCTTAACCATTAATGACTTATTTTTAAAAACTATGGAAATGGCTGACTTCCGACAGGGCTTGTGGAGACCATATTTAGAGCTGAAGATATACACCTTATAAAGTACTCATCTTGCTCACAAAACCTAAATTCAACAGAATTTGTTTTTATAGGCAGATTCCAACAATATATTTTTTAAATTAAGTTATTTTTAGTTTTTTTTATATTGGAGGTAATACTTCTTTCAGAGGAAGCTAATATTTTATGAAATTTTGTTTATCCTGAAGACTTTGCCAACCATGTAATACAGGCATGCATAATTACACGTCAATTTCAACTTTTCGAAGAGATCTTATAAAGTATTTCATGTTATTTTCAAACAATATGTTTAATGCGATATATATGTAAGCAGATTGTTATCTGGAAGTATATTTTCATATATTTTTATATTTCCAAGAAATTATAAATTTAATCTATTTTTTTTTCTTCTTGTTTTCTCTACATCATTTTTTTACACCTTTAAATCATATGGTAATCTTATCAGAAAGATTTCTTTACTTCTTGTTTGCTCACCTAACATTTACCAGTTTTTATCAAAGTAATTAACTATAAAATAAACATTAGAACTCATCAAAACATTCGGAGAAATTAAATAATTTCCATATATGTATATTAGGAATTGAAGCAGTATGATTATAAATTCTCAGTAAAATAATGATATTAAAAATAATAACTCAATTTCTTAAATACTTATTAAAATTTAATATGGAACTTTTATTTTGCTTTCATGAAGTAATGTAACTTTAGCTTTAATGTGTAGTTCATATTAATCTTCTATATAACTCGTTATGCATCTCTGTACAATGTGAAATCATATATTATTTCTGATCCTATAAAAATCTATTTAAGATGTGTGTACTCTTGGTACCTTTATTGTGGAAAAACATAAGATAGTTGATCATTAAAATTAAATTATTAATTATTTTAGTTAGAAAAATATACTTAATTCGCTTCGTGAAAAGTTACCTTCTAAATAAATTCGGATTAATTTTTATTTTCACATATTTTTTTTATCTTATACATTCATAAAAACGAAATTAAAATTGTGAAACATAATCATTAAAATCCAGCAAAATATGTAAATTTCTGTGTAAGTATAGGAATCTCCGTTCAATCATTTAAGATAAATTTAATTATCACTTTCTTTTGGTCGAAGATAAAGGGTTTATATTTATCTCTAATGAACGCTTAGTGAAAAATCTCAAGAGTTCTTGTACCTAGGTAAGTTTGAATTGCTGCGCACACCTAACGCCTCGTGTTCATGCATTTAAATGAAGTTGTGAGCTCAATGATCCTAATGTTATCCGAGTTAAGTTATTTTTATACCCTTCAAGGCAATTGAATATAAATAAGATGGCGAATTCTTCTCAGAAATGTGGAGAGAGAGAGGTGAATACTTCGGTCTCTCAATGTCGGTGATGCTTTCTCGGCGATCTTTTTCTTGCAATTTTCTGCTTTCTTTCTATTATCGGGCTCTTTTTTTTCTATGATTTCGTAGCATTAGTAGTATGAATATTTGTAATGGCTTATAGAGCATTTAGACTTCAACTGCTCTTGCATATATTGTTATTACACGCTTTTATTTTATTTTATTTTCAAAATTTTTATGTATAAAATGTATTTTCATTTACTTACTCTTTTTGTTACTATTCCAAAAGTATTTATTTCGTTAGAAACATTTCCCTTGAAAAAGAGAGAGATATTTAGGTTATTATTTTCTAAGCTTATCCTTTGTGGTAAAAGAAAATATTATTAATTTTATAAGGAGAGTTATTTTTCTCATATTCTACACAATTTGCTTAGTTAAACTGCCAAAGTATTTGCATTGGTATTAATAATTGATACCTTTCTTTTGTAAATCAAACATATATCAGGAAAAACACTTTATTTAACAATTGTCACTTTCTTTAAATTCAAGTAAAACATAAATGATGACACTAGAACATATTTTAATTTATAATAGCTTAAAATATTCGTAAACATTCGCTCATAATAATATATTTTTAAGTAAAAAGAGATAATTATAAAATCATTTTTTTTAAAAAACAATTATAATATTAAGGTTATATACTATTAAATAGTTAAATTGATAGTTAAATTCAAGTAAAACATAAATGATGACACTAGAACATATTTTAATTTATAATAGCTTAAAATATTCGTAAACATTCGCTCATAATAATATATTTTTAAGTAAAAAGAGATAATTATAAAATCATTTTTTTTAAAAAACAATTATAATATTAAGGTTATATACTATTAAATAGTTAAATTGATAACAGGTGAATCCAATTGAATTCTTGAAATACATAATTCTAAAGTAAGTATACTATCAATTTATTAAACATAAGCTCTGCTCCCAGTAATTGCAAATGTATTAGCTTCGAATAAAAAGTTTCAAAGTAACTTAATAAAATGTAGACTTTATTTGATATATTCAATATTTTATTTCATACATTATTTATCATGTAAAAATATGTAGTTGGAGAAAATTTAGAATCATCATTATTTAAGACATAATTTCTATGAAATTTTCAAAATGCCTGTTTCATTATTATCCGTTTTACTAATCATAAAATAGTTATTAATTTAATTGAATTGCGCACTAAGAATGCAAAACTTCTCAGTAAAAACTCTTCTTTTATAGAAATCTGACTATGATGACCTAAAACTGTTTTCCATGTATTCAAAAAGCGAAATATTATTCAAAAATTACCATTTTATGGATATAAAGTTTCCGTTTTTGAGAAAACTGAATTATTTTTATTTGTTTAATATAATGTAACATGCGTCTAAGATTCCTCTTACCACTTTTAAAATGATACATTTACCAAGCATTGATAATGAGTTACATTAAAGTGTAATTTTTAACGAAATTCATTGATTAGATTCAGTCATAGTACAATTTCATAAGGCAATATCATTTTTTTCGTATCGAATGTAAATAGGATTTCATAAATCATTAAGAAATTAACATGAAGTATTTATATGAAAATAAATATTTTTAGGAATAAAATTGAGTTTTTTTGTGAATTATATGTATGTATAATACAGTTCTCTCATTATTATAATTACATTTAGATATACCTAATAGCTAGAAAATTTATTCTCAGTGCCATGTTTAAATTACGTAAAAAATATATTGAATATTTAACATGTCACAACGAAAAGAACATCGACGCAAATTTTCAGATACTTTTTAGCTGCCACAATCTATGAGTGCGCTATTCCGCGAATATATTATTAATTCCAAAAATAATATTTAAATAGTTTCATTCAATTATAAGTTAAATAAAGCAAATCCTACTATCCTTTCATTGTTTAGTTTTGAATATTTTTAAAAATATTTACATGAATGAAACATTTATATTTATTTAGCAATAAAATGAATAATGTCATGTATTCATCTTTATTTATTTATTCCAGTAAAACATTAATACGGATCAAATGAATTATAACGATCTATCTATCTATCTATCTATCTATATATATATATATATATATATATATATACATACACTTGTGTATGTTACAAATATTGATACCCCTGACATAATAATTGAATAATTGATATTAGTTTATTACCCAGTTTTGGCTACTATTAATAAATTATTAAGTTTCTTTATTATTTATATTATTTAGTAACATATAGCACATAAGCATGTTTCCATTAATGACTGGTCTTTATTGTGAAAATTTGATTTTCACCCTGATTTACAGAGGGATTTTGGTGAAAATCATGCTAAATTTATAGATGAGGTTATTGATACAAGGTAGAACAAAAAATATTTGTTAGCCATTACAGTATATATTTTTATTCAAATTTGTTTTCTTTTTTTGAGATAAACTTATGTGTCTGACAATTGTGTTCTTTACCATTTTCTATTTATTACCTTATGTTGCCAGAAAATAATTTTTCTTTGAATCAAATGATTTCCTATACAATACAGTTTCTCATTGTTCAAAAGAAGGAATTAATATTTTCTTTGCGTAATAACCTGAGGAATAATTTTTAGTATGTGGGCAATTCAAATATCTCATGCTGAGTACAAAACGAAAGCAAGCTATATAAAAATTCATATAATATTTTTTCTGAATTCAATTCTTTTTTTGTCAAATTTTTATATTTGGTTTAAGTGATTTTTTCAGTTGATTTTTTTTTAAATTTTTTCTGCATTAATACATTGGAAAACTTCTAAAGGAAGCCTGCTGCAAAATATTGAAAAAAACATTCATAACACCCTTACAGTCAATGCTAAGAAAAGTATCAGAAACGACATTTTATGGTATTTGGCATTTTTCTAACATCTAGAAAATAGTAGATGGAAAATTGCTCCTTGTAATCATTCCACATGAACTGTGAAAGCAGGAGCTTACAGCGCAGACCATGTTTGCCTTTACGGTTTATTTTTGTCCTAAACAGCAGTATTGGTTTCACTAAGAATGATATACAGGTAGTAAAGGGAATAATTCTGTGCCCCAAAAGGAGAATTCATGTTTAAAATAGAATATTTAGATGTACAAATGTAAACCAATTCATTGTTTTTGCAAAAAGTTACAAAACCTGATTATTTTTCTCCATTCGGAGTAGAAAGAAATTGCAAACATGAGAATTAAACAATATTAAAATATTGTTGTTAATATTTTGCTTTCATAAAGAATTTTCTGAATACATCTTTTTCCTGTTTTCTATATAATACATTTGATTAAAAATACTAAAACAATCTGACTTAAAATGATCGGCCTTGAGGATTTAATGATACATTATCAACTACATAAAATCTACGTCAGAAATAAATTGAAATTTATTTGATAATGATGTTTGTATTGGTTTCTTTACATTTATTTATATTTCAACACACATTAGTTTATAAATTGTTCATTCATTTACTACTAAGATTATGATATTTATTGCATTTTCTAAACAACTTATGTTACTACATGTCTTTTGGAACTCTGTTATTCTCTGCATATACTAAAAATTCAATTTCCAGTTTTTAAAACGAATAGCATAAATTTATAATCATAAATGCATATAATAGCTTGAAAATATATATATTTTGTTTTTGATTTTAAAAATTGTTTTGAAAGTATATATTCCTATAGTTTAGCTTTTCATATTATGTTCATTTATATTAAGTTTTCCAAATACTTTTTGAATACAACAATATTTCAAAACTCATATTTTTCTTCATATATAAATTTTTATCAAAGATCTACTTTAGTTTAACTCTTTTGGTTAATTAAAATTGAAGGTTAATTAAAATCTATTAATTTTTAATAATAATTATATGCTGATTATGTGAAGCAATAAAGGATACATTTATTTACTGGCCATGAGTATTTTTTCTGCTTCTGCATTTAAAGAACGATTTACCCACGATCTTACTATGGTATGTCCTACAAAGAGTCACTTAACTTTTTTTTTCATATCCACAACATTTTTAAGCATTCATCTCTATCACTCTCTATTACAAAAACATTCTGCTTTTGTTCCATCTGCAGTAGGTCGAAGGAACACTAGAAGCATCATCAATAGCAAGTAAGAAGCTCTGAAAGACACGTTGTTTTAGGCTCTTGAAATATTTGTTAGAAAGTGACCCTGCAGAGTGATTTGTAAAAATGTGTTTTTTAAAATAATAAGCAAGAAGCGATGACTAACATGCTTCAAAGTTTTACATCACATCCTGCGTTTTGCATCTGAACCGGTATATAGAATTGACAATTATACCATCAGTTATTATGATTAACTAAACTGTTTTACATAAATATTTTCATTAAAAAGTAACAATTATTTTAATGGTGGGAAATAATCAGATGTTGATAAAGAAAGTGAAGAAAAATTAATAATTAGCGAATCTCAATAACTTTTTTTTTTCCTTCTTTCTATCTCAACCTCTCGAACTTCATCCCAAAATTCATCGATTCAATTTCCAACTCAAATATGGATGTTTGTTGTGATTCTAAATTCACATTAGACATTAGGTATTTTTCATGCTCAATTTTACTGTGAACATTTCATTTGTAAAACAATCTCAATATATTATTCATAATTTATAAAATTCATTCTGTATTTTTAAATCTCACTCGAATAAGCACTTCTCTAAAAAAAGTTAATCAAAGCAACAGAAAGCTAATCAATTTGATATTTCCTACTTCAATTATATCATACAAATTTTTATCATTTTATAATTACTTTTTTAATGAATGCGGGAATTTATGTTTATTTTCTTAAAATCTACGGGACACAATGAGCATATCAATGTACATCCTATTATTTTATATACCATTTATCTTAGGTAACAAATGAAATACGTTTCTTGGTTAAAAGCAATTTTAACACTCAGAGAACACTCCCGCAAGAGTACGTGTAACATAAAATGCTACTTCAATAGCATTGTAACATAAATATTTTCTATCATTAATGTTATTAAAAATTATTTAAATTGCTTTCACATTTTTTGGCAGCAAAAATAATTTCATTTGCATCTGTTTTATTTTGAACGAAATATTTTTAATTTTAATTCTGTCGTCTTAAGCAAAATTCTATTAAACAGAATTTGCTAGCAATTTTAGAGTAATTAAATTTTGTCAACGTAAATGTATTTTAACATCTTTTATACTGAAATATTTCTACACTAAATGACATAGAGTAATTTTCATGATTTCTCTACTTTTTGTGTTTTATCTTTAATAGTATACATCTCAAACTACAAAATTTAAACCGCTTTTGAATTTCTCTAAAAATATCACGCGAAAAATGACAAATATTCTGTTAAGTGTATTTTAACATTAATGTAACGTTAAAAATAAACATAACAGACATTTGAAACGTTGTTTCAAAATAACTATTTTCTTAGGCATTTTATAGTATCTTTATATGAACTAATTACTGACTTTCTAACATTCAAGTGAATAGTTTACAATAATGAGATAACAATGAATCTCTGGTTAATTAACTACTAAACAATTTCATTGATCAACATATGAGTTGACTTTTATTTATTAGTCTCTCTAGGAAAATGACAATAGCTCAAAAGATGGATTTCATCATATCAATGATGTATTTTAAAAAACGTAAATGTGTTGAGTAAATGAAAAACAAAGCTGAGAATGTGTTTGTCTTTCAAAGGAAACAGTCAAAAATTATTGCTTTTATCCAAGAGTATGAGTTTTAGTCACAATGAATTTTCTTTAACCCAACGTGAAATAGAACCATTTACTGAAGGTAATATTTATTTCCTAAAATTTGATTTTATTCTAATTATTAAACAGTAATTTGATTTGCATCCGAATATAATATTATATATTGTGAAATAAATCTTATCAATTACAAAAATCGGAATTATTATTTTCTAGAGTTTATATGAATAAGAAAAAAGTACCTTTAGTAAAATTAACCTCTACATTTTATTTTTTCTCATGAAATTTGATGTTTTCTCTTTCAAAAACCAAATTATTATTTTTAACTGTTAAAAACGTCTTACTTTTATTTGTTAAAAACATATTCTGTGCAAACGCATCGTCGATTAAATTAAATACTTCCCATTCATGGTCTTATAATCCCTGTTGCTGGTGCTTTAAATCTTAAAAAGCTATGACCAATTCTAACTGTGACACTTTTATTCCCTTGCTCCACTTGCAAGCAATTTATATCAATGCCTGTACACTTCGAATCCAAGTGGTAAAGCTGTGTTTATCCTTAACTCTATAGGCTCCTTAAAATAGCATCGATGTACTACTTTTATTTGCCCTTTAAAAAAGGTATGATTAGTTCTAGCTAGAATCTTAAAATCCTGTGAATCATATCAATAGATTTTTTACACAAGATATAATTCCTCTTTCCCAAATTGAAGCATTTTTAATCCATTGCTGAAATACTTCGCTTCTCCCGTTTCCTTGTATACATATATTTAATTCATTTTAATGAACTTGTGAACATCACAATGATAATTTATTATCTTTCAATATCTTCCTTGCATTACACTCCATTTCCTCAGTGAACATGCCCCTAATTCAAATAGATTTCATCATTTAATAAAATTTAAATTCAATTCAAATGTTTTTTAAATAATTCACAAACTTCCATAGTTTAGCATTACATTCTGCACTTACTTTGGAGTTCATATGAACATGAGATGTGTTTTACTTAATTAGCGAGAGAAATGAATAAAAAGTTAAGATGTCTAAAATACAGCTGAGAAAATATTACTCTTAATTTCTTTATCATGTTTCGAAAACCACAAGAAAGAAACAATTTGCTTCAAATCAGAGTCTATACATGTCAATCCAGAAAAATGTATAATAAGGTAATCCGTAAAAAGTGGATGCAAACATCTGCTTATTACTCAAAATACACAGAAGGAAAATTAGAAACAAAGTAGTTAATTTAAAAACAGTTCTTTTTAAAGAAAAAAAAAGAGAGAAACACTTATTAATTTATACTTTGAAAAATGCTGCTCAGTTAAAATAGTAATGAAGCAAGCTTAATCTTGTAAATCATTAAACGTTAAAGTAAATGAAAAAGAATTTTAACTCCAAATTACTATGTCTTGAGTAAAATAATATAATAGCTAAGCAGTTGCTATGACTTTCATTTAGGTGAATTAATGTTTGTAAGTTATAGGAAAAACATATTTCTACTCACAAGCATTTGTGCGCATCTCTCTCTCTCTCTCTCTCTCTCTCTCTCTCTATATATATATATATATATATATATATATATATTAGTAGTAGTAGTATTTTTTAAAATTTAGCCGCTATTTAAGATTCTGAAATGTAAATAACAGATTTGTTTAATTAATACTTTTCTGCTAACATTTTCCGGAAATAAGTACAATAATTATATTTCAATACAGATTTATCTGCTACAAAACTACTTTTATTTTAGAATTGGAACATTGAAATAAATCAAAGATATCTATCGTTAATAAGTATGCATAAATAACATTTATGTTTCCATTTAAACGTTTATCGCCTATAAATATTTACAGGATGTCATTTTCTATTTATGATGTTGATGTATGTCTAATAAAATGAATTATTGATTGCTTTAAAATTACTGAACATCATATACCTGGAAACTAATATGAAATTATTCTTAAGAATAATAGCTTGAATTCCTACAATGAGAAAAATATTTTTCGATCCTGCATTACTTCCTAAATCGTTCAAATTGTTTAACAAAAAGAATATATTTTAGAATCCTTTCTTTTTCAAGTTTCTGAAATATGCACCTGTCACATTTGGTCAACTTTTGTTGAAAGAAGAATCAATAAATCGCCATAATTGCATTTTAAATTCAAAATAACGTTTCACTACGCTTATATATTAAGATATATTAATATGTGTGTTCAGTTATATCATTAATTGAACTCTATAGAAAGACAAAATAATTTCCGAAAGATTTTTAGCTAAAAATTAATCTCAATTAAAAAAAAAACTATATTGCATGAATAATTTTTTTAAAAATGAGTTTAATATAGATACTGTATATATATATATATATATATATATATATATATATATATATATATATATATATATATATATATATATATATATATATATATATACAGAGAGAGACAGACAAAACTGACAGATATATAGATAGACAACATATTTTTTACGGTTTTTAAAATATACGTTATGTAGTTTCTAAAATGAATTCTTAAGTTAATGTCATTTCTTTCCTTATATTATGACTTATTATGTTAATATATTATATTGATAATTTAAAAATTCTTTTTTAAAAACTATTTTTGTTCACTACTGCAATAAACACTTAATAAAATAAATTTTCTATAAAAATGCGAAATTGTTTTTTTTTATTACGCAACTTAATTTGAAAGGTAAAACGTAAAAATACTTGAATGCAATTTTTAATTCAATAACTGTTTGTTCATAATTATTAAAAATGTTTTTCTTAACATCTTATCTAAACATATTTATCATTTTCAGTGGAAAATATGATAAAGAAATTGAAATAAAAATCTCAGAACGTTTGATAAAGTTAAATTTTTCAGATACGATATCAAGTTTAAGAATTCTTCGACCATAAATTCGTCATTTGATAAAATTTTTTTTTTTTGAATGGAAAACTAAGCTTTGATACTGATAAATATTAAATAAAAGAAATTATACACTTTTATTTTATATTAAACATTCGTAGAGCAAGATATTTTCTTATGTTTCTATTCTAAAAAATCAAAAAATAATTGATACTTAGTTAAATCAAAGCTATTCTCAATTTCGTATTTTAGTCAAAATAATATTTCATCAAGGCTTATTTTTAATAAATAATTGATTTTTTAAAAATATAATTACACTTTCCTGCGTTTCGATGCAAACTTCTCAAGTTTTGCTCAATATTATTAAAAGACAATGATTTTTTAAAATTAATTTTCTGCACCTGAGAAATTGCATTTCTCTTGACATCACAGTAATCAATTGCAAACCAACGTGACACGTCTTCGGCGATGAAAAATGTGTGCTTCTCGTCCTTTTTCTCACTTCAAATGAAGACCGCTTCCAGAAATTATTTCACTACGACAGCACTCATCCCTGAAAGAGTTGAACAACTCTCTCTCTTTCTCTCTTTTGGAAGTCGAAGGCTTCTTTTATTCACAAAGGAGAGCGATTCTTTGATGTATAGAAATACCTTAAGAATACACGATAATCAAAATAAATTTCCGATTTGTAAGTTTCTATTTTTTCAAGTCTTGGAGTCACATTTAAAAATATGATAAATGTTATCCTAAATGGAATAAGAAATAAATATTTAAGGAAGCAATCTCAGCATTATATTATCAACTTAAACTAAATATATATTTTACGCAACTTCAATATAAAAAGTTTAAACTGATTTCATTTCAATACATCAAATTTTATCATGTTTAAAAAGCGTGATATTACTTAAAGATATACGGCAACAGCACTTTTTTAATACATTAACACATAAAATCGTTAAATCTTTATCTCTCCTAGGTGAAAGATATTACCATATTTGAACTAGGGCACTAAAACTTGTATGAAAGCAGTTCAAAATAACGTTGTTCCGAGACCACTGTTGGCTTGTGTAATACAAAATCCATTAATTATTTTTAGGAAATACTATCCCAGAGTAAATATTATAGATCAGTTATAAAATTATAACAAAACGAAACTGGAAAATAGAGATAACTCTTATTTTTTATTGATTTTTTTTCTTATAAAGTGTTTAAAGTTTTATATTATTTTTATTTAATTTTAAATTTAAATTTTACTAAAATTGCAATTTTGCAAAGAAAATGGTACCATGTATATATTACTATGATTTTGTAAATCCTGTAATGATTTAAATAATTTAATCATTGATTCCTAAAAGAGGGAATTGTTTATTTTAATCATAAATTTAAATTTTACTAAAAATGCGTACAATATTGCAAAGAAAGTGGTACCATGTATACATTACTATGGTATTGTAAATTCTGTAATGATTTAAATAATTTAATCAAAGAAGGCATTAATTCTTAAAAGATTGAACTTATTTAAAATGGAAAAGTTAAGAGAAATACAAGAGAATTTTCTTAATGTTTTAGACAAATTTCTTAATATATTTCTTAATATTGAAACAAGAGTTTCATTGGAAAGTTAAGAGAAAAGTGTGTGTGATCTTCATTTCACTTCTCTCCCTCACAAAAATATTTGTAATGCAGTGAGCACGTTGTTTTTCTTTTAAAATGAGTTT
The DNA here is from genome assembly GCA_030067965.1 of Latrodectus elegans. Classification (NCBI taxonomy): domain Eukaryota; kingdom Metazoa; phylum Arthropoda; class Arachnida; order Araneae; family Theridiidae; genus Latrodectus; species Latrodectus elegans. The sequence continues at coordinate 1,722,052 of CM057809.1, forward strand.
GAATGAATTAAAATGATGCGGTTTTATAACTATTTCCAAAAGTTTCCATTCTATTATATGGTTCAAGAAAGAATTTATTTTTTAACTTTAAGTTAAGTTGTTTTTCTAAATTTTTATAGCTTAAAAACATGTATATATCTTTGATTTAAAAACATTGAAACACGTTGTGAAAAATGCCCCAAATAAGTTCTACTGTAACTATTGCATTTTTTGTTAAATGAAACAATGGCAAATCGTGATAAGAAAACATAAGTATACCATTTGTATCCCTTACATTGAAACTACAGTCGAAATATGTTGAAATATAATAATTGTAAACATTTATTAAATAATTCAATTAATAATGCAATCTAATAAATAAATAAGTATTTATAATTAATTAAAATAAAATTTATTATTTTAATACAAAATAAATAAGAATTTTACAGTTAATAATAATTTGTCAGTTAATAATAATTATCTGACTATTCTTTTTCTTAGAAATTATTTTAAAAACTCAGTAAACCAATCATAAAATAAGCATTTGAAATTTTACTATCTATTTTAAAAACAAGAAAAGTATATCTACTTTATTTATACTAAAATACTTAAAGATCATTCATAATAAAATCTTAAAAAATATAAAAAATATGTCTTACTATAATGTCAATTATTGCTTACCTGTTATATTGCATTTGAGGGTAGATGAAATACACTCCTGAAGGACAACAATTCTCCCCCCCCCAATTTAATCATTGAAAAGCAGTAAGTTAACAATCCGTAAATTTTGATATTTTCAAAAAAAGAAAAAAGTACTTAAAATGTTTGATTTATAACTACATTAACATGAAAGTTTGAATATATATTTGATTTTCCTACATTGAACCGATTTATGACACTAATGATAGTTTTATTTTTCGTATATTTTAAAATGTTTGCAATTTCCTTGCAAACACCAAAAGTAAGTCTGAGTATTGCAACGAGTAATAAAAACACATGATAGTTTAAAAAATTCAATATTTTTTCTTTAAACTTCTTTTTTGCAATATGATTTGATTTTGCTGAAAAAGAAGACCACGAGGAAGAATTTTTTTTTCCCTTTATACTCGATGATCAAAAAAACTTAAAAATAACCTAATACTTTGTTTTTATATGTTTGGAAAACTTTGATTTCATGTTTAAAATATTTTTAAACTAAATAAAATAATTTTCAAATGCTAGATTGTTCTGCCTATTTTGAAATTTGAAATGGAAATATCATGCACATTCAAGAACAACTAGAATGAATTCTTCTCCACTTTAAGGAATTAAGTATGTTTTATCTAATGTAACTATTTTCTGTAAGAGAATTCTACAATAACTGGGTTTCCTTCATATCATATGCTTCTTTCTATATGAGATTAGTGTATTTGGGGATAGGTAATATATTCCTATGAAGAACAATATCATAAAAACTATTGATATTTACTGAGTGTTACCACGCCTTATTGCTAAAACGCAGTCTGCAGTATTGATTGATGATTTTGTTTTCAAATAGAAAATATTAACTAAATTTAAACTCATTTCATGTATTGCGATTTAAACATATTGATATAAAATTATTACACTCAAAAATTAAATTATTAAAATATTTGCTATTAACTACACTAATGATAGGTTTTGAAATTTGATGTACGAATAACATCTGAATTCAATAGATTTCTAAGAAGAAGAAAACCATATTGTATTCTATATTAGTTTGGCGTCATTTATATTACAAATCACTTTCAAATATCATTTTTCATTTCTATCTACATTAAATGGGCTGCCTTTTTAATCGGTGTGTGAAGCATGTTTTCTGACTGTCATGAATTCCTCCCCTGGCAATGGGGTTCTAAACTCAGCAGTAATGATGAAATCTAGAATACTAAAAATGCGTGCAATATTGCCAAGAAAATGGTACCATGTATACATTAACTAGGGTATTGTAAATACTGTAATGATTTAATTAATTTAATCAACGATGGCATTCATTCTTAAAAGAGGGAACTTATTTAAAATGGAAAAGTTAAGAGAAATACGAGACAGTTTTCTTAATGTTTTAGACAAATTTCTTAATATATCTCTTAATATTGAAACAAGAGTTTCATTAGAAAGTTAAGAGAAAAATGTGTGTGTGATCTTCATTTCACTTCTCTCCCTCAAAATACAAAGATCTCAAAACAAGGATCGGATATTATCATTGATAAAACAAAAAACCTAGTTCATCTACTTAAGAAAATTTTTTTTATTATAGTTTTTCTTATTAAAAACTATAAATCAATTTCTTCGAGTATATTGATTTCATCTACATGCTATAAACTTTTTTTATGAATCTTAGCCAATAAATATACATATTACTTTTGCTTTAACTCGCAAAAATGTATAATTTGAAAAAAAAGTCATATTTTTCAATCTTTCCTCCCACAAAATAATTTTTTCTCATCTATGCTTTTCTCTCATTGAGAAATTTTATTTTTGTAAACAGTAATATACATTATTTATATGAAGATCGAAAAAAATGAAATTGTTTTTCTGAAACCTTTCCCGTAGAGGATATTTTTCTATCTGATAACATTCTATACGACTGTAAAAGTAAGTAAGTGTAAATCTTGGAACTTTTAAACTGAAAATTTTCTTCTATCTTATTTTTATCAATAAATAAAAGCAAGATAAATGTTTTTCGTTGATTGAAAAGACTGCAGAATAATTTTACGTATTAAAAATTGGTGAAAATAACTTTGAAATTATTAGCAAACTAAATGTTTTTTCAAATTTTTCATTTGAAAACCATTTTGCTTTCGATTAATCATTATGAATCCCAAGTATTTAATTTAAATAATGCCAAATATATAAAGAAATAATCATTTCTAAATTTGTCTTTCCCCGTTTGTATTCGTGTCAATAGATGCAGCGTATTTATTCAAGCTAAATCATATTTTATTTTGATTCAGCATTCGTGCCCTAGTTACAAATAAAATTGAATATCAAATAAAAACTCAAATGTAATTTCCTTTAAATAAAAGTATACGAATAATTTCTTTTGAAGTGAGAATATTTTTTATTTATTTCACATGATTTTCTGAGACGTTAATTTGAATTTTAATCAATGTTACAAATAGTTTGCGTTTTCTTCAATTTCTTAAGAATTAGAATTAAGAAATGTAAATAAATTACTTAAAACTTTAATTTTTTATGAAGAAATGATTCATAAAGTAAGGATATAAAAGTGAAGTATAATTAATCTTGAATATGTTTATTTTTCTTAGCGTTTTAAACGTTATTCAACATACATTATCTTTATTTTTAATCTTTTATTTAGGATTGGATATTTCTAGCATATTATTTATAAGTCCTTCAAAAGTAGATTAAATTTAAATGAAATTAAGAAATTATCATGCTACTTATTCAATTTTGTCACTATAACAAGGATTAATCCTAATGCAAATATTTATATAAGATGATTTGAAAATAATTTTACATTTATTTTTTAATTTTCATTAAAAATTCTTTAAAATGAATTTGTTCCTTCAACATTTATACAATACTGTATGTTTATATTCTAAGAAATATAATTAATTCTATGGATGACATTAATTATTGTTAACAAATATGTATAAATAATGTATTAAACAATGAACCAAGTATATTTCTCTAACTAGCATACTAGGTGGCAAAACCTCCAACGTTTTTGGTAATTGAAAAATCAGTTCCAAAAATAAAAGTCTATTAAATCGTAAGTGAAAGCTATTAGAATAAAGGTTATTTTCCCTTTTAAAACTGTTTGGAAAATTAAATGAAGTTAAATATTTTAATACTATGTGTGTTCAGAGAAATAGTTAAATGTGTATTCATAATTGAAATTTTTCTATATCGTTATCAAGAAAAAAAGGTTAAAACTGTTAGACGGTTAAAACATATGGATGGTTAAAAGCAAATAGAGTTTAAAATAGTTTTAATACTTGTAGATTTAAGTATTGCTCTATGCATATTTCAAAATTCAATATAAAAAATATATATATATTAAGTAGATGGGTGCAATTCTTAATTAGTTATACCTAATTTTATAATTTTTATTTATATAAGTTATATTGCATTATATTGATATAAATTTAAAGGCTTTAAATGTCAGTTCCTTCCGATACTAAATGCATTGAAATCCTAGTCAGTAATTGAATGAACTTTCGAAATAGTTTGCTTGCTACATTTTATTGTATAACAAAAAGTATGAATCCTTAGAATATGACATGAATTACGATTTAAAGTCATGCAAATATCAGAGTTCAGATATCATTTTCAAAAACATTTTGACCATTTTTTCATTTTATAAGAAAATTTAAATATAAATATAAGAAAATTAATTATAAATTAATTATAAATATAAGAAAAAATTAATTATAAATATAAGAAAATTAAAAAGAATTTATAAGAAAAATTATTTCCTATTTTCAAGCAGTGACTATGTTTAAAATATTTCAATTTTTTCAATGTTTAAAATATTGCAATCCAGAAATAGAATATGAATTTACTTGAATTGATTTCTAAAAGGAATAATTTTAAATTTATTTTTTAAAATACATTTTGAAAGTTTACTCTTATTGAATAAATAACTTGTTGATAAATGCTTGGAATTTATAAATGTTATTAAGCAATAACATGCACACTGGCTTAAACATTCATTAAAAGATTGATTAATTTTTTATTTAATTCCATGGGGTGGATTAATTTTGAGCTAATTTATACAAAAACTATATTATATTCTTGAAATAAAACAATTTTAGCATGTTTTTAAGTATAAAATCTAAAATCGTTATTTAAAGTTTAAAGTTTGTATCATTTCATTTAATAAAAGTTCTATGACCAATTCATAAAAGGGTTGATTTTCAGATTGACTTATTGTTTTTATATTAAGAATAAAACCAATTCTATATCTTTTGATCTTATATCGTACTTTTCAAATTTATTTAAATTTTTATCCAGATTAGAATTTATTGCCAGAAATCAAAAAATGTTAAAGTTGTCCACAATATGTATTTCAAAATGTATCTATTAGAAGAAAAAATTGCAACACAAAATAATAATAATAATAAAATATTTTCAATGTTTCTCTATAAGAAATAAACATTTCCCCCGAAAATGCTTAATTTAACTTTATTTCTAGGAAGACTTGTAAACTACTTCTAATATATTTCCGAAATCTCCCCTTGTCTTGAGGCTTATGAATTCCCTGCACTTGAGGAGTTTAATTCGGAGTAAGCAACAATATCTGAGCAAGCTCTCCATTCAAGGGAATATTAAATCTCCGCGCCGTAATCAAATACTTGAATTGCAGTTCGCTTGTGAAAACGTTCCATTTTCTGAGCCCAAGCACAGCTGAAGCTGATGTGGAATCATTTTTAAGCAATTACTTTCGCCGAAACGAAGAGCAAAACAAAGGCGTAGTTTTATTCCAGTCCTCTCGTATTGAAATTTTAAACGTTATTTGTACCATATCACGTAAGCAGTTTGTATTTACAGAAAAGGATAGAAATTTAGGAAGTAAAAAATGACGTATAAATTTAAAAATTTTTTCACTTCAATTATATAAGTGGGCTTCACTCACAGCGCTCTGCCATGATACTATTTATTTATTTTCATTTTTCATTGCTTTCCGTTTAATTCTCACAGAATAAAAGCAAAAGAAGGAAAATATAAATACCCTTCCTTTTGTATCTCTTTTTAACTTTCTCCCATTTTCTTTCAACAGCACCTGAGAGGAAAAAACGGAGTTTTGTAGTGCTTTTTTGGAACAGTTGGTACTCATTTGTACACAGTCTCGCTCCTTTCTTAAGTAATTTGACAAAGCAAAATATTTATGCATTTCTTTTTTGTCTTGAATCGCTCATATGCATTCATTGTTCCCCCTGTGGGTCCAAAAAATGTATTCATTAGTAGTCCTCACTATTGAAAGATATTAAAAGTACAGTTTAATGCCTATCAAAAATTTGTAATTTACTTATTTAGTATGCTAGAAACTAATCTCTTTCTAGCATAACTAATCTCTTTCTAGCATAACTAATCTCTTTCTAGCATAACTAATCCCTTTCTAGCATTAACTTATCTCTTTCTAGCATATAAAAGAATACTAAATACTTATTTAGTATGCTTTTATATGCTAGAAAGAGATAAGTTAATCAGACACATTATTGCTTGATTACGAAGCTTAACTTATGAAAAAACTTTCTTTAATTACAATATAAAAGAAATGGTGAATGAAATGTTTCAAAGAGCCTAAAGTTATTTCATAGAAATCTTCAAATGTTTTTATGCACATAGTGTATTATAATTTATTAGAATTCTAAATATCATATTATTTTTATTTTTGGAAAGCGAATCTTAATTTTGTTTCATTACAATGTCGAAAACTCGCCAAGATGCAGATTTTAATATTAATATTATAAAATAGAATAATCCATAGCAGTAAATAAATAGAAAGGCATTTTAAGTTATTGTTCTATTAATTCCTTAAATTATATTAAACGGAATTAGTTTTTCAAATATATTATGGTTACAGTAATAGGTAGTGAAAATAATAACAGGGCATTATAAAAATGTATTATATTAGAATTGAAATCTTCAACATTCAAACATTTCACATCAAAATTAAATATGATGTTAGATTCTAGTTTGCATTGAAGGATAATATTCACTTTTTTCCACTGTTAAGCAACACATTTTTTTCAACGGTTACACAATTTAAAAAAAACATTATAAGATTAATCACATAAGAATTTGAAATTCATCTTTGTGTTGGTTTAAATACTTGCATTTTCAATTATTTTAAATAAATTTAACAATTTCAGTTTGCTATTAAATTTTTAGAGAAAAATAAAATTATTTTATTAATATTTTTTAATAATTTGCTATTTAAACATCTATTTTTATTGATGTAGGTCATTATTTCTCTTTCTATTAAGTGACGTCACATTTTCAATGAGAAAAATGAAGAAAAGTAACGCTAGGAAAATAGTAAGAGTTATGATTAATTATCGATTCAAATTTACAACTACAACAATTGTATTATGTTCTTCCTAATATTTTAAAATTTGAATAAGCAATTACAGGCTTTAGAATAACATATTTCAACGAAAGGTTTAATTTTTATTCTGAAATGTGTTTGTTGTTTTCCAAAACATATTTAAGACTTCAGATGACACCGTTTATTTATCCCTTTTAAATAAATGTATAGATATTTTAAAAGATTTGGAAGTAAGAAAAAAATCTCAGATCTCACAAAAATCTCTTCAAAATAAAAGAGCAAATCTAAAGTCTAAAATCTGTTTTTTATTCTTGAAGATAAAGGAAAGTAAATTCACTAAAAGTTTATCCCAATATTTTGACATTTAAACTAGGTTTTCCGATGACACCTGGGTTAAGAAATGTTTTTGTAATGGGATATGTAATGGCATCATATATACATAAATGATATATCTATCTGTCAGTCTATATATATATATATATATATATATATATATATATATATATATATATATATATATATATATATATATATATATATATATATATATATATATATATATATATATATATATATATATATATATATATATATATATATATATATATATATATATATATATGTGTGTGTGTGTGTGTGTGTGTGTATATATATATATATATATATATATATTAGCTGTGCGTATTCCCTCAAAAATAATAAGGAACAAAACCGGCCATTTTTCAGTTCTATTATATCAATTGAAATAATCTAAATTATGGAAACCATATTTAAGTGTTTTAAATGTTCTCTTTGAATTACGCGGTTGTTTACGTGGTTCCTTACGTTTGACTCGTTAAATTTGAATTATGTCCATGTTGTTGCTCACTTAACTGAAAGATGCTTTATGAGCTCACACTGATGACATTACAAACTCTAAGAGTTCCCATTCACGGACAGAGAGCCATATTTTTGTCTTTAAAAGTGGAATCCTATATAAATAAGAATTAATGAATCTGGCAAGTATACAAGCAGAAAATTTGAATCCATGGTTAGTTTTGTGTCTGTATAAAAATGAGATAAGTTTAATTATAATCATGGAAAACTATTCTTTTCATATATGTATATAAAATATAAAAATTTTTGACATGTATCGCAGTCGCATGCAATTACAAATTCAAAAATGATATACATTTCATGAAACTCAGTTTTAATATTATTTTAAAATCTATTTACAATTACGCATCAGACTTTTATCAATCACACGAATTATAATCCTATTAAATCAGCTGACACAAAATAACGTAAACAATTGATAGAGACACTTATGTGTGTACATATATTCTATAAAATATTAATTTTTATATTGAAAATATTTGCAGTGAACATGATAAAGATATTTCCTCCGAAAGTCTGAACTCTTATACCTTAATCTAGTACGCATTTACATCTTTATCATTTTCAAACTATGTTGCTCAGAAACAATTACATGTTTAAAATCATCGATAATTCTTTTTCAAATTTAAAGCAGACGCGCTTCGTTATCTCTAAATACAAAAATAATCTATAACCATATAATTTTAATTTTTACCTTTTCCAAGACACATTGATATTTCGATATTCTAGAAGTAAAGACTAATGTATCTAAAATTAACAATAATTTTGTGACAAAATATTAAAATTAAATGTTACTGTTATGAGTATTTATTTAGAATGCTTCCGAGATTTAGTTTAAGGGAAAAACATCACTGAAGAAACACCTTTATAAGTCACTATTTTCTTTTATATGTAGAATGATTTTCTAATTTAACATTTCCAATTTCTGAACCTGGTTTTGAATTCAATTGCTTAGATGTTTAATGAATGTTATGGAGCAATGTTTTAGATTGCAAATGAAATCAAAAGGATATGTTGACTTATGAAAGAATATTTTGATTTCATTTATAAGCAAATATGCCATATTGCTTATTCTTTAAATGAGAAGTAATATTCATTAGACTTCTATGATTTTTTATGTATATATCCTCTTTTTACAATGATTTATTCCCTAAAGAATGTATTTTATTCATTACTTTCGTTCAGTTATACATAAAGTAATATTAATGAAGTTTAATAACAAACAGACAATATAACCGTACTATGAATTTACAATCTCCCTAAATAATATTTATATAGGAATCAAATTAGATTATTAGAAATTAATCCAACGAAATCGAAAAAAATTACATTGTACAGTCAAAACGTATTTTAATTCTTATTATCATCAAATACACCAGTTAATCCTTTCAATGTGAGAATAATGCTGACACAGATGACTTGAGTTAAAAACATGCTCGATAGTAACAGTGCCATCATTTAAATCACGAGCATTTCCCTTCTGTCAGAACTTAATTTCTCTTCAATTAGCTTCAATAATCGCTCTAAATACTGCTGTCACCCCTATCTTTGTGGACTAAAACAAGAACGCTGGCAATTGATGTCTGTTGAGCGTGATGCCTGCCTTCCCATCTCGGTTTGACATGTGGGAGAAGAATGGGAGGATGGAATTTGTGCAAGTTGAGGTATTCAAATGGATTGCAACGTAAGAGATGCACATTGTTAGATATTTTTGTAGCTTAGGTATTGTTGTTCTATCTTGACAGACGTTGATTTGAAGCCGTTGCAATTCAAGGAGAATAGAACAGTTTACCTGTCTTATTTCTGTCAGCTAAGGAAACACTATTCCTTTCGTTTCTTTTCCACTTTGGGATTTATTTTCTAAAGGAAATTTTTGAACTAACATCTTCTTCAAATTTGCATCAAGTTTAAGTTTAAAACATTGCACACGTTTCACACCATTTCTTCGGATGATGATTTTAAAGAATAAAACTGAAATATAGATTTAAAATTAAACCACTGAATATTATTTTTCATTACAATCAGTAAAAATGTTACATAATAAAAATATTTAATTTTTACTTGAGTGAGTCTTGATACTCTGAGGTAAAATATTTTTAACATTATTGTGAATTTAGATTCATAGGGAAATTAAAATATATCTAATAATAATATTTTAACCACAATCTATCATTTAATGATATATTATTCGAAAACAAATAAATACTATATTAGGTTTTTTTAATCTTTGAGTTGTGAAAATAATACGGATTTTCTAACATCTGAGTTATTAATTTCTTATCTATAGCATGGAGGGGCAGTTTTTTTGGCTTGTTTTGATTTAATAGTCAAATTCACAGTGTTTCATGGATATATCAGCACCATGCAAAATCTGTTTTGTTTTTTAAGGTATTCCTTTACTTTATGATTATTGTTTTATTATAAAAGAAAATTTAAATACTGAAATTTAAAAGAGAAACAAAAATGTCCTCTGAGGTTTCAGCTCATTTAAAGTTAACCTTGTCAGAAAAAACACGCTGATTGCTCAAAGACTGCCAAACCTCTGTTTCGCTTAGAAATTGAATAACATCATTTGACTCTTTATCAAATGAGTTCTCCTTTGATACCAGGAGTGAGTGGACTGAAATTAGAAGCATAGAATTTAAAGGAAATGCCGAATAATAAAAAATGCTCCAACAAAACTTGGTTTATTTAAAGATTATCTGTTTATTAAGGTTTCCATTTTACAACGATGTTCTTCAAAGTATTCAAAAGTTTTCTAAAGCAATTTTAAAGGCATAATTTTAAAGAGGAAAATAAATTTATTTTATTTGAAGATTTTTGCCTAATAAGTTAATAGAAGTTAAATTGCTTAGTGTTTAAACTCCTTATCATTTATTGAAATAAAAAGTTAAATATTGAGTTATAAAAAAAATCAAAATAAAAGGTTGTGCAAGAAAAATATTTTTTAACAATTATTTTTATGTGTTAATTAATTTTATTAGTTATTAATTAATTAACTTATTTTATATTACTTTATGTGTTGGTAACACATTTTTCAACTTAAAGCATTGATGTAAATAGAATTAATCAACTTTAATCAGGAACAATTTTTATTAAATATTATATATTTGTCAAAATAAAAAAAGAAATGCTGAATTCATCTCATTTAATTTTTTCAAAACTAAATTAATGTATATATATATTTAAATGTTGTAATAAAACTTTAAATATTAACAATAAAAACGTCATTAGCTATATTATATTCAGTTAAAATAGTAAAACAAATAAAAAATTTAAAAAATACATCATCGTATCATTTTATTTTTTAAATTTAATATTGAGACTCGTTTTTTGATATTTAGTAACTTTTTTTATTTTTCATTTCGTATAAAATTTAAATATACAATGTAAATAGTCATAGCTTTAATTAACAGATTTAAATAACATAAAGATAGGAAAATAAAGTTTAACAAATTAGAAAAAAAAAGTTTTCTTTCTTCTTTTTTTTTTTTTTTTTTTTTTTTTTTTTTGATTTTATAAATATGTTTTTGGTCAAAAATAAATTTCACTAACTGTAAATCCTAGCGGCATAAATTAAATTTCCTTTACCAATTAAGTGAAAGCGATATAGTTCATCTTTATATGACATATTAAAAATAACATCTTGTACTTCCTATACTTCTCAATATGTCTATATTCCACATATATTTTAGAGAAATATTTATTTCCATTATGGATTTATTTAATATACACTACTTTATTTTAGTTAATTGTAAAATTTGTATGATGCAAGGGGAAAAATATTTGCTCTTTTTATACTACATACATAATGCAAAATAATTATTTTTATTAGCTGTAAATATATTATTGAAGCTAATATCATAAGAGTATTTTAGATATTACAGTTTCCTTTATAAACATGAATGTTATACAATATATATCTATATACCATTAATAACATATCCCTTAATATTTTTTAAAAAATTAAAAACCAGGCTAACTAAAATCTGTGACGAAATTCGTCACTTATAATTTCCGTCAGAACAAAGAAAAAGTGGACGAAAGGTATTTAAAAATTTTTAGAGAGGGACATTTTTGTTACATTCCCATTTGTTTCTATCTTGTGTCCGTCGTACAGATGAAAAATATACAGGATACCGCAAAAAGCTCTAAATGGAATGCGACAAAGAACGCCTTGATAAGTGCGCGTGGATATATTTAGCTCTTTTTGAGCGAATGTGTGCTTGAGCTTTTAGTCTTTAAACGCTCAAATAAAGAAGGTTTTTCTTCACTAGAGCCAAAAAATACGAGTCATTTAAGAGCTACAACAAGGGCTACTGTTTCTTCTCTCGGTTTATTACGTCATCTCGTTCAGATGTACTCCGCACTTAATTACGATACAAAAGTGTGTTCTGTGTGCTACTAAACCAGATATGTGATCGTTGTAAATATAAGAAAAAGAACTATTCATTGAATGAATCATTTTATTAATAGTTAAAATATAAGTTTAAGGCAACAATAAGGTTACAATGAATAATAATAATAATGCCTTTATTTTTGAAAATGTTAATGAATTAAAAATTATTTTTCTATATCTCAATATTTAAATAAAAATTCTTTGTAAAAACATATAAATGTACAAATAAAATAAGAATGTATTAAACATAAAGTCCAAACGCTATTAATAGGTGGAAAAAAACGAATTAATTTGTGTAACAATGAAGACGTGTAAAGATCTTATTTATACGCATGTATTCTTAACTCGCCTGTGTATGTAGGGGAAATTAAACACTGAAACACTAATGCCTGATTAATGTATTGAATAATAATAATAATACACAGAAATTAAAAAAAAAACTTTCAATATAAGAACAAAATTTATTTTAACATTACATTAATTTAAGATTATTTCATTATTTTTCGGTCTCAAATGATACTGGCATAAGAAAACTATGTATCTAAAACTGATGATGATATCTATCACATATATTGATGATAACCAAAATTTAAAGTCTGTCATATGATATTTTAAATAGAAAGATTCAAGCTTATCCCCATAGCATATTTTTGGATGTGCTTTACTTATTACTGTGCAGGAAAATGTCTCACTATCTACTGGAGATCACTGAGAATTCCTTTTAGATAGTTATAATTATGAATATCCTGCCTAGAGAAAGGTCATTATTCTTATATTCATTATAGGCTAATATCAATATATATTTTTGCAATGCTTATGAACCATTAAAGTAATAAATTTACATAATCTTTAAACTTAATAAACTTTACATAACAGAAGTATATTTAGTCATAATTGAACTACTTTATATCTCCGTTAACATCACGCAACAGAACAAAATGTCAGACAAACACGATTGGGAACACAGATCTTTTCTAGATAAATTTCTAAATGTTTATAGTGGTCTTATCACTCAAAATTTAAGATAAGCGTTCCTGAGCTGGAATTAAACGCATTTCCTGTTCATATCACAGTGAAAACGTGTCGGATTAATTTTAAAAGAGACTGGCTCTGAACTCGCTTTACATTTTGTAAGTATGAAATTTAATTTTATTTATTTCACTAAGAACTTTATGTGTAAGGAAAAGAAAAAAAAATCGTTTGCAAGCAGTTTATAGTTTAACAATTAAAATAGGCTCTTTAGTAAATTATTTTTAGATTTAGAAGAAGTAAAAAAAATTCTCTTAATAGTTTTTTTCAAAAAATCAATATTAAATAAAAAAAATATACGTTTAGCCCACTAAGCATTTAATTAATCATTTTTAATCCAATATTATTTTTAATCATAAGCATACCTAATATCAGAAGACGCATATTGATGAAAAATAGCTTCGCCTAGCAATTTTTCAAGATCAGCAGAAACCAAAGAAATTAAAAACTAAAGACCAAAGAAAAAGGAAAATTAAAGTTTTGTTTCAGTAATTTGCAGGCATTTATATATAGATAAGAACGTGTAAATTCATAAAAAATATCTTTAACTTCATTTTGCATACTGTTTATTATATTTATGAATATTATTTTTATACTTTACTTGAACATAAGATTTTACATTTCCTAGGTTATCAATATTTATAAAGATTATCCTATCCTATTTATAAAGATTTCAATAAATTAGCGCTTCATGCGGGAAGCAACATTAAATTAGATTATTTTAATTCATTTATTTATTTATTTTAAATAGTAAAAAGGCTAAACTCACTAATTTTGTTTCTTTTTTTTTCTTTTTTTTAATATTACGTTTAAAAATTTTATATTGTGAAGTTAAAAGACGTAAGATATACACGTAAATAATAATATTTTCCATAATTCAATTATATAAATATATATATATATATATATATATATATATATATATATATATATATATATATATACAATTGCCAATAATTTTTCAGAAAATTTCTCAAGTTGTCTTGAGAATTAAAATATTGTATTTTATTTATATTGCAAATTCAAATTCACTAAATATTTTATAATTCGAATACATTTCTTATCATCCAATTTAATGAAAAAATAAGCCAAAATAGGAATTTATGTTTATTTTACTAATTGTATTTTACTATCCTTGGGAAATTTTTATTTCAAAATCAATTAGCTATGAAGAAGCGTAAGATGATATTAGTAAGTTATCAGTTGTTAGAATGAAACTGTATGTGTATGGATTAATGTATTAGATATTTAACAGACATACGCATGATTTTTCATAATACTTTTAAAATTTTATTTTAGTTGGCAAAAATAGGTATTGTACAACAAATTATATAATAAGTTACGAAATTATCAAACATTTTCTTTTAGGCATAAATCAAAATAATCCGTTTGCATCACTGATATATTTAAATTTTATCTACATTAAAATCTATTAAATTTTATCTCTCTGAAAAACGCATGTAAGTATAAACTATGTACAAATTTAATATCTATCTTTAAATTGTATAATTTCAGGATATAAAATCAAAATGATCATTCTTCCAATCTATTGTGTATATTTATAACAGAACTTAGTGACATCTTCTTTGTGTTATTCTATTAGTGTTACAGAAAGCAATGCACACGAATTTTAAATATCAAAGGTGAAATCAACAAAAAATGGCATTTAAATCAAACAATAATGGATCATAATGTTTCTTCCCTACAGGGAAATTTACTGAATTCTATTGATTTTAAAATATCCATCTCATAATGAAAGTAAACTGTATTTTGGAATCAATTTCTTGGAGAATATCAAAAAGAAAAAAGAAAATTATTCAGTGACAGATTTCACTTATTTTTTCCTTTCACTTTATCTCAAACTACAAAGTAGTTAAAATAAAACAATTCTATCAATAAAATAGTTTTACTTGAAGCAATAAATAATGAATAAGTGAAAAATAGGAAACATATTTTAGATATGAGATTAAAATCAGCTATAATTGCACCATTTGTATCCATAATTGATGAGGTCCTTGATTAACTCATGAGACGAAGAAGAATGTCCTCATAACCTCATCAAGTAGGAGGCATCGACATCTAACCAGGAGCATTGGTAATGAATCATCAAACAGCCACCCTTGAGCTGAAGGGAAGACCCCGCCTTATCATTGGTCTTTCATTATTTAATGAACTCGGAAAAATAGTCCAATGATTGAGAACTGACGTCGCTAAGAGTGGAAAGGTTTCGTTGCTTTCTGCAATAGATTACTGTCCCCTGCAACATCCTCCGAATCAATAGTGACATCGCTTACACCATTAAAAACCTAGCATTTTAAACCTCTATTGAAATGATTTTAATGTTTAGTGATTTCCTTTGGTATCCTTTTCTATGACTTCTAAATTAAATTGCCAATTAAATATCTTTTAGATACTCTTTATTTGACACATTATTTGTTGACCAAACTTATATTTATAAGGAATTAATTTTATTCTTTTTATCAAACTTAACCCATGTTTTATTTCTTACGACAGTTGTTTAAATAAAATAATTGCATTTGTGAACTTATATTTTGAAAGAAATCTTTTTAAATTCAATCTCCTTCTTAAATGCAATCTTTATATTTAAATTCGTATAGTAAACAACATTTTTTTCGTTTGATTTAGCTTCTTAAATGATTCATTTAGTGAATGAATAATACTTTGCTAGTTTGATATGCATAAATCATATTAAAGGTACCTTATGTGGGCAATGCAATTTCTGTTATTTTTCAAATGTGTTTGTGTTTTATTTTATTTTTTAAATTCTGTTCAGAGATAAACTTTGAATTATAAATCCTTAACTTTTAGAAACATACTCCTTAAAATTTATTAAACGTAAAAAATGCTTTAAATGTGACATTTTATTATAAAACCTGTATATTAATTTCTGTATTTCTCTCTAACCACATTTAAAAAAATTCAATTGCATTACACAAATTATTATTCTTTAAGGAAACATTTAAATTAGGGGAGTACAATTAAAAATAATATTTCACCTATAATAAAGAAAGCTCTCTCATAATTTTATCAAGGAATAAAAATACTTAATAAAATATGACAAAGCTTGTAGATTGTAAATACTTAGCAATAATAGGAATATATTATTATTATTTGCATTTCTAATAATGTGCTAAAAATTGTTTCACTTGAGCTATTCTAAAAGTAATCTCAAGCATTTCTCTTTAAAATTGCAGAAAATTTTTTTATTCAAACTTATATACATCACATAAATTATTTAAAGTATTCCTAATAGTTAAAATGTTCATACATTTTTAAACTTCGAATATTAGAATTATATCAATATCTGTTATTATTAGTATTATAGCGTAAGGAATTACAATAATATTTTCTGCCATGAAGTTGAATATTTTCTTAAATTTTTGCCAGAGTAAAAGTTTTCTAGAATAATAGTTTTCTCTAGTACTCTACCATATATATTCATTTCTTCATTCTTTAAATCAAACTATGCGTTTCTTTGAAAAATTTTTAATTCTAAAAAATCTCCGCTCGGAGTTCATTAATTTCTCACTGCTGATAGCGGAGAACCTTGTTTGTTGTTGAATCATGTCTTTAATCAGCATGCCAGACAATCAAAGCAGCTCTTTGATTGATCTACTCATTGTTTGGTCTTGATGTTGACTGTCACTTGGCTATCCCACGTCCTTGATCATACATCTAGACCTACTCTGTTCACGGATATGATGGATGGGTGGCAGATATTGGAGCCAATAACCTTTATCTCACCTTCCGCTCGCTTTCCTTTTTTATGTCTTTTCAAAACGTTTACAGCTTTTATGCTTGGATTAAAATGTTCACTAATGCATGCTTCCTCCATAAAATATTTGAGAAAAACTAAGATAATGAACTTCCATTAAAACAATAAATGTAATTTAAGAAAGGAGTTCACGGCATCAAACATTTTAGAGTATGATCTTATTTTGACCATCCATATTAAATAATAAGAGTACTTATTGTTTAATATTTTTGATGCTTATTAATGTAGACTCAATGTTTTGGGATAAAAAAAACGTTTTTGTTAATTTACACAAATATCAGTAAAAATGTTTAATAATTCATTTCGAAAAGAAATATGAGATCATTTTAAAATAAAACCTCTGTGGTTAGTGAAAATCTAACAAAGAGTATTTAAACTCTCAATTCCTTGTGATAGTTAGGAAAGATTTCGTACTTAATCATGTGCATTATCAAAATATATTTAATAATAACAGGGGTTCCTATTTTTTTTCTTTGCTACGCCACTTTAAATGAGAGTTTTTTTTAAAATCATAATAAGAAAAATAATATATGTGCAACTGAGATATTATTAGCTAATACTGAATGACCTTCAGAAGGTATTATCTAATATATATGAAATAAAGTCTACTACACATGACGCTAAGCTTTCCAAATGAGGTAGAAACAACCCTTCACACTGTAATCTCGAGTTGATACAGCGTATGATTTGGGGCGGCGAGGGGGGAGAATCTATTTGTTTCTTCCCTAGGCTTTATTACTCTTTTCTGCTTGAAGTGGGAGGCCTAATTGTCATGTCTAAGAAGGAGCTGTGCGCTTTGCTGTTGGTAAGTGAAAATCTGCGATTTTATGCTCAAGCAAAAAGCCTGCCTGCAGGTCTCCAGCGTATCTCTCAGCAGGGGAATGGCGTCATCAGAAAGATACTACTTAATCTTTTCTGTAGCTTCAGTAGGTAATTTCTTGCTTTTTATGGCTTGTCTACGGCACGCGTTATAAGGCAACTAAAGAAATATGCTTGTCACAGCTCGTTAGCTATATAGTATATTTCGTTAAATGATGAAAGCAGATTACTCAGGGATTATTTTCTTAAGATTCAAGACATGTTCTCTTAAGCTGTTTATCATTGCCAATATTTATTTTAATTAAAATATTTGAGTGAAAGTATTAAATAAATGCATACACAAGTCAGATGTTGAAGCATAAATTTGAATTTTCTATGATGCTATACGTCCTCATTTGTATGGCTAGTCTTTGACAGATTTATCCATACGACACTTGTATATTATTTCATGAGTTTTGTAATTTCATAAAATCTTATAGATTTGAATTGCAATAATTATTCAATATTGATATTATTTTCATGACTGTGTGTGATTTTTATTCATTACAAAATAAATTACTACCAGATTAATTTTACAATTTTTCAAGATAAATTGTAAAATTACTACATTAAGTTTTACAATTTATCTTGAAAAACAATTCGAATAATCAAAGCTTTTTGTGAAATTTTATAAATTATGTTAATACTGAGGTACGTATAGAACTTAAATTATTATTTTAAAACTTAGTTTTAAGAACTTATAAATGCGTTTTTATCAAATTTTTTACAAGATTTTAGTCTTTAGAATATTTTTGAAAATTATTATAAATTGATTTAATGATGTCTCTTATAAATATAAGATTATTATATAATTAATTTCTTATAAGTATAAGATAATTATCAGCTATTTTAAGGAATAACATGAGATTTTAATTATCAAATTAAACTAAATTTAGCAATTTAAGAGCAATCTTCAACCTAATATTCTTATGAAAATATGTATTTAATGGAATCATTGTTGAAAAAATTTGAGTTTTAAAATAAAATCACTTTTTTAATGCAGTTTTATAGAATTCTCAGTTTTCATAAATCCAGTACCTAAAATTATCTATGAAATTTTCTTGTAAGCTTGAACAGGGCAATATATTATTTAAAATATACTTAAAATCCTGAAAATTATTTTATTTATATAAATAAATTTACAGTTTATTTTTATTTGTAAGTAATATAACATGCAAATATCCATATTTTAATAAACTGATGACATACTAAATAACTTTGATTAACCTGCTCCTGACATCCATTATTTAAATCCGAATTGAACCCAGTAAAATTATTCTAACTGTGGAAAATTAATTCATTTTTATTTAATCATAGTTACATCTCTTTTAAGAAATATATATCCGTAATTGAATTATTTTTCTTTAAAGCTATGCATTTACTTTAATTTCTGTGAATTAGATATAAGATTTCACGTAAATTATTTTTTGAAAATAAAAAAAAAATAATTTAAAACTTTATATTTAAAAGAAAAGGAAAGGTCCTCGTGTTTATTTGAAGAACATCAGGATTTCAAAAATTTGAGTAAATTTAAGTTTGAATTTTCAAGAAGAAAAAATGCTGATTGTAATTTCTGTTTTCCTATTGACGCTAATTCTGTTTTCCTAATTTACATAAGTAAACTTAATATTTTATCTCATGTGGTAGGTGACTCAATAAAGCATGCCTTTAGGGTGAAAAAGCCTCCCTCGTTTTCAAGAACTCCCTTATCAGCGATTAGTCATTTTCTCTTGAAAATTTTGAATCCTTTGAAAATTTAAAAATAGGGTTCATTAATAATAACTGTAAAAAGTAACAGTCATTATTGAATGAAAATTTATTGAATGTATTTAGGATAGATAGGTAAAAGTAAGGGAATGCACTGTTACTTACTCCTTCATGGAATATTTAACAAAAGTTAGTTTTATAGACAGCGTAAGATTCTTAAATTTTAAAAATATGCATTCATTTAAAGTGCTCTCCTTTATATCCTTAAAATAAACAATTCTCTTTAAAAACACTTCATACAACTTCTTATAACAGAGTATAAAATCTGTAAAAATTCGTTCTACATCTTTCCCTTGCATTTAATAAGATCTAAAAGACAGAGAAACTTTCTAACCGATTTAAATCAAGTTGATAATGAACGCTATATATGCGCCAATTCTCCATTGTGAGAAACACACAGCCGGTTCAAGCAATCACGCCACTCCATCGAATGCTCTGTGTTCAACTGAAGAGTCGGCTGTATGCAAACCCCTCTCACCAGCTGAATGCAATCGGATGCGAATTCAACCGCATCGCAACCAAGCAAACCATGAAGCGGCACTCTGAGCTTGTTCTTATGCGTAGTTATAACACTTAGCTAACCCATCAGGCAGGGAGATGAAGTCTTACAACGAAAACTCATTAACAAGGGAAAAAGCTGCTCTTGAACTGCAGGTGGAGCGATTGGAACTGATCAGTGATTTGTCTACTAATCAAGAAGAGTGCTATGTGCTATGACGGCGCATGTTGCCTTAGAATGTGTCACATTGATTTAAACTTGTTGACTTGAATCAGGAGATTAGGAATCGCGTAAGGACATGGAAATGGTACATCGCTTCCGACGGAAACATTACAGTTTTATCTAATCGGAAACATTTATCTCAGTAGTCTGGATTAAATTGTTTTGCTCGCAGTATAAATTGTTAGCTCAAATATTATCAGTTTCTGTACTTAAGAACTGACAATTTAAAAATAATAATCGTAGTCAATTATCAACAACGCAATTATTAAGAATATGTTACATTTTAAGAGCTTAGAACACACACACAAAAGATAATAAATGAAAACTTTGTTTGGGAAATGACTATTTAAATAATCATATACAGTATTGAATAATATTTTATATATTTTCTTTAATGAAATTATTTTAATTACTGTACGTTTTCCTTTCATATTTTCAATTCATAATATTTTCCAAATGATTATAGCGTTTAAAACTGCACGTTTTTCGTATATTACTATTAAAAATATACAATATCCGTTCACTCACATTATAATTAAATGCTAAATAAACAAATTCTATCATTTACATAATAATTCAATTTTTTTGCTTGTATCACTTACTACCAATACGGTTGTAATATGAAAACTTTTAAAAAATTATTTAGTGCTAAATGGTTAAAGTGAACATTCATATTAATTAAACAATATATCGATATTATTTACAGAAAAATTATATATAATGAAATTCAGCTTATACACACAGGATAAATATATATGAAAGCAAAATCTTATGAACGGCTGGTTTCAGAGATTGTACTCAAAATTGACTGTATCAGAACAAGTCCTTAAGGAAAATAGTAAGCAGAATATTTTCATGTTCATATAATATAATCAGTTAGTACAATTATTGAATGTTTTTATTAATCTCTAATTTTATATTAGTATCAAAAGTAAATATTATATTAGTATTAAAAGTAAATAATTGAGGATGCGTGTGAAATTCAAAATTTTAATCATTGTGGTGTACAAATTAAATTATTTAAAACACTTGCACCTAAAATGCACAAGTATAGAAGATTAAACACTTCAGAAACTATTTATATAATTCAGTATTCATATCTTGTATTTTGATATTTAGCATTCAATTCACGTATAGAAAGTATATTTTAAACTATTTTACCATTTTAAACATATCAGCTCTATAATACTTAAGTACAAAAATTTAAATGTTAATGGACGATAGCATAAAATTATCTATCTTCAGCATAAAAAAAATGTATGAGATGAATGGAAGTTTATTATAGAAGTCACATTTTGTTTATATAAAATATGATCAATATTTTTCCTTCTTATGATACTTTGCGATCAAGAGAAAATATCATGCGGGTAATTTTTGCTTTACCAATTTTATTGCTTTTCTGCTTGCTTTTTTAAAAAAAATTTCGTAACTCTTAGACATTATAAAACAAATATATAAGGGGTAAAGAATTTAGATTCTTTAAAAATAAAAATACATTTATTAAAAATTAAAATTTAAATATTAAAATTTTTAAATGTATTTTATGAAAAAATAAAGAAAGATAATATTGGAAAGGAATATTTGATGAATGTGGTTTTTAAAGAAAGAAATTTTATAATTTATATCTAATGATTGCATAACATTAGGTATATGGGAATATTTTTACATTTTAATAATTTACATTTCATAAACATTACTTTCATAAATTTATAATCATACAAATAAAATAGCAAATTATAATAAACAATTAAGCATGTGTAATCGTTGATTTTACAGGAAAATATTCTTTTACAGAAAATTAATGACCTAGAGATGTTAAAAAGAATAAATATTCAATCTTAAAATAACAACATTATGCTCTTAAATTAAATACATCAAATCTTATAATCAACAACTAAGAAATTATTCAGTTTCGAAAAATGACTTCTGATTGAAACAAAGCACCATTTATCTTTAATCCCGCTATTCGTTAGTTATTCTGCTTCCGTATTTAAAACGACAGAGATGCCAGCAAAAGAAAGCTTATTTTTTTACTTTAAATGATTATGAAAACTTAATGGCTAATCATTAATTATTAAAAGAAGACAAGTTAATTCGTTTCCTTATTTGTATGAGGAAAAGATAAATTACTAAGGATTACATTCTTCAGACGATACTATTCTATTTTGTTATCCTCTACTAGGCGATATTAATACACAAAGTCTAAAAATAAAGTACTTTAAAAATCCTTTCTATCAAAACTTACCAAATAAAATTAGAGCCAAAAAATGACAAGAAAAGATTGAATTGAAAATCATCTGAAAATTACTTCTGTGTACTATTTATGGGAGCAGTGGAAAATGTTCGGATTAGTGTTGTAGCGGACTGGTCTATTAGCCCCCATGGAACACGATGAAACACATCGCTGAGCGATCAAACAGAAGAGCTTTATTAAAATCCATCGTCTACGGATAATGAACGCACTAAATTATTTGGCTTCACGAGATTTGACCTCATTCCAAAGGAATGGAAACGATTCGTTAGATGAATGGATTTAGGGAAGTCCTCACTTATGCCAGCAAAGAATAGATTTTCTCTCAGGTGTCAAAGGAAGAATGCAAATAAAAGCGTATTTCATTTCTAAATATCTCGATCTCAATGAGAGAAAAGTTTGAAAAGATTTTCTTTTCTATTCTACTTACGCTTTGTTGTTTTTAGTTTTCTCTTACACAAATGTGATAAGATTAAATTAAAGATAATAGTGACATAAAGTTAGAATTGTTTATATATTGTTTTGTATAGTTGTTACGTGTTTTTATTTTGTCATACTTACTTTTATACATATACATATACATACATATATATATATATATATATATATATATATATATATATATATATATATATATATATATATATATATATATATATATATATATATATATATATATATACACATATATATATAATTACTAAATTATATTATATATAATTTAGTAATTTATATATATATATATATATATATTATATATATAAATATATAAATTACTCGTATAAGCGAATCCTTTGAAATATGGGACGACTGTAGGTTTTATTAAAATCGGGCTTTTCAAAATATAGTGAGTCTTCTCAAATTGCACGTTGGAATAAAATTCCAATAACTTTCGTCTTCACATTCAAGTTTATCGATCCAGTGTCTAACATTTTAAGCCTATATATCAAGAATAAAATAGGAATTCAATTTTTTTCTAAGGAAGAACTAGAAAAGTAAATCATGATACGACTGATGATTTAAAGTTATATATATGAAAACAAATTAATTAAAATCTAAGCAATTCAGACAATTAGTGCATATAATTTTAAGTATATAATTCCTCCAAAAAACGAAAAAATAAGATTAAAATCCTGTTTCTGACACATAAAACTTTCAATTAATTTGAGGCTGTGGATTTGCTCTTGTAGGTATTACTACTTCCATGTGATTTTCCATTGCTGTTTTAATGCTACTATTGCTATTCACCAGCAATTAGTATACAAATTCTATTCATTCAATACTCTGACTTTCTTTTGGAAATACATTTTGTGAAAATTTCTTAGGTTTACACAATTGTCATTTTTTTTGCATTTCAATAATATTAAAATTCAAATCTGTGATTCAGCATTTAATAAATACTGACTTACTTGAATATTCCTACTGTTTTTCAAAACATTTTCAAAGAATAACATGCAACAAGTCACTATAATTTTAAATAATAAATTTTAAAATAATAATGAAATGATTGCTATATTTAACTGTTTTAAATCGCAACTGACATCATTGCAAAACTTCTTTTATATGTGTGTTCCACTATACATTTTTCGTAGACCTTCGTTTGATTTTCCACTTAAATGAGTAATATTTTTAAATTATATTACATTACAAATTGCACTACTCTATGAGGTCTACCTTACAAAATACAGACTTTATTATGAATAATTACATAAAAAATTTCACTTTTATAAAAACTAAATGTTGCAATGTTATAAAAAATAATTTTTATACAAATCAGCGTTAAAATTAAGGAAATAAAAAATGGCAACAGAAATACTCATTTTTATACTTTAAGTCAATTAAAAAATCAGAACCATAAAAACGTTTAAAATCTTTTGCTCCTTAAATTACTAAATATATAAATAGTAGGATATTTCAGGAAACTTAAAAATACTAATAAATATACTTTTATTAAAATGATTTGCATTTAAAAGTTAAAAAGTATATCTTTGGATTAAATTAATGCTTCCATTTATAAAAATATTATATAAAAAAACAATATGTTAATTATTTTATTCACGCTGTAAGAATACAAGTTTTTCAAATATTTTTAAAGTTGGACTATTGCTTTTAAGAAGGAACTAAGCAGACTAAACTTTATTTTTAATTGTAAGAGTACATTGTGCATTAAAAATATTAAAATAACGTATTGCGAGTTAAACAAAAATGGAAAATGAAAAAAATAATGTGTTCATAGTTATTTTACAAATTACTATAATTCATGAAAGAAATTAAAATCTTTGAATTTCAGAGCAATTTTAAATTTCTTATTTTTAAAATATTCGTTAGGGATTTGGGCTGTAGTTTGAATTTTGGAATATGAAGGGCATGAATTCACTAAATTAAAAGTAAGCAAGTAATTATTTGAGCTGCCTTTTCATTCTGATTCTCCTTTAGATAGTCCCTTGTTCCTACAGAATAAAAATCTCTATTATTGGAAATATTTATAATAAAATGTACGAATGGAAAATGTTTTGCTTTTAACAATAATTTCATGAATGGATATTATTTTTTAGCCTACCTGTAAAAAATAAAAACGAAATTTTGAATTTGTCAGATTTAATTATATATGATAAATTATGCTTTTGTATGCATTTGATTCAAAAGGTAAATGTATAGCTTGTCTTTTTTTAATTTTTTAAAATATATTTGTAATAAGAGTGATACACAATTGAAATGTTTTGATGGAATCATACAGATACTCATCTATTTTTAATAGTTTTTTTTCATATTAGTCTTGAAGGAATTTTCTTCTCACATTCTTGTAGAAATATTTAAAAATAGCTGCATTGTAAACTTTGTGTATAGGTTTCAGTAGTTTTATTTTTCATTACAGTTTCGCATAATTCGATCATAAATATGGATTTTGTGAATAAATGGAAATGTTATGAAAAATCTTTCCTTTCTGAAGACGTTTTTTGAAAAAAATCTTTTTAAGGTGTAAACAGCTTGAAATTTTTTTGTAGAGTTTTCACATATTAGAAAAACATTTTTCTTTGCCTGTAATACCATATCAAATAAAGAGAATTCGAAATATATAAAATATTTCAGAGAAAAATCTTTGAAGAACTTTAAACTGCTATAATTCAAGAATGCGAACAGGAGAATTTTAAAATACTTTTACATAATTTCAGTAAATTTTAGTAAAAACATTTTTCAATTCATAAGAAGTGTGAATATACGAGCTTCTATTTAACGATAGTTTAAAAGTCTTATGAAAATTTTAAATTATAAATCAGCTTAAAAGTTTTGGAAAACTATTCAAAAGAATAAAATTTGCATATAAATTACGTTTGAAGTATAAAAACATACTCTGTACTTTCCAATTTTACGTTAATATTTTTATAATTGCGGTACTCTTATCAAATAGTAATTTAAATAAAAATTCATACATAAAATGAAGAAAGATGATAATGTATTATTCGAACCTAACCTAAGTTTCGAAATTATTTATTTTGATGACAACAAGTTAAAAGATTTAGTTAACAATTTAAATGTTTTTCATTAATGAAAATATTATATAATAAAATACGTAAGAGTATAGGGGCAGAAAATAATTGAATTTAAATCGTGTGAATAGTATATCTATGACACGTATACTCACCTAAGTATACGTGTCATAGATACGTCATAGATACGTGTCATAGTATATCATATACTCACTTAAATATGCTACTATGTAACTTTCTCATATGAGAAAGTTACATAGTAGCATATTTAATAAAAATTTGTTTTAAATCAAATCACGAATCAAAATTTTGACATAAATCCGCTATTTTCTTATAAAGGGAAACAATAAAAAGTGCGGTTTAAGTTATAAAGCAGGCATTTATAAGTTAACGAGATAAAAATATGAATTGAAATAACAAAAACATAGACTGAATATAACTGTAAACTTGGTTGAAGTTTAATTCTAGCTGAAAAGGGAATGCAATTTAAAATTAAGTTCTAATCTGTTAAGCGGACCAGTCAATTTATAAAGACTTTCCATTATGTTGCGAAATCATAAGCAACGATAAAATAGTTTTATTGATACAGAAATAATCCTTTGTAATCCATTGCAACAGAATTTCTAAGATTAATCAATAATTAAAATTCTCTTTCTTTCAAGAGAAAGGGAAGAATTTTTAATAAATTTTTGGATTTCGAGTCTTCCTCAAACATGATTAAACTTGGTTGTAA
This sequence comes from Latrodectus elegans, assembly GCA_030067965.1. Classification (NCBI taxonomy): domain Eukaryota; kingdom Metazoa; phylum Arthropoda; class Arachnida; order Araneae; family Theridiidae; genus Latrodectus; species Latrodectus elegans. Next base: position 1,748,985 of record CM057809.1, read on the forward strand.
CTACAAATTAATAAATTTTATCATGATTAAGTAATAAATTAACATTTAACAAGAGAGGGCGATGGTTACGGTGCTTGGAATTCTGAAATAGGTTGCCATAAACAGACATAGCTAACAATCTTGGTCTAAGAGCTCATAAAATGACACCAAATAACAACATAGTCTTGCTTATAATTAAACGGGATTGATTTTTTGAGGTAACAAGACTTTACTGAGAGACGATATTTGAGCGCTGATGGAATCATTATGAAGCTCTAATGATTTTCCGGTTGGGACAGGGAAAAACTCTTTTTCTCCGAAGACTTGTGGCTCTTAAGAGGTAATACGGTTGTGTGTGACATTAGCAGATGCAGTCTCGTTACCTTAGTCACACTCAGTAGTCAAATTTTTATATTAGTGCAACCAAAGTAAGTAATCTTGACTTCAACAATTAATATCCAAGACCGCATTCCACTTAAATAATGAGCGTAAATTACTAGAAAAATCTCTTTTTTTACTCAAACCGTTGATTAATTCGTAATTCAGCCCTTAATGATTCTGATTATATTTCGTCACAATATCTGCTTAGATTAAGGATATTTTAATAAAATACTTTTATGCTCTACTCAACACAATTTTGATTTGTTTAAAAATATTTTAATGAATCCTACATTTGAACAATAGTATCAATTTATCTCATGCAGAAAGCATAAAGTTTAGCTATTAAATTTACATTGCTTTATAAACAATGCGGTTATTTTTCCGTATAAATTCAAAGGGCTCCAAAAATATACAAGTTAATTAAAGGTATTACTTAAAAAGTAAATTATAAAGTTAAGTTTTCATATTAAATTCTATTTTGTAACCCAATTTAGAGTTAAACAACAGATAACTTTTAAGGATTTAAAAATGAGTCAATAACAACTTGAATATATTATATATGAATTATTTCATTTTAAAATGTTAGCAAAAACAAGAAATGATCAGGAATTAATTTTTACCTCATATTTAAAATAACATTTTAAAATAAAATTAATGACAAAAGAACACTATTATCACATAATATGCACAGCCCAGTCTCAGTCACGTGCTTTCGATATTGACATTAAATAACCAATCACAGATGTTAAGGAGTAGTACTGTGCAGTTGAGTTTATATAAGGAATGTGTGAGGGCTTCGGAAAACATTGTAATCGTTTGTGTAATACAGAAGCGAAGGGATTTATCCTAGACCAAAAATGGGATGATCATTAGATTTCGGCGGAATGATTAATTGGTGAACCGTTTGCATGTCGTCATGGTAAAAATGCACCGTTCATGGGAAAAGGAGACACCTATGGTGCACCACAGGCCAGAGATGACCGAGATAAACTACGGAGATGCTTTCGGGTGAATAGACGAGCTACCGTTAAGAAACTGACCACCTAGATAAACCAAAAAACTACTAAGAGTGTCTGCCAAACGACTGTTCAGAGAATAGTTTTGCTCTTCTGGACCACCAAAACAGACATTGGATTTATGCACCTATGCGCACTGCTGTTATCAGTAACGAAGGTTGGAATTTGCAAGCGAGTACCGCAGTTGGATGTCCACTGATTGCCGATAGGGAGCATTTTCCGATGAATAACTTTATATACTCTACTACACAGATGGACGTTGACGTACAGGCAAGCATGCTGGTGAACAACAACGACGACGGGAAGTTAGCAGCTTGAAACCATCCTCGGAAAGGTCCAAGAGAGAAAAGGAGGCAATATGTGACCAGAATAATATTTTCTTAGTATTCTTTGAATTCATTCATCATTGCGGAAAGCACGATGGATCAATAGAAGTTACCTTTACGGAACATGTACACCTTAATATGAACGTTGCATTTCCTCAGGATGATGGCATTTATCAGCAGGACAATGTGAGGTGTTCAGGTGTCATCTAGCAGTGTACTAACACGTGGTTCAAAGAGCACCAGAATATATTTACTGTTCTCTCTGACTCGCAAAAGCATTAGAATCAAACCCAATAGAGAATCTATGGAATCATACAAATGTTCTCAGCACGGATACTTACCCACGTAATCTAGCGCAGCTGATCACATCACTGGAGACTGCAGGGCTTAACATCCCAGTGAACATTTGAAGGAACCTGAATGACTCTCTTCTTCTGGGTCTCGCAGCAGTCCTGTCTGTGAAAGGTGGTTATTCTGTCTTTCGACAGATGTTAATATTAATTGATGAACTATATATTTTTTAACATTTTGCAGATATTTGTTCATAATATATCATTATGTAACACTGAGAAAATTTAAATATTTGATATTTTGTAATCAAATTCTCATTATTGTTTTAATTTTCTTTTATAATTATATTTATTAATAAAAATAACAAAGTTCTTCTAACTGAATTAATAACAGAAAAATCAAATTTTAAATTAGTTTTAGATAAACAATGAATAGTAAAGAGGAATATTAAATAATACAGGTATATTTATATAAAAATATATATAAATCCAGTCAAGCATATTTGTTGTCATTAAAAAACTAAGCTGAAACAAACTTACTTTATCATCCATATTTATCAGAATATAAAAATTATTCGTTTTATAAAGTAAAGAAAATTTAAGTAAAAAGTATGATTTTTAATGTGAAATATTATAACTTAAATGCGTCACATTTAGGGTTATAGTAGTTATGAAGATTTTAATTTGTTTGTTAAGCATTTCTCTGAGAAATTTCACGCAGATTACTTTTGTGTTACATACTACAGAATTATTAGTATAGAAGTAATTATTAGTATAATTGCAAAAGTACATAAATTAAAAATATTCAACTATTATCTGATTTATATATATTTACGGAGTGTGTGGATGTGAGTTATTTAATTTGAAGTAACTTTAAATTTTATCGCTAAGAAAATTCAAATAAATTCTCAGTTGCTTCAGATAAAATGAAATAATTTGTTTTATTTTAATCTTTAATTTAGTTAAAAATGTTAACCTTTATTTTTGTGCTTAGCAAGACATTTTTTCCCAGTATTCACACGTCTCTGTTTGCGAAACGCTTTTTCTATCATAATAAATTTCAGAAAAAAAAAATTTAAACATGACAACTTGTAAGGAAATTTTATTTTATGGATATACCAATTGTCAACATTTTTAAGCGACAAATTTTGCATCATAATTAAATTAGTTAATGGAAAGAAGAGTTTGAGTAAACAGAAAATACTTTTGGATTTTAATTCGAATGCTTTTATTAGAGAGAATTTTTATCTTATTTTTCATGTTATTATTAATTTAGCAATCAAAAAGACATCTAATTTTAAGAAATGTCATAGTTTTCTTTACAATCTTCTGAGTTCTTTGACAAATTTATAAAAATTACTAATTATGCAGCATATCTAGCTGGATTTCAAGTTTATAATCAAATTTATAATTTATTTGTTAAAATATTTCTGACCTGCCAGTGAATAAATAAGAAGTTAAACTTTTTCTGGAAATGTTTGGAGGTATACATAAATATCATTAAATTATAGTTTTCTAACATTTTTAAGTATATAAATTTTAAAATATTTCTAAAATGTTATAACGAATTTATTTCCTCAATTAGAAAATAAACAATTATGTTTCAATGCAGTTTTGGAAAAGAAATATTTTTGTTTGATAAATTTCATTATATATTCTTACAAATTATCAATTATTATAAAATTATACTATTTTATAAAATTTATAAAAAAAATTAAGTAAACTTAAATAATGAAATTTACATTTTTCTTATTTTTTTATACTGTTCTTAACTAATAAACTGAATAACTAAATATTCTTCAAGTTAAAAAATATTATCTGCTTTATTAAGCTGATGATTAAAATTTACGATTTTTCAATATAAAAATGAATTCTCCTCAAAAGTATACTTAAAAGAATAAATCTTTAACAGTTACAATCGTAAACATTGAAAACATATCAGTTGAACTTTGATCTTTTATTTTTTAAAAACATATTGATCTTTTTAAAATAATTTAAAAAGATCAAGGTTTAAAATATTTCAGATTTATCCATTTTTCTCACATTATGGTAACAAACTATGGTCTAAAAATCTACATCAATAGTTCGAAGGATAAATCCCAAAATCACACAATCTATAATTTTTCCAAAATGTTGATTGTCGAAATACATCTTGTGATTCTAAAATTACTCGTTTTGATCAAAATCCATATTTTTATCAATATTGAAGTATTACATTTCCTCCCTCTTGCAAATTCATTTTGCAGTTGTGAGGCAAATGTAGCTTTCCAAAAGATTAGTTTCTAGAAAATAATAATCTTTCATTCGTCATCCAATGACTTTCAGATTAATTTATGATTACGAAATTCAGTGCTTGTATATTAAAGATAAGTGAACCTTTATTTTGAAGTAAGAAATTTATAAATGTTTGTCCTTACTGGCAATGTACTGTTATTTATAAATTTAATGCAATTGTATTGATGAATATTTTTTCTTATATTTCCTTTTTATGCAACGTAAAATTTTCGATTTGACTATTTCAAAATAATTGAGAAATTAAATTACAATATTTATAACACATTATTTAAATATAAAACTATGTAATAAGAGAACCTTCAATAATTACAAAAAAAGCTTTATCTTAACACATTTGTAAAAAGAACTAGCTTCCGTTTGCATTGTATTGGTAAAAGTTATGTTTAATTTTTGGAAAATTATGGCAATGAAACGAGTGTCTTGTTTTATTCTTATGAAAGAGAAAGAAAGAAATGTTTGAAAAAGAAGTATAAGCAAATTCTTTTAATTTTAATCTAAAATAATATTTACGTACATCTAGAATGCGAATGCATTTTTCAATAAAATGTGACACTAAAAGAATTTACAGAGTTTGTTAATTTATAATCCAGTTTTTATAAGTGAACCAAACAGTATTTGAATCTCAATCAAAGAATAATATTAAATAAAAGAAATTTTGCTTGCTATAGTTTTGTTTGTGTTGATCAGAACGGGAGAACTGCTTTCCATCGCATTTCTTATCAAAACAGCTAAAAATAACTACTTCCTGTAGTCTTTTATACGAATTAATATTCGATGGGATAACAGCTTGCGTGGTTAATTCCTCTGTTCCTAATGGTTACTTTATTCCTGTGGAGGGATGTTATTTTATTTGGTCTCAGAATTGTTCACTTTTTATTCTTACTATAAAGAAGAAGAAAGAATATGTGAATGAAAAAAAAAATTGAATTTCAAGAATTTATAGATTTTCGATAGAAATATGAGAATGCATACGGAACTTGTTCTAAGCAAATGTACAGGATCTAAAATATCTCTCCAAAAAATTGTTTCCTTCACCTTCACCCACCCTCTCAAAAACATTATTATGCCGTCAAACTTGTATCGGAATTTTTCTTTGAAGAAGGTATTTTTTTAAACAATCGAGTTTTCTTCTTTCTCTTTTTAAAGTTTTTTTTTTCCTTTTCTTTCAATTTTATTAAGATTTCAAGTAATAATTACATATTCAGCTGCTACAGTTTTTATTAAAATTATATGAAGAATTTGAAAGAAGTATTTTTTTTTCTTTGAAATAATTGTGATTCTTGAACAGAAACATAAAAGTCTAAAACAACTTAATAATTATCATAATATGTTCAATATATTTTATTCCATTTTATTTCAATAGTATTGTAGTTTAGAAATTACAAAAAATAATCTTCAAGTGTTTTATATTTCTACTTTAATTTTTTGTTGAATTTCAATTTTCTTAATGCAAACACTTTTTTGCTACAAATTCAAATTAACTATTAAATATTTTTTATTCAATTGAACTTTCATTGTGAAATACTAGGATCTTATATCATATCATTTGTGCACATCAATTCGCTCTGATTACATTACTAGGGCCTTTCAAACACATTTAATTTTATATATTGCTTAATTTTATATATTGCTTAATTTTATGTTTTGCTTTATACAATCTTCTACTACTTTTAAACATAATTGATTTTATATCTAATTATGAATATTACATCACGCTCATTAACAGTGTTGAATATGATTTTTTTTTTTTTTTTTTTTTTTTTTTTACTTTAAAATCTAAGTTGTAAACAAACATACATTTTTCTTCCTTCAAATAATGAAATTTTATAAAACAGTCTAATTGTGAAATTTTTTCAATGAAACTGTATATTTTAATTTCCATGTATAGATATGTTTGTTATTTAGGGAAAGAAATGCTGAAAGAATGAATATATTTTCAAATGTAATTTCTAAAAAATCGCAATCAATTTGCTTACACATAAGTAAAAATCATTATTTTAAAATGTAATAAATTAATAATTATTATTAAAAATCCTTCAAATATTAATTTTTTGCGCCTATTTATAATTTCATGAAAAAAGCTTTAACAATTAGCAGAAAAATTTCATAAAACAACTGTTATCTAAGCGAAAAATAAAATTTTCTATATTATAAAAAATAATTTACCACACTTCTTGTGTTTTCTTCCTTAAAATCTTCCTACTTTAAAATTGCAAAAATCTTTAATAGTTGTGTGGTTTCGAATATTTAAAAAAATTGTCAAAATAAAAAATAAGCTGTTAATCAAATCGATAGTTCATTCATGAATACATTTATTTGCACTCGTGTGTTTAATGTCCTCTTAAGCTAACTGAGATCAATTAAACATATTTAATAGATATTTATTTTTCCTATTAATTACAGTATATTTAATATATATTTAAGCATTAAATATGAAACTAGAAATGCATAAATATAAAATAAACTACTAATCTAAGTACTTTAAGACTAATCAATAATTCTCATAAGATTTTATAAAATATTTTCCCCTTTAAGCATAGTGTGCATATCAGTGCAAATATATATATAATGTAAGAATAAAAAAAATTTTTTCCTAACTTTTTCAGCGTAATAGTTTTTTTTTAATTTGAATTAATGAGAATTTTTGCACCCAAACTGAAATAATTCATGAAAACACCGGGCTCTAAACAAAAATCTAATAATTCAAACTTTTTCAGGTGACTACTTTCTGTTAAAATCTTAACACATACTTCATCAATTTGCTCTTCATCAGGTGCTCTTAACGCATAACTAATATAAACGTTACATCTTCTTCCCATCGTCGATAATTTTCAATTCACGTAAAATTTATCACATTTTTTCTCTTCTTTTCCATACTATCAGATATTTCATAACTAAAAGAAAATAAACGGTAATTAGTTGGTTAATCGTTATGAAGTGCAAGTTGAAATATATCTTTAGGTTGGTCTTAATGACATTTCTTCCTAACGTTTACTCTTATATCTCATTATAAAAGACAATATATAGTTCGTGAAGACCATATGACTTTTTATTGAAATTTATTTTTTATAGTATTTCTCTATTTGCTAGAAATTTGCAGTATATAGAAACTTGTTTTGAGCTATAGTATTGTGTTATAAGGTTTTGTTTGTGTTAATTATTGCTAAATGTCATAAGAAACAAATTTTGTATATAAATAACAACTTGAATTCAATTGTAAAATTAATAAGGTTATTTAAATCTATTAAATCTTTATTTGAATTTGAAAATGAATGATATCATAAAAAACTGCGAGATTTATCATTTCATGAAAATATTGTATACATTTTCATTGAATATTTATTGAATTAATTCATGTTTTAATTTTTAAAAATGTTGAGATATTGGCTCAATAAAAAAATATCTGCAAAATTAAGGAAAAATGTTGGATGCGTTTTAAAAAATAGATGACATTTACCGTCAGGTGAATGGACGACAAAAATAGCAATAATAAATTAATAAATACGTATTTAAATTTCAGATTTAAGATAAAACTTTGCTATTTGGGGTAATGTTCTCAAAATCAACTTTTCAAAGCTTTAAGGTTTTGAATAAACAGTATACTAATTTAAATAAATCTAGAATAAAATAATCACTTTAGTGAAATAATCAACAACATGTCTATTTTCTTGCATGAATTACAGTAAACTTTTTTTTTCAAATTTCGTGTACAGTGGCTAGTTTTGTATAGTAACTGTCAGATATTATGCCAATTTTTCTCTTTTCATTTATTTTCATAAGACTATTTTTATGTCTTACAAAATGCCTAAAAAACTTCCTTAGAAATTTTGGATGGTAAAATTTCATTTTTGTAGTAACTAAAAATGAAATGAAACTTATCATTCATGTTATTCTTGTAAAAAAGGCCACGCATCCTGTGGTGTGGAGAAAAGAAAATAACTTGCAGTGAAAGGAAAAGAAGGTGAAAAACTCGTTAGCCTTAAGGTGAATTCGCGCCATTCCTAAGGTGTTATTCTTTGCAATTAGGCGCGGCGTAAATGCTCCATCACATCAATTCCTCAGTCAGGCTAATGGGAATTCGCCCTTTTCTCTTAGATTTTCCCGTGGTTCTTCGACTTTCTTATAAGTGTTGTTTTCAAAACTTGATATCCCTGAAGAGTGTTTATCTATTGGTCGACACATTTTACATGATTGCGAGTATGAGATTAGCAAATTCCTTATTTTTTCCTTTTGGATTTTTAGAAAAAAAAAACTTCCATTTCTTATTGTTAGATCTGACACTTATTTTTTTGAATGTGGATAAATTAAGAAAAAAATTTTTCTCATAGTGGTAATATTTATCACATCGTGATGAAGATGAATGTTAGCATATGAAGATACATTTTTTACTATTATAGATGATTGACATCTCTGTCATTTTCAAATGAATTTTATAACTACAAAAACAGAAAAAATCATAAAATTTCTGTTTGTTTGTAAATTGGCATAGTATGAATACATTTGTAACAGTTTAAATTCGTTTAATAACGTGAAAATGCAGTGTATTAAAAGTATAATACAATGAGGATTTGCTGCTATTTCCGTATGCACGTTTGTCTGAATGAGTTGGTTAATATTTTCCAAATTTTCTCCCAATCGGCAAATAATTTTACACAAAAGAAAACTGTTTGCAAGATATGAATATAGCATGAATTCTAACAAGAAATGAAGAAAAATCAGCATACTTAAGAAATTTTCTTTTCATTAGATATTTTGTTAGACGTGAAATGATAACTTAATGATGCAGTGATATTTTCTACAAAGTTACCTGCATCTTCTTTCATTCAGTTGCTGAATACATCTCTTTGAATTACATTCTTCCATTTATATAAAATATAAAGCATGGTTTTTTTTAAATTCTTACATGCTTGCAAAATGATATACTTATAGAAGAATTAGGCACTAGAAACAGAAAAAAAATTAAATCTAAACTTCTTATTTAAATAAAATAAAACAGTTTATTAATGCTCATAAACTCATAGTGATTAAACATGCTAAATAGTAAGTAATTAAAATTAAATAAACCTCCTTAGTAACTACACAGTCTTGATTACAACATTTAAGTCATTTTATTAATGAGAAAACAAGAACAGTAGTTTAATTATATTTTAATGAATCACATCATACTGTCAAGAAACAGAGATGGATACCTTATAAAAAAGTCACCAATTTGTTCTTTCAGAATTATTTACTGTGTTTCATTAATTAAATTTAAAAATAATGAAGAAATTAGTTAAAAATATCACAGAATTGTCAACTAATTTATAATAATATTTTGTTACCAATCAATATCGAAAGCAGTACTAATATGACTTCATGCGTAACTCTAAGATGACTCCTCTGACGTATTGGCTAGCTCTTATTGTTTCACTTTAATATTTGAATAAATCATACAATATTATTACAACGACCGTTATTCTACTCGGTCAACAAAATATGCGATTCACTTTGTAACCAAGTTTTCAATCTTCCATGTTGATTATAGAATGAATACATTTACCAGCACTTCTAAATGCTTAATAGCTCTTGTGCAATGTATCGTGTTAGTCCACCCATTTTCCCAAAACTGATTAAACCTATTGGAAATAATCTTCATCGTCTCTCTTAGACTCATTACTCCATCTGATACGTGCCATAATTTAGTGTCCAGATAGACTTTGCCATTAGTGATAATGAAAAAAGGGTGGAGTGTGTTTGATTGTGTTGAAGTGCGGGATGTCTCTATTGGTAATTTAAGAGCTGTCACTATTCAAAGCATTAACTCTTCTACCTTGTAGTTATAATTCTTCAAAAGCTTTTTCATCTGGTAAAGGCATAAAAAGATTGATTTCATCCATAAATTGATCCAAATGTGAGAATTTGTATAATTATAAGAAACAACATGTAAAATTATTTTTAAATATTTTGTAATAACTTATTCTCTCGTAAATTATTTTAGAAGCATTTCAGAAACAATTTAACACAAAAACCCATTTATTAATTAACCTGAGAAGGAGTGCTTTAGTAAAAGTAGATGCATTTGTTTGAAGTCTTTTATTAGTATAGAAGAAAATTTTTATTTAATGTGGTTAATTTCAATAAGTTATTTATTTCTGAGTATTAGTTTCTCCGTAATGCGCACTACTCCACTCATGACATTTCAAGCATTTATTAACAGAAAATTTAACAAAAATATATTTTCTAATTGTCCTTTACATGATCAACTTTATTGATATATTACTTATCAGAAGCCAAAAATGTATGGAATTAAGGAAGAATATCAACCATATGTGTGTGTGTGTGTGTGTGTATGTATGTATGTATTTACAGTATTTATTTGTAATCAGGTTAATTTTGACAATAATATTTCAGTTGAAATGATTATCAAAGTTTATAATAGTAACAGTATGTTTTAGCTCTAGAAGAGCTAAATGAGACTAGTTTGATAATATGCATATCTTTAGTGTTCATTAAAGAAGAAGTTTTGCTGCATAAGAAGTAAATTTAACTTCAAATATTTGAACGGTAAGAATTTTACCGAACATTATAAGCAAACAAACAAAACTTTTTAATATTAAAATAATCTTTAGAAAATAATTTGATAAATATCAAAGTTTATTGGTGACATAAAATATTATTTTTTTCATTTGTTATAAATACATAATTTAAAATGTAAAAAAGTATTCTCAAATAACTATTTTTCGAAGCTGAAATCTTTCCAACGTTAAACATATACCTAGGATGATCTGATAAATGCATACAAGTGGCAGATCACGATATGCTGAATGAGTTTTTCTTCTTAAGTCATGATCAGACTCTTCAACTCGAATACAGCATTAATGAAAATTCCTTATTTTAACTATTGAATACTATAAAATTTTAAATATAAGCATTTTAAATAACCAAAAGGGGTTTAAAATATAATGCATGAGGAAAGTACAAGATTTGTTTTTATTGAAAAAGAGCTGAAAATTTAGTTTTGAAATATTTTAGGCATTCCCTCTAAAACAAAATTGAAAAGTGCATACAGGTCTTGATTTTATTCTTTAAAATAATTGAGATTGCATATGAAGAGTATGCCGATTAATATCTTATACACTATAAAATTGTGTTTTATACAAAAAGTAGAAGTGCTTACGATAATTGTGCATTTATGCACGTAAACACTTTTACAAATAATTAGATATTATTCATAAAAGTCGTTGCATGCATTCCTCGTCGTGTGTTCTGCAAGCGTCATTATTCAAACAGAAAGGAAATTGATTCATGTCATCTGTACACAATAAATTTCCATCTCTTAGTTCAACATTTGATATCGACACTTTCGTTCATCGTCATAAAATAGATTTCCAGTGCAACTTCAGCCGTAAATTGCTTCTACACATTGACATACTGTGGCTTTTATAACTTTCTACTTCGAGACCCACCCCCAACAAGCCGGAGTTTAACTCTGGAGACAGAACTCATGAAACTGGTTCGCCTGCGTCGTAAAACATTCTGCTGTCCTTTTCCTATTGCTGTTTTAGTGCTTCCTCGAAACACACGCAACTATTATTCCAGTATTTCTATTTTATTTATTTATTTTCTTGCTATGATTTAAAGAGGAATACGTGCAGGATTCGTTATTGCATCATAATGGTTAATATACGTTTTTATAAGGGTGGATATTTTAGTTCTGTCTTAATTGACATTTTATGCTCTCCTTACAGATTGCATGCTGATATCAAAATCATTATTGCTTAACGTTAATAAGGCATACAAATTTATGCTTCTGATATATATATATATATATATATATATATATATATGTTTAAATATTTTATATATTTTTGTCGGAAGCTCCCCAATTTATTCATTGATGGTCAGATATTTGCGTATTATCGTGACTGTACTCCGTCAGTATTTAGTAAAAACAAACACTGCCGGAGTACAGTCAGTTTTCTTTTTTCATTACGGTAGCTTGAGTTTAGTCATAAATATAACCAAGTATTCCTTACTTAAGTCACGATTTTATTGCAAATGAAATCCTTAGGAAACTAAATTCAGACAGGCTATGACATGTGATGATTAGCTAGCATGGTATAATTAATCAATTCTGTGTTAGATGAAGATTTGTGATTTAGTAACAGCATAATGAATACTATGTATTTTTACAATAGGTCACCTCACCCTAGTTAATGAGCTTCTGTTTTCAATAAAGTCTTTGATTTACGCAACCGTATTTGATCAGCAGGATTACCTATAATCAATGGGATTGCTTTCAATATAGTTACAATTTCGATTTCTTAGAGTAGATAGATGTTCGAAACACCCTGCAAATATTCTTAAAATGTTCATATATTGGTTGTTGGTAGGGTTATAGAATGGGACATTTTTTCTTGGCATTATCTTAGTAAATTTTTTACTGAAGATTTACTTTAAGGAATTATGTATGTACTTATTATTGAATCATGTGTGTACACGCTACGAATTACTAACCATGTACACCACGTATCCATTATTACCAATCATGGGCACCCATCTTGTGGTAATGATAACATAACTCAGTTGTGTAACTTTGTTAAAATTTTTATGCCGGAATTATTTTATATAGTAATCAAAAATAGAATTTCTGTTAGAAAGTTTACTAGGTATAACTTAATAATTCTATGTCTGTTAAGGCAAATATTGCTAACTATAATAATAATTACCTTTATAAATTATCCTTTTTGTCAAATTAATTTGAACTATATCTCTATAAATTTTCTATTTCCATTATACCATTTTATTGATAATATGAATCTCATATAAATAAAAGCTTTTTATAGAAATGTGAGTGTGTCTTCTAAATATAATCACTAAATTCATTAATATTGAAGAATGTTTTTATTTCCTCATGCTATATTTTATTGATCGATGTATAAAAGTAAAAAGTAGTTTAGGCATTTTTCCAACATTTTAATCCTGTAACCAATTAATGAAGAAAATTCCAGTAAGAATACTCAATGTTTCAAACATGATTATTTGGATTCGTATAACATAACATGAAAAGTGGAATAATCTTTCAAAATATTTGTACTTCTTAGAATTGTATTTGAAAAAGTTCTAATGCCTCTAATCTTATTTCAGCATAACAATTTTTCTACAAATTGGAGATGCAGCGAGAAAACTTTATAGTGACAGTAAACAAAGTTAACGTATATTTCCAGTTGAGAAAAAATTTTTAGCCTTGATTTTCTCATCAAAATTCTTATCACAGCAATTTATCAGTTATATTCATTTGCTTCGTTTTCTCACTTTTGTCAATTTTTCGGCGCATGCTTCACCAATTTCATTTTTTCGCTTAAAGTTTAAAACTCATGTATTTAGTTTCAACTGAAAACATGGAATACATGTGTTATCAATAAATAAATCCAGTCACCTCTGTCGTTCCGAAAACAGACAGAGAAATATCATAAATGTTTTATGAGCGCTTTGTATTTATCCTCTATTTTTAAAGGTACGTAAATATGTTGCATGTTTTCTAAGTAGATGTATTTTAAACCATGCTTCATTTACAATTAGAAAATACATTTTATCTATGATTATATTTATCCATAAACTTATATATATATATATATACATTATATATATACATTATATATATATATATATATATATATATATATATTATATATATATACATTATATACATATATATATATATAGATATTATATATATATACATTATATATATATATATATATATATATATATATATATATATATATATATATATATATATATATATATATATATATATATATATATATATATATATATATATATATATATATATATATATATATATATATATATTCTAATATAATGCCCGGCTACTACCATTTTCCCATTTTATGTCTAAAAGAGGTGGGGATGATGAAGCTTTACAACCAATGGGTGCGGCATCGCTGCCTTGAAACTGAGTCCTCGTAATTTAGAAGCAAGGACCAAACAAAATCCCCCTGAGATATCATTCCACATAGAGAACAGAACATTGCAATCACGACATATTCAATGAACCCCAGCCTTTAATAGAGAACACATTGGACTTTCAAACTCACTACCTTTCAAAAACGCCAGAACGAATATCCTAACTAACAAGGAAACTTATCTTATATTTATTAATGACAGCAATTTTACTCTTGTATCCAGTTGCTAAAACAATGTTTTCTAAAATTTGGTGAGCAAAATTTATCACATTAATTTTTGTTTTATGTAAATAAAAAAAAATTGTTGTATTTCATGGAAAATAAAAAACTTGTTACACTTCTTAAATATTCTACAAAAATTTTAGAGGGTGTATGCAAATCACACTTTTCTCTAAATTTTATTCAGATTTGCAAACTAATTCTAAAAACTATCAAAATGAAAGCGAGTAAGAAATGTGAAAATATTAAGTTATATAACAATTTATTTATAAATTTTGTTTCGACAGGTTACGCTTCAAAAAATATTTTTCTTCACGCAATAAATCATAATTTTCTTGAATTTTAGATTCTAATTTTGCCTAAAGGGCAAAAAATTTCATCAGATATCATTTAATTAAATAAAAAAATGAAAGTAATTTTTATTTTTCAAATAAAATATTTTTCTAAGGTGCAGAATGAGCTACTTGCTTTTATTAAACGTATTCGAAACTTCTTGTTTGTCAAAAAATGTCAAAGCTTGAAACCGTACAAGATTTCGCAAACGACATTTTTTAAAGAAATTAGTTTTTCAATTATCATCATACTAGTTAAAACGTGATCTCGATTTGCTTAAAAAGGTTTTTCAAAATGGAAATTACACTTTTTTATTTCAATTGTAAGTTTTATTACGTAAGGAAATCTAAATAAGTAAGTAAAATGCATTTTTTTTTATTTTTAAAAGAGCGTTTTGAAGTCTCTTTTGGATATGTTTAAGACAATTAACACATTTCAGTATTGAATTGATTGCTTACACTCTATTCAGCTCTTAAGTAGACTTGTTTGCAAATGAAAAAAATTTTAATTTTCTCTAATTCAATAGCAAGAAGGCTTGAGAAAAAAATGGTGTAATACATACATTGACTCATTAATAACAAAGCCAATACTTGAAGTTTGAAATATATTTATATAGGTTTATTATCTTATTAATTATTATACAAATCTGCAAATAACATAAATAACACATTGCATTTTTTTCATATTTTTTATAATCAATTCAATACCAATACTTATTTTCAATTGTATTAAGTGATCCCTGCGTAAAATTTATACAAAATAATCTTAAAATGTATACATTTCTTATACTGATTCTAAAGTGAAGAGTTCAGTTTTATTATTCAAATCTGTTCTAACCGAAGATTTCTGTAGAACCTTAATATTATATTTAATAGTATTCACATAGTTCTTAAAAAATTAAGTAAAATACACGTATTATAAAAAAAAATAGTTATTCCCTTTTTCGGAACTAAACATAATAATGCATAATTTATCTTACATTTAATTAAAAGATAAAAATGAAAGCAAAAATCTATATTTATTATTATACATTAATTAAACTTTTTAAAGGATGTTACATTAAACACAAAAAGTACGTGAAAACTTTTCTCCCTTGAAAGAGATAGAATATAAATTTATCAATTATTAAACACTACTAATAATATATTGAAATACTTCTACTCTCAAACAAAAAACTAATTACTTAAGTGTTCTAAAAGGCTACTCAATGAATGTTTAAATTTGTTTCTAGAAATTTGTTTTTTGAATTATTTATTCTTACATGCCTTATTAAAATATTTTGTTCTTACATATCTCACTGAGTATAGGTAACTTTAATTTACTTATTTGCTTTATGACTTAATTATGAATTTTGATGTTTAAATGTATAAAAATTTCTTAAATAATGGATTTCATTGCTCTAAAATTAAGCGTTTATGAATTATTATTTCTACTAAAATAGTTACTAGTGTGAAGCAAAACTTATTATAATGACATCTAAAAAACAAAAGTAAGTTACTCTTAGAATGTTATTAAAGTAAGATTAAGAAAAATTTAAATGCTTAGCTAAAATGATTTTTATATTTGAAAAGGATTAGTAATTATTATTTCTAATAAAAACGTCTAATATAAACATGTGTTATATTTGTATCGAATACATAAATTAAAAGAAATCTGAATCTTCGTAAAATTTAGAATTTTTAAGGAAACCTCGAATTTCCAAATTAATTTTCATAAGTACATACAAACATTAATTTTTACACTATATGTATGGCCATTCACCTATAATGTTTTAGATCTACTTGCCTTTGTAGCATCCTCGCCTTAATATCAGATACCTAAAGAAGAAAAGTTTTAGGTGCAACATTCCTTTTCCAAAAAAATATAATGTTTTTAACAAAAATGATGTGACAATTTTTTCTATGATAAGGTAAATCTGGTAACAACATTTTAAATATTTGTGAAAAATTAAAACAGTGCTAAAGGATTCTTGATGAAATGTTACTTTCTAACACTATTTTTTCCACTTAATACTCAGAACCTCATTTCTGTCTTTTAACAAGTATATCTATACCTACTTATCGGATTGAATCATTTCAAAAATAATTGCGTTTTTTTCTTTTGAAATTAATTACATTTTCTTTCTTTCTCTGTGTAAGTTATATTATATCAATACATAATGTTTAAACTTGTTTTATATTTATATTTCAAAATAATTCACATCATATGATTCTAAGTAAAAATATATTTTATAAAAATAACAGGTTATTTTTAAATAACAACAAAAAATACAACAGTATTTATACTAAGTTGTTTAGTATAAATACTGTTGTATTTTTTGCTTCTTACTGAGCAAAGTGATTGAATTAAATACACTAGAGGTGACAAACATCAAGAAATAAATAAAACATTTCCTTTGCAAATTGGTAAGAAGCAGTGCCTTAAAAATATTTTGATGTCAGTTGAATTTCGATATAAAATTTGATGTTTTATGTCTCCCTAATGGCTGCTGATGGAAGAAGAACGGATTTTTTCTCAAAAAAAATTTGATGTTCACCCATTCGTATCTCTTGGGTCGAACATCAGGGGAGCTTACTTGTATTCCGGTTGTTGTAATATCACAACACATGCTTCTTACACCAAGAGTTAATAAGAATTATTTAAAAGTGAGCAGATGAATGTGAGAACTAATTATTACATAGAAAATTATTGTATTGAAAGAAGATGGAATGAAGGGTAACTTGCACTTCTTTTTTCAATTCGACGTAAACATGTAAGAAGAACAATATCTCTCACTACCAATTGCCAATATTTAGTGGTCTTTTATGTTAGAGTCATTCAAAGTTTAGAACTCGAAACGGAATGCTTTCCTCTTTTTATGGTTTTTGCCACAGTCACTTATTTGCAATTTCTACAAGAACGAATTGATTTTTTTTCCACTATCGAAGACCACATAGGATGTATTTCATATACTTTCTATCTATTACTTCAACAAATTATTAAGTTAATTAATAGCTGAAACTTATTAAAATCTAACTCATTCGAGTGAAACATTTCAAACCTTTTTCTTTACAATAAAGTAAGTTTAAAAATTAAAATTTATTTTAA
This sequence comes from Latrodectus elegans, assembly GCA_030067965.1. Lineage (NCBI taxonomy): Eukaryota > Metazoa > Arthropoda > Arachnida > Araneae > Theridiidae > Latrodectus > Latrodectus elegans. Next base: position 1,766,879 of record CM057809.1, read on the forward strand.
AAATCACTCAATTCCAACTCAAGCAAATTATATTTTAACAACATAATATAGAATACTGTATTCTAAAGAAACTCTTAAAAATCAGCTTCATTTATTAAATTTGTCAAGCTTATGAAATAAAACTTGTATTTAAGATTTTATTTAAAAAATGTAGCCTATTTTTAATTAGAAGTTATTTCAAAATCAAGAGAAAAGGAGCAAATTTCCATTGCATTATATTTGTTTAGTATTTTCTTCTTAACTTAAACTAATTTTAGATGCATATTTATAGGCACAGATTTATTTTAAGACTAGTATTAAAAGATTATAAAGATAAAATAAAATTAATACGAATTTTGATGGTTCTTAACGATACTATGAAATTAGATTTCGTAAATTCAAATTAAACTTCTTCCTCTAAAATGAACAAGTATTTTAAGTTCATTTGTAAATGAAACAATTCCCTTGGGGATCACAAAGTCGAGTTTAGTAGTTTTTAATTCCATTTGCGTGTGAATATTTTTCAAAAGATAATTATTTACACTTACTGTAAGAATTTTTCTTTATTTTTTGTAATTTTGATTTCTTTATTATTCAACAGCAAAAAAGTTAATTACTTAAAAACTAACATTTTTTCCATCACTTGATGATAAATTAAAAAATTTTCAGGAGAATGATGAATACAATTTTAGCCTTAAAATTTACTGTTAGTCTGTTTTTAATAATCAAGTCCAATAGTTGATTAAAAGCAATAAGACTTTCTCTTATCAAGGGAAATATTTTTATCAGATTATTTAAATTCATACAATCGCGTATCTCTTGTACGATTGACTGCCAAATATGTGTTTCTTTTCTGAATAACTAATGTTGTTACTTGAATACTACTGCTTGATTTCGCTTATCTCGGCATTCCTAAGTAAGATTTTTTTGATTATTACTAAATATATATTCCATGAATGTAAGTCTCTTTATTGAAAGTAGGAAAATTGGCATTTTAAGTTGTTATTTTTAATTTTTTTAGTTTTTACATTTCTCTCGTTGTTCCTTCACTAGCACTGAATGAAAATAGGAGAATTGTTTTCCGTTTTTTTTATTTTGAACTTCCATTTCAATGTTGTCTGTTTTCTCAATTCGTTTTTAAAATAAGCTAATCTATGATAATTATTCATTTTAATTTCTTTTATGTTGAAATATTTCTAATAATATTAATTCTTGTATATATTGTATCAATTGTTTCCTTACACGGTTTTATCTTTGAACATATTAAAATCATAAATTCACTAATAACAATATATAAATTAATTACAACTACATTACGCTATCGAAAAATAAATACTATTGAATAATTTGTGTTCTCACAAGGAAATAAAATTAATATGAAGTGGAAGGTTGGTTCTGTATTTTAATATTTAATCGAAATAATTAACTATTTTGTTATTAAATTTATAAATTTACCTACATTTATCATGAAATATTGATGAGCCTAACATTTTGCACCACAGTAGGCTCATAAATAATAATATCTTGTATTCGGAGACTTTCGAAACACAACTATCATGGGGAAAACAGTATTTTTATAATGTGTATATATATAATTTATACACATAATAAAAATACTGTTTTTGTTATGTGTATAAATTGTATATACAATTCTATATTATACATACAAAAAACATTTTATTATATATGCATTATTATTACATATAATAACATGGTATTTTCATTATGTGAAATATAACTTAAAAATATCAGACAAATCTTGTCCTAATTTGTGTAACATTATTATTGTGTTAAAATTCTTCATAAATATCTGCACAGTAAAAAACATCCTTCTTTTCTCAGTTTCTTTTTTGATTATTTTATATAAAAGTTTTAGGAATAAGCTTTAAATAATGTTAAGCAAGGAGCTTTAATATTTTGTAATATTACAAAATAAAATCTTCTATATTCCAAGAAAATTATTCCAGTTGACTTCCTTCTTTACTTCTTTAGATATAAAAAGCATCTTTACTAATTTTTTTTATTCATCTTGTTAAATTTCAAAACTATGGCTATAGCATTATTTTAACACATGTCAGATGTTTTTAATTAGTAAAAATTATTTAAAAGTATTTTAAAACTTTTTAAATTAAATAACATTTTCTTTCCCTTAAAAAGGAAACCATTGAAATAATCATGAAATTTTAAGCACAGTCAAATTAATTTTATTTCAAATAATGTTAAAACATATTTCTCTTTTTCTGATTTTAAAATCAACTTAGCATTTTTTAATTAATGTCACTTTGAATGTATAAAAATTAATTATCAAAAATAATCCATGTCTCTGCATCTATTTTTGCAACATCAGATATTGATTCGTTATGAAACAAAAATCAATTTTTCTGTCTAAATATACATTAACAGTTAAATGTAATGTATTATAACTATCCATTAAATTATAATTTATGTAAAACATTAAATAAACATGTTTTACATTTATGTAAAACATGTTCATTAGTGTGATGAAATATATAGTTTTATAAAAATTTTATTGATTATACAAATGTAGAGCTATGAAATGTGAGACAAAAATTATATTATTTTAAATGCAGATTTTTTTTGAGCATGCAAAAATCGAAAATACAGACTCTGATCAACGTTTAAAATTACAGCTGCAATTATTTGAAATTTGCAGCAATTTGTGAAAATTTCAACATATTTTAATTTTTTAATAAAGAATTACATTGTTAAAAAAATAGGTATTGCACTCATTTTTGTAATAATTTTTAATGAGTACTTTGAACTTTTTATTTAATTATGAATTTTCCGATAATATTTTGAATAAAAATTGTGCACTACTTCATTTAAATCAGTGTTAATCTATGGATAGTTAGTATAATTACGACTGAAAAAGTATGAAAATGATGTATCTAAAAATACGTCATAAATTAAATAGAAATATTTTGAAAAAATTGTTTTTACTAATTTAAAACAAAGACCTTAATTCTCCTTATTACATGAGTTAATGATCGAAAACATTTTTTTTAAAATTTATTATGCTTTTACACAGAATGAACTTTGCAGCTTAGCGTTTTCTCGGTCAAAAAAATAAACAAATAAATAAATAAAATAAAATAAGTCAGTAAACGTAACTCATATTTTTAGCTTATTGCAATCTAACCTAGATCAGTTTTCTGCAACATTAAAACTCATGTCTTTTAATTTCTTGAAATTTATATAATGATTTTTATCATATTCACGTATATCATACAATTACTATGTTTCAAAGTTATAATTATTATATACTAGTTTTTATGATATATCAAATACCTGAAAAAAATTAAATTACTTTTCTACTATAGAGTTCTCAATTTTTTTAAACTTTTATCAAAACAGACGAACTTGCATCTCCAAATATATACCATGTACTATAGGTTATAAAATTTAACTCATGCTACAGAAATAATTAATTCAAATCATAATTTCTCTAAATTACATCAGAAATTTAATTAAAACCATTGTGAAATATGAATAAAAATTATCACAGATTGTTAAGAAGTTATGCAGTCAAAAACATTATAGCAACTAATAGAATAAGTTTCATTACATCTTTAAATATTTTTTCATAGCTATTGAGAATGTAACTTCCATCCATCTTGAAATCTTCTTCCTTTTTACTTTCCAAATCCGTTTTAGATGGTGAAGCTATAAAAGTTTGAGTTGATCCCTCCCTAAGGTTTTCATTCCCATTTTTCCCACCCTAGGCTCCTCCTCCTCCTTTTTTTTCCTTTTTTTTTACCAACCACCTCTTCTCCTTTTTTTTACTTCACCACAGTGCAGTCTTTCTCACTTCACTTGAATTCACTGGTTTTCTAGCCTCACTATTTACTTAAGTGAAACTGCGGAGAGATCACAAGAACACTAAATGTGATTACATTCTTCTTTAGTTGTTAGGTTTTTTATTATTAAGTTCGTGATGAATTTTTATTTATATATATGTTTCATTTTGTTGTTTATTTCTTACTTATCCTTTAAAAGTGGATGAGCTTAGTTTTTATAGAGAAGTTTATTTAGAACTTATTATTGTTTATGAGTCTAATTTACCCCAAAAAATGCTAGCATTTTTAAGTATACACGTTTATTTGTTAAAAAAGTAAAACAAAGAATCCTATTCAGAACTTCATTGAGGAATTAAAATGAAAATAAGAGTATTAAAATATTAAAGTTCACAGTTATTTAAAAAGACTCCCTTTAATAATTTACTTACAGCACTTAATTGCAGCATGTATAGTTACAAATAATGTTTTTTGATTCCAACATGTATTAAGCGAATGCATTTACAAATCAGGTTCAATTTCATCTCATATCAAATGCCTAGTGTAGTTCAATTTCATCTTATATCAAATGCCTTGTATATTGACTGTGTATTATAATGATATGTATAGTAAAGAGAAACATTTTCAAATCCTTTTCTGTTTATACTTAAGTATACATATATTAATCCTTCTCCTCTTTTAACTTTAATTTTTTTTCGTGAATGACAGAATTTCTAAAATGATATTGGAAAAGCCAAACATATAAATGAGATTTCCTGCGGTTATTTGCTGTCACATCTTTATACAAACGTAATATAATTTTTGCCATCATTTAAAAATATCTTATCATATTTTTTTGTCTTGCAGTGCTGCATGGATTTAAAAATGAACATATTTTAAAAAAGATAATGAATTATGTAATAAAAATATTTCGTTCATTTTGTTGCAAATTTTTTTCTTGAAAAGATTTTTATGTTTAAAAATTTATTGAGTTTAGTTAAAATGATTCACGTGAGTTCCATGAAACATAAAATTTAACAGACTTTTAATTTTCGTAATGGACTCATTATATATTTAGATAAGTTTTTCTCAACTTTTATTTAAATGTGAGAATGAGTAGCCTCCGCGGTTGCAATATATTTGAACAGTATATATAAAATACTGATATTGCTTTAAATAATATCAAAATTAGATAGAAATCACTAAAAAGTGATAACCCGGTTATTTTAATGAACATATTTTAAAAATGATAATGAACAATAATCGTTCATTTTAAACTTCTGCATATACTGGCGATATGAAATTTTATTCTGAATAATAAAAAATAAGTATTCACACTTAAATACAAAAAAAAAACTTTCTTTAATACACAAAAATGTTATAAGATAAAGAAAATGGTATTCAGAAACCAATGAAATAAATGCAATGTGTGTGTGAGAGTCAATGAATAAAGTCAACTAAGACTAATACATTTTGAGTATACTGTTTCATATTAAGCACGAATTCTTCTTGAAATAATTCTGTTAACATAAATATCCATTTGATATAACATATGAAAAATTTAGGCTCCTTCGTTTAATATAAAATTATGTTTATGATCAAATTTCTTATTTTATGACAATTTGAAGGGATAAATTTTTTATATTATATAAAAAATTAAGATATGATTTATAAATAATTCGCAACAAAAATCTAATATTTTTCTAAATAGATTAAAATATATTTCAAATGTAAAGATGAAATTTATCTAAATCATAATCAACTCTGAAGTATAATTTTGATTAGAAATATTAGCTTAAAAAGATAATAATTGTATGATAATTTATATCGCATACTGTTAACACATACTAGCAACGACAAACATTTTTTAATTGTCATCCGAGATATTTTTACAATCAATTTATTTTTGCACTAACAACATTCTTACAAAATATATCATTAAAAATATTTCTTATCTCCCTCCTAAAATATTTTTACTTTTCATTAAAGAATATCTTAATAAAAATCAAATACTTCAATAAGGTAAAGCGCTGTCCCCAATCTCTGAAATAATTGTAAGATTAGCCTTGAAACACTTGATAAATATTACATTTTAACAATATATAGTAAATTTTAGGAAAATAATTGTTTTGCATCATTGAATCTGAGAATATTGAAGAATTGAAATTATTGAATCTGAGAGAGAATATTGAAATAAAGTAAAGTTTTCAATAATTGAAGTAAAGGTTTATGAATTTTGGATATAATTCTAAAAATTGAAAAAGGCAAATAAAATGATTTTATTAGTGTGAATTTAAGAATTCGCAACACGTGGTGATATAAATTAATTGTTCTAATTTATTTAATGAAAAGAAATGAATATTTTCAGCATTGTTCTATTAAATAAAGTAAAAAAAAGAATAGAAATAATTACTCTTTTATTCTCACTTGTAGTCTATTGTGTATTTTAGATTGTTCTTAAGAGATATGAAATTTTCTGAAAAATATTAAGAAACTTGAAAATACTATTTTAGTTTTAGCATTTGAAGAAATAGCAATATCTGTGTTATAAACTGAAAGTGGGATGATGTATGATCTGTCAAAGAAAGCGAAATGATTCCCATTGAAACAGCATGGGTGTGTGCTTTATTTTTTGGCACTAGAAGAGAAAGTAAACTTTTCTTTAAAAGTTATAAATAACTTCCACACCATATATAACGGCAAACTCTCAGAATTTTTGCAGATTTACTGTTTATAGTTTTAATTTTGTAAAATTTACTTATTAAAATTTTATTTTTCAATTTCATTGAGAAAATTTTGACTGATTAAAAATGGCTGTAAGGAAATATTTGAGCACTTTCGAAAAAACATATTTGGATGAATTTGTTTACTCTTCGGCGATAAAAACTTATTGATTTAAACTCACTTCAAATTATTATTATTTACTTTTTGAAACAAGTAAAAAATTACATAGAAGAAAAAATAATGTTTTATTTAATAAATAAATATCACAATATCTTAAGGATGTTAAAATAAAACTGTAGGTACTTCTAAATAATATTCACAAAGGCTAATATCATTACAAAATTTAACTTTTCTATGATATTAGCCATTAATTTTCATATAATGGTTAATTCATAAAATTTTCTCACGCAATAACTGAACACATTTAGTGGGTAACATATATATATATTTATTGTACCGAGCTTCGGGTTTCGTGTGGATTGAGAGTTGAATAAAGCAACCACTCAATGAACACAAGACTTTTATTCGTTAAAATTCCACTAGATATACCAGCTGTAACAATCACAATTATACAGCTACAATTTGTCGTATACAATAAGTAACAGCTTCCAATCACAGGTCTCGAATACCTCAGGCAGAGAACAGCTTCTCTAGACTAGCAGTCACAACTAATCGTCTTCACTCACTGACTGTCTTCACAAAATTAACTCCTTCTATGTCAGGCTGCGGTATTTATACCTGACTTGGCGAAGAAATCTACCAATTTTGCCAAGGTTCTGGAAGCTTCTAGGCAATCTCGCTAAACATTGGTCCTAGAGCTTAGGTGATGGATGTTTCCAGAAGTATCTATTTCTCGCCAAGTCACCAAGTGTTTTCGACAAAACATCACAAAGTCACCAAATCATTAGAAAACCCGCTTTTAACGTATAATACTTCTAAATACCACAATTTTTGCCCAAAATGTGAGTATTTCTAATCTGTGTGAGATATTTTAAGACATATACAATAATTATTTTATAAATTTGAAATACACACACACACACATATACATACATACATATATATATGTGTGTATATATATATATATATGTGTATATATATATGTATATATATATATATAAGTGTATATATATATGTATATATATATATATATATATGTATATATATATATGTGTATATATATATGTATATATATGTGTATATATATATATATGTATATATATGTGTATATATATATGTATATATATGTATATATATACAGGATTAGCGAAATTAAACTTCCACTACTCAACGGACACTGGAGGCCGTTCTACTAGTCGAAACAGAAAAATACTTGGATAATAGACACTTCAGACAATGTGCTCTAAATTTTTTAATTATTTTTTTTAAATATCGCCACTAGATGGCGTTACATATTATATTATAGAAAAAGGACAAGATGAGTTCCAAAAACAATGAAGGAGACTTGATCTTGCAGAGAAAGATCACAAAAAAGACAATACATAATTACAATATTGCACTTGCAATTTATTAAACAAAAATAACTTCTCTAATTGATATTACTAAACAAGCAATTCAAAGCCTTAAAACATGATCAATATGAGAACAATACGATAATGAATGAACGTGCACCACGTGGGGATTTTCAATCGTCCAGATGTGACAATTATGGGTATTCACATGCCCATTAAGATGGAAGTGAGGTTCATCCACCCACAGAATGTTCCATGGCCAGGAATCATCTAAGGCCGTTCTCGCGAGGAATTGTAGTGCGTGTGTTTTGCGAATCTCCGGGTCATGCTGTTCTAATTGATGAACCACTTGATCTTATACAGGCAAAAGTTTAGAAGTCTACGCATGATAGGTCGTACAGTCGAGTAGGTCATATTAGTGGTACGTGAGATCGTCGGTACACTTGACACTTCCATGAAGTGATTCACTGCTGCCTTCCATGACCGCTGTAGCAACATTCTCTACGATGGCGCTTCTAACCCTTTTTCTTCCTCTTCCCGGCAGAACGCCTAGCTGTACTGTTGCGCTCAAAATTTCGTCTCTGAGAGCACGATCCGACATCGGTCTATGTCGTTGTTTCTTCAAACGGCGAAACCCTCTGACACTGCAATCTCACCGTTGCAGTAGTAATGTTTGCCTAAAAAAGCTCTCACCACCAATGGTGACATTCTGTAATGCTCATCTGATCATAACACGAACAGCATCTTCCCTTTATTGTGCATGACATTTACATATGTTTCTGCAAGATGTTGTTCTGCTGCACCATTTAGAGGGATATTTTAAACTATTTTTTTATATCAGAAATTTTGAGTGCATCGTCTGAAGGGTCTATTGTCCAAATAATTTTCTCTTTCGACTAGTAGAACGGTCTCCAGGCGTCTCTTGAGTAGCGGAAGTATAATTTCGCTAACCCTGTATAAACATATATATATATATATATATATATATATATATATATATATATATATATATATATATATATATATATATATATATATATATATATATATATATATATAATGTGTGTTTATTAAAAATTACAGAATACATCAGCAATTAATGGCTTCATGTTAAATGCTCAAATTTGTTGGTGATAAAAAAAACTCTTAGTTAAAAGAGATTGTGCTGATATATTTGAATGTAAAATACCATTGAGTTCACGATTGTAATTGATATACCAAGATTTCATTAAATTCTGCTAAGGGCATATGGCGTTTTAATATGTCATGGCAAGTCTTCCAAATTTTTCGAAATATGTTGAAATAGAGAAAAAACTTAGGTTTCTAGACAAATGACATAAACAAACATTTTGAAAGTATAAATCCTGAATGACATATGGTATTGACTCTATCATAGAAAAAGGGCCCAAGTATTGCTTGCGAAGAAGACTAAAATAATTATCCACATGATGTTTTCTATATATTGTGGAGCAGTAAAAACTCTACTAATGTTTATTAAAGGCAATATTCTGTCATAAGAGAAAAACATTCACTGTCTGAAACAAGGTTATTTTTTGTAAGATTCAGTCCAAAAGTGTTGAACTAAATTTAGAGTGTGAAGCCTTCGTCTGGCATATTGCAAGAAAAAAAAGTGCACTTGATTGAATCTAGACATTAAAGAAAAAAATTAAAGTTATAGTAAAATGTTATATTAAAATTTTGCCATGATTGCAATTAACAAAACTTTGCTTTTATTTCGTTACTGCTCCAAATATTTATGTAAATCTTTATTTAAATTTCTTCGGTAAAATGTGTTTTAGTATTTTATTTTTCATGCTAAATTTATTCAATAGTCGCGATAGATTCTGTTCTTATGTTAAATTGAAAACAATAATCTTTACGAAATTCAGAATATTTAAATAGAAGTTTTCAGGAATCATAGCAATTCCTCTTCTTTTTTCAAAATAGAGATGGAGTCATGATAATAATTTGGAAATAAACATTTATCTCCAGATGAAGTAAATTGCAATCCAAAATAATTTTAAGAATTTATAAAAATTACACTATGAGAGGAAACAATAAATAAAACATCGAAGAATATTTTTACTTAATAACAATTTTTAAAGTTATGAGATACTATTAATAATTAATTTGTTAGAAATACTTAAGCATGCTTCACTCGCGGACATCTTAAGATTTCGGATGAATTTGTTAATGAATGCAAAGGATTTTATTAATAAATATACATAAAATTTCAGGAGTATATAATTTTGAACTTGATTATTTTAAATTTGAATTTATTCAAGTACAACGTAAGTAAAATCGCATAAGTACTATAAGTAAGAATTATTTTCATAACACTTTGAAAAATGATTACATTTTAATTTAGTTTTAGCATAAGTACCAATTTATGAAATTATTTTTATTCGTTTTTATGCACAGAAAAGTTTTTACTCCTATCATATTTAATATTTTGTTTTTTTATCAAAAAACCCTGGAAAATTAAATAAAGTATATTCTATATAATATTAATATTTACATACTTTTGTATATTTGATTTATTAATTATTTGGAACTATAAACACATTATTTGTATGCAATTAATTCCTTAATTTTAATTAAGAGCTTTTGAACAAGCCTCAACATTTTGTTTTCAATGCTGTGTCTACGCATTCAGATTCACTTCTTAAACCTTCTCTTTAGTTCTCCATTTGTGGAATACCAAGCTCTTATATCAAATTTTTTGTCTTTTTTTTATCATAGATCCTTTATTAGTTAGCTGGAATAATTAACACAAGAATTTTAATTTATGCTGAAGTAAAAATGTTAATTTCGACATATGTGTATTTTCTAAAATTTAAAGTTCGGTTATTCACTTTACATTGGTAATGAATGGTAGGGATATTTAACTTAAATACTGAAGAAACACACACCCAAATGATTGTGGTGGGAATCATAGCGACGATCTCTTAGAGAACTGCAGCTCTACAAAGTAGAGACACTAAGAGATTATTTCTCAGGTTGTTTCTCAACAGAAGTAAAATTTTAACTCTCAATTATTATACGTGTATGAATTATAACTGAATACTAAGTTGTAGAAAGTATATATTTGTGATGAAAAGATTTAACACACTACTAAGACTTTTCTTTATTTAAAATACATTGCATAATTTAACCGCCATAAACATACGAAATATACATTTATTTAGGGGTTCTCGCAATTATATATTAATTAAATTTAACTTATTATTTTTTAATTAATCATGCTTTAAGTCTGCATAATTTCTGCATTTACATTTATTTAGGGGTTCTCGCAATTATATATTAATTAAATTTAACTTATTATTTTTTTAATTAATCATGCTTTAAGTCTGCATAATTTCTTCCCCAAAGTATTTAAGCGTCAGAGCATCGTATGAAAACGTCGTCATAATCTCAGTTGCGCCATATATTTGAAATTAAAACCACAAGATATTTTTGTTTTCTTTCACAATCACTGGTGAAGCAGGAAACAATTCTTTTCATGCAGAAAAGAAGCTGACAGAAACTTTGAAAAAATAAATATGTGTCATATCCTTAATTTTTTAAGGAAAGAAAAAGGGACGGAATCGTTGTCGCTGCTCTAGCATTTTTTTTCTTCCAGAAAACTCTGCGGTTGTCATTCTCGTTGCCCTGACATGTTTTGTTTTCCAATTTTTTCCCCACTGAAAAGGAGAAAATGTCGAAATCTCTGTTACATTTCTACGGAAAAATTGAAGGTATAAATGTTTCCAAAACTATCCGCTAAATCTGCCGCAGGAGAAATATTGTTTCCGTTTTTGATTTCGAACTGGTTCCTCGTAGAAGCGCTCTGGGCTTAGTTTTGACATTCGGAGATATTGCAACATTTACCCTCCTTCTTTTATGGGTTTATTGTATCGTGATTTACCATTTTAAAGACAATGTTTCAGATAAGCAAAATATATTTCTTCACTCAAATTACGTATAGACTAAAGCTAATATAGTATTACTCTGTAATTTGGATTACTATCCGAATGAAATGATTACATATTTCAACATTAGATTTATTAAAAATGTATTTTATCATTAAAAATTTTCCTCAATTTTTGTTCTAGATAGCACGTTTTCCCACAAACTGATAATCAATATGTTTTAACTTCTCTTTTCTAATACAATTTCATTTTTTTCTTGTTTCTACTAAAAATACTTTTGAAATTATTAGAATAATTTATAGTCTATAATTATCTTATATATAACTTCGCAAAATTAAATTTTGTATTTGCTTTTAAATGTCAAATCATAATACATGTAACATTTTGCCTTTTCTTTCACTTCATAATTACATTTTCTGTCTTTTTTTTTTTTTTTCAAAATAAGAACTTTACATTCATAAAAGCCAAAAGACGTAGAAAAATACATTTTACAATGCTTTTTTATATTAATAATAATTTATAAACAAAAATTATTTATTAATTTTCTGTCACTACTCAGATAGTAACCTGTAATTTGGAATCAGTTGTATAACACAGTATATTCAAATAAATTACTGTTGTGGTTGCTAATGCCCTCTTATCATAACAAATCATAATATTTATTGAATTGCTTTTAAATCACTATTGCACTATTTTCAATTGTATCTGAAAGTCATTTTCATACTTTTTCTTAAATAATTCATTTTATATATTCATACAAGTTGGTGTTAGTGATTTTTACCAATTTACATATCCGAACACGGTAGCAATTATTTATTATTATATACATATATTGAAATATAATCAATACAAAGTTTTTACTATTAGTAATATCCAAAGCTATTAGCTTCGGTTTATCAGAATTTAAAAGATATAATATATTTTGCATTTTCAATATATAAAATTTCCTTTTACTTATTTTGTAGTTTATGAAAAATTGATGCCAAAGTAATTGTTGAATAAATGCTTCATTTGATGATTTTTTATTAAATATTCAAAATTCTAGAAATCAAAAGAAAATATTTTATATATTGATTTTTTTTCTTAATTATTGTAAGTATAACTATTTTTATGCCATTTCAAAACAGTGATTATGAAAATAAATTACTTTAAGTCAACTTTTCTGAAATAGTATTTTGCGTGTTAACATTGTTTTTAAAATGAAAACTTTCTTATATGTAGCACTGTTAGTATACAAAATTTTCCTGAATGTATTACAGCAAAGTATAATTAATTTGATTTAGAATACATATTGACTGTTAATAAGGAATGATTTTTATCATTTTAGTATAGTGATAGTAAATCAATAATAATAGATAATATCCTCTATATTATTATCATGAAAGAAAATATTCTTGATCTGTTGCTATTGGATACTATTTTAACCAAAATATAACAGAATTATTACTTAATAAAGAAATATTTTCTAACCATAGCAGAAAGTTACGGCTTTGAAAGATAGGAATAAAACAAAAACAAATGACCTTCGTTATCTCAATTTGTTGAGCTTAAAAATGAAATAAAATAAAAAGAAGCCATTAAATATCTTTATAAAAGCACACACAATATTTTTTCTTAAAACATTGTACAAAATATTACATTTTATAATGTAACAAATTAGATTATATTACAGTAATAGTTAAAAGTTATGAATAAATTTCGAGCTAAAAGTATTGGCATTTAAATTGGAAATATCAGGTTTCTCAATTTAATTAGGCTGTATAATAATTTTCTGGTATTTAAAAATCGAAATTTTTACATTTTACAAATATTTTTACTCTATCCTTGTGTTTTTTAAAACTAAACTATAAAAATTTATGAGGTTTTTATGCAATTAAAGAAAATGGGAGTTTGTGTGTTAGGAAGAAATACATTGAAATAATCCTTAACATGGATTATATTGAGCATTGTTATTTAATGTAATATGAGATATCGATAGACTTATCAAATGACACAATATAATTTCTTTGTCATATTTATCATGGACTATAAGTAATTTTACTGAGTATTAAAAATGTACATTAATATTATTAATGCTTAAGAATATTATAATAGATTTTATATATATATATATATATATATATATATATATTATTTATAGATAATTTAAACATTACATTTTTACTAGTATCTGTACATTGTCTGTATCTTCTTACTATTATCTGTTTTTAACATTTAAAAAAATTGTTTAATGTCAATAATTCGTTGTACGGTAACTCCTTGACCCACAGTTCCAAAAATCACATTTTATCCTTAAAAAGAGCTTATTATTTTCTGCACTGAGGGAATAGTTTTAATATAAGACAAAATCTGTTGTTAATAATTACAGTAATCTAATCAAAATATAAAAAGCATTCAAATATATTCATAATTCAAATTTCCGTCGCATAGTTGAATAATGTAAATAAACCCGAACAAATTCCGTAAAAATTAGAATTTATATTTTTAAGAAGTTTCAGTATCCATCTCAAAAATAAATTACTGGTTGCATTTGAAATGCTTTTTTCAATTTATTAGAGTTAAATTTTCGCTAGCTACGCACATGATGGTTTTATTCCGCATATTTCCCATCTAATAGGAGGAAAGTCACCTGATCTGAAATAAAAATTTATCCAAGAACCAAAGGAAATGCCACCCCCATTTCTTCTAGTTTTGGAAGAGTAGCATGTCTACGATTTCCCTCCCTCTTTTAAGAATAATATTACCTTTGCCAAGAAGTGCGCCCGATCTAAGAGAATGCGAGGGAAAATACCGCAGAAAGATTAATTCCTTGAGACGCTTTCTGGAAAATAAATTCGTTTCGGAGAAATGTCTCGCAGATGATGAATCGTACCTCACCAAAATTTCCTTTCAAGATAAATAATAATTTTTCACTCGTATGACTTTTCCATATCACATGCACTCTTTGTGGTCTCCACTCTTATTCTATTTTAGAGACAGGGACAGTCATTTCCCAACAAACTGTGCGCCTATCTTCCGGCCACTATCCAACCTTGAGTTAGGTGCTCAACACGAATGTGTGAGACATTGAAATATCACATGATAGTAATTAACGCGCCGTCAGCCCTGCACCAGAGCTCTGGCGCGCCTAAGCAACTCGCCGAAAAGAAGAGCAGCGCACTCACATGAAAGCTTCCGCTGAGTCAGCGTGCCATACTCCTTCCAATCTATAAGCATTTTGTGTTCTCGGTTTATTAGTTTAATAAACAGTTCCATCTTTTTATTTATACTTTGAATCTCACTTTTAAAAGGAACACATTTTGGAGAATCTTAATGGTTAATATGTATTGAACAATTTCTTTTTATTATTTGTTTTGACTTTTCAATTGAAACATTCCTTACTTATTTCTTTATGAGTATTGTATGAAACGGTAATTTACGATAAAATTATATAAAATGAAGTTAAGATTATTTGTCACATCAGCATAAAAGCAAAGTTTTACATACCAGAATTGAATGTTCCTGAAAGTCCTCTAACAAATTTCTGTACAATTTAACAACTAATTTTATTTGCTCTTAGATTTAGCTTAGGTGTAAAGTTAGTATTCTTCATAATATGAATGTGTGTCTAAAAGCTCAATAAAAAATCACAGAATTCAAATTTAATAAAATATTTTATCACTATCCTTTGAGTATAATTAAGAGGGAGATACATTAATTCAGTGTGAGCTTATTCGAAATGAAAACTGAACGAAATTACAATAGTTGACAAAACATCAAGAAACTCTTAAAATCCTATTTTAAGAACACATTTTTTTTTTAATTTTTTGTGGTTTTCTAAAAATTATAGTTTTAAAGTTTTAATCAACTCAATAAAATTAAAAATATTACTTGGTTTAAAGATTAGAAAAGCCAACAGAAATTCTCAAAAATGTTTGTTATGTAGGATATTTCTAAAAAGATTAGCATACTGAAAGGTAAAGAGAACATAGCGAAGCAAATTTACTCATCGATAACGATTTGCTTATAGAATTTGCTTTATTAAGATTAAAGGAATAAAAGAAATATTTGAAATTCTCTTCGAAAATTTGCAGTAATTAATATTAAAATGCAATGTAATATAAAAGAAAATGGTATTCACAATGACAGATGGTATACAGAAAGAAATTTGAACATTTATAATTTGTTTATATACTGTAGAAACTGGAAAAAAAACTAAAGAAACTTATTGTGTAGTACAAAAATAAATCTGTTTTAATAAATCAACATTTTAAAAGAATTCTCGTGTTTTGAGAAGGCTTCAAAATTGGAAAACATATTTTAAAATGAGTTTTAAATTTATTAGAAGGCAAGAGCTTCTGTAAAAATTTCTTATATTCTGCAACATAATTATTAGTTAAGTTGAAATCCAAATATTAATAAATAATTACCCTCATGGATTTTTCATTTCATTAAAATTCGAAAATACAAGTCAGACTTAAAACGTGCCAGTTTCATAAAGCTAAGCATCATTTCAACTCGTTGTGGATATCATTAAGTCGCATAGTATTCTTCAAGAAGGCTACTATTGAAGTTTTTTAACATATCATGAAAGAGAAAGTTTTTCTTATAGTTCAATCCTAGAATAAAAACACCATTCTATCTAAACATAAATGTGTGTTTGTATAAAATACGTGACACAATGGAAATCAATCTTTTGAACCTTTTGATTTTTCAAGTCATCTCAATCAGAAATACAACCTCAGTGTCTTTTGAAACTCGGTCTGTGAAGTTTTACTCCAATTTTTAAGTAAAATATAAGAGATTACGCACACATTCATTACAAATAAGAAAAATTTTCAATCTCAGAAAAATATAGTGGCAGGTTTATTTCTTATGTTAGAAGTGAGCTACACTTTTCAGTATTTTTTTATCACATATTGAAACCTACAGCTCATTTTCTTAATTCCCTTTAAGCATTCTACATATTTTAAAAATTTGATCCTTCCTGAAATAGAGTCCATTCACTTCTTTTAGGAAAAATCTTGTTTTTGAAAGATTGTTATGATTCTACACAGTTTAATTTAAAATAACTTTTCGACTGGTTTTTTAAGTCTTTTTATTTTTTTTTTATTTTTTCATTTATCTCCTTAATTACATCTAATAACTTTCACGATCTGATAATGAAATATTGCGTGGGAAATTTAGAAAAAATAAAATAAAAATAATATATTTTCAAATGCATAATATATAAACGAAGAAAACTTTAGGAAATTCTTTTGTCGTAATCCCGGATTCATGTCATTTTTTATATTCATTATATTTATTCACACTAACTTTTGACTAACTATTAAAATATTTTAAAAAACAGTTCAAACTATCGAACAGTTCAAACTATTCTATATGTTTTAGTGGATCCTTATAAGTTCATTAATTAATTTGTTGGAAAATTTAAATTGGCATTTCTTCAAACCTCAGATGAGAGAATTCTAAAATTAACAAATTAATCAAAGCTTTAGGCGTTGTACACGTAATCAGACAGCAAAAAGAACAAATATGTTTACTGTGGAAATCTAGTGATAGCAAATTAAATACATTATGAAATAGTTAAAATTTAAAGAACATAATTATGGAAATACTTTTTTAATACAACGTTTTTGTGAATTCTCGAAACCATCATATTGAAAATTTCTTCAGAGAGGAATATTACAAATGTAATCAAACAGGATTTTTTTCATAAATGTTTTCACATTATTAGGTGACTCAATTTTTTTGAAATTTCTAAGCAAAATGTCTACTAATTTTGGCAACATTTTGCTATTATTTAAATAATTGTCCTTCCGTTGGGTATAGTCCAAACTGACAATTTGAAAACCATAGTAAAAATATTATATTATTTCAAATAATTTTTGAAAAGTATTTAATTTCATACTTTGCTTTCAATTCTACAAATAAATCCAATAAAAAATAGTAAAACTTTGCTCGATATAGAAGAATGGTACAAAGAAAATCATATACTATTCTCCCTGCCAGCATATATATATATATATATATATATATATATATATATATATATATATATATATATATATATATATATATATATATATATATATATATATACTCAATAATTTTAATTTGCAATTACCAAATGTTCTTGAAATTCCATACTTGGACAAAATTAAAAATATACAAATATTTATCATCACAAAATTCAAAAACATTCAAATTAATAGCTAACTATAGTTGATTTATTGGCATAAATACACTAATAATGATTGCAGAAACGTAAAAGCTAATTTAACAGAAGCATTTCTTCCATGCAAAATTAGAGAAGTATGTCAATTAAATATATATTTCGATAGCACACTTAATATTTAACCTTTACTTATCTAGTTAAGCACATTTGATCTTATATATTAATGAATGTAGTTGACCCATACATTTATAAAAGTCTTTTCAAGGTATAAAGAGTACCCAATTATAAACATTTGTTTATTGTTGGAAATCAGTATTTTTATGTTTTATTCTCATTAGATCTAACTTCTGAATTTAATGTTATTAATAATTTATATTTTTATAAAATTGCACAAAACTAACTCAAAACACACAAGTGTGTCTTTTTACCTGTTTTTTTTATTTTCTTAATTAAAATCTGCGAACATATATTGTAGCTTTTAGACACACTGACATTCAAAATTAATTTTATTTAGAATGAAAATTTAAATAGTAAATTTTCCTTCGTGAATAACATACATACGATTTTATTATATTTATTTACTTTTTTAAGGAGATAAACTATATTTGGAATAAATTCCAGAACGTAGCTTGAGACCGCAATATTAGTTTAATTTAAGGCAATGAAAAGTAGACGAATTGTATTATTAGAAAGAACAACATGAATAAAATGATTATTAATGGCAAAAGGAAATCAAAAGTGTGTGTAAATATAAGAAAATATTTAAAAAACTGGAATACATGATTAATAAACAATTGTGTTTTAACGTTCTTGGAATATTTTATATCTGCTCAAATATCGAACTACAGGATTTTATTCTAAACTTACTTCAAAGAATTTAGATTTAAATTTTAATTCTAGTGACCTTGAAATGTTTGAAGTTCAAAACATTACATTATTTTTTAACAATAATCTAAAAAAAATCTTTGGTGTAATTCAATAATGCCCATTTTATTCTTTTATAACGGATACAATGAAACAATTTTACCAAAATATATTTTGGGCTATTATTAAATCATTCTAATAAGAATTTTTTGCTATACTGACGTTATGAAAATCATTTTTTTTCGCATTATTCAACGTTTGCACACATGAATGCTCTCCTCGTAAGCTAACTTTAGAAATTTTTAATTCACCTTGAGTACACCTTGAGTTTTATGCATTTGTGTCATATAAACATTTAATAAAATTTTTTTGCATATCATTCTAAGCTGAGTAGAACTCAAATATATGCTATGCTCATCATGAATATTTTAATAGTTCTGCACGAGTTCTCTTCTGTTATCACTCTGGACTTTTATTTTCCTTCACCTGCATAGTTTATTAAAACATAAAACAATGATGCTATTAAAATGCTTAGTATAACGAATAGCACAATAAGTCCCGATATTTATCTTGTAACCATTGTGAACTTTCAAAAGATTATTGAAAATGTATACCTGTCAATTAGCAACTAATTTCCTTTTTCAGCTTTCAAATTTCTCATTCTTTACGTTTCCTTAAATCTTAGTTCTAGAATTCTCATGTTAAAACTTTCAAACAATTAAGATATTATAACGTGACTAAAAATATTAAAATTTAATATGTAGATAAAAACCAATCCCAATTATTTTTATAAATTTGATACTTACTGTCAATATTTAATTATTTTGCATTTACGAAGTTTTTAACATGTGCTAGTCAATGTTTCAGACAGCTTTGCAAAATTAAACCTATGCATTTTGTGGCGAAAAAAGCTCTTTTAACTACATAAAATTAAGGTTTATATTTAATAACAAAGTACGTATGAACATACAATTTCAAATTCTTTAAAATTAGGTTTTTAATTTGAACATCTTGGCATTAATTATAGCCATTTTTCCAAAAGTTTCATTCAGTTCTGAAAACAATAATATAAGGTCCCATATAAATATGTTTGTTCTGGCAGAAATGTGCTCTGAGGATATTTAATGAATCATTTCAGCCCAAGGAGCCAAGCCTGAGCAGAAGCTAGGGCGGCCCTAGGCCCCAGGCTCAGTGGCCCCAATGACCCGTGCTTCGATGGATGTGCGGCATCTGAACAAACGGCTCAGCAAGAGACTGAAAGCGAAGGCTGCCGTCAATCGGGCTGCATTCAGCAAACAGCTCTTCCAGAGCTTTCTGGCCAAATCTCTGCTGAAAAGTAGAGGCTTGGCCATCCGGACATCGACTCATCTACCGCTGCCACTTCCATGGCTTGCTTTACTGGTACTTCCTTTCATTTCTCATACATTTATTCCATAAATAGTTATAACACAGCATTTATTATGCACTAAAAGTAGAGCATGCATAGTTTTCCTATTTAACTTAGCTTGCTTAGAAATATATTGTTCCATTCTCTTTTTATATAAAATGATGCATTATAAGCAAACAGGTAATATCTGATTTCCCTAAAAAAGAAAAATCATTCAATTTTATTTTAAAAGCAACTATGGCAAAGTCTGAAAACATTAAAATACTGAAGCCACTAAGACGAACTAAATACAAAAATATGCTTCAACCGTTCAAGATATATTATACTTCACTAACGATTCTCGATATCATTTATGGATTAATTAATTTACATTAAATGGAGGAATTTAATGCTCAAATAAAGAAAAAATGTTAAAATATTGTATTTTATACTATTAAATTATTTAAATAAAAGATCATAAAATAAAATTTCTTAAAGCATTTTACTGTAAGATGATCCTCCAGAAATTAGGATAGGATGTACTTATAATTCACGGTATTACTAATGGTTTATTGTGGTGTGATTTTAACTGGTATCATAAAATACTTACATTTCAAGGCATGGTACAATAAACCATTCTGTAAAAGCTGTATATCTACTTAAATGTATTCACCAAATTAATATCATTAAAATTCAGTTCTATGAGAAAAATATATTAGACTTTAATTTTGCACCCAAATATTTCAATGAAATTGCTTTTTTAATGTGAATTGAAGATTTCTCTAAAATTAAATAAGAGTTTGTATATTTTTCAGTTTGAGCACAATCTTCACAAGTACCTGACATATCGGATTGAATAAACGGGGAATATGAAACTAGAATTTAACTTCTCTCACAGATAAAATTGTTCGAAATAAAATGAAAGCTAAGGAATTTCATTACAAAATCATTCCCAAATTACAATATATGAATGAATTTAAACTTATAGCGAAAAACAGTTTCTCGAGTTAAATTACATTAAATACTTTAAGTATGGGTAAATATGAAGCATTCATGTATGTTTGAATTAGAAACAGTCAGAAAAAGGCTGGCTCTATAAGAAATCCAGTGAAATCGTGTTCTTATTCAAAACATGTTGCTTTGAAAATATTGGCACTGTTTGGAAAAAATCAGTAAGATCAAATTTAAGGAAATTGTCATAAACGCTTTTAGTAAATATTAAATATTTTCCTTTTTTTTTTTTTTTTTTTTTTTTTTTTTTTTTTAGTGGCATTTTGAATACAACAAGATTTCAATACTTAAGTTAGGAAAAATATCGTTTTCATGTCATATTTATTCACTTATTTATTTATAAATGCATAAACATGTTGCATCAGTATTTATTTCCCTAACCTGATAAGTGCATGTATTTTAATAGATTTTGAATACATAACATTTTATTAAATATTTTAAAATGAATATTTAGTTTGCTTTATAAATTTCGTTCAGTTTCAAATTATAGAGCAGAATATCAAGAAAAAAAATCACTGTTGTTTATTTTCACTAAAAAATAGACATTTAAATGAAAATGGAAAAAGGTTGAATTACCGAAGAATTGCAATTATATAATTGGCTTTTTTCTAAATTTAAACATATAAGATTTTAGAGCATACTAAAATTTTTCTTATAAGTTAAAGTTTAATTTTATTGGTTTTTTGATTGAATATTTTAAAAATAGAAACATAATTCGAAAATTTTTAAATACATAGTCAAGTATATTTTAAGAGAAATATTTTATTGATTTTTATTATATCAATTTCACACACATAACACTCAGTTTATTATTTGTTGAAATTTTTTGAAGTTTATTTGATCTAATTTATTTTATATTCTATTAATTATTAGAAAATAAAGTTAGGAAAATAATTAACTTCAAATAAAAAAATTCTAAATATATATTATGTTTGGTGTTACAAGGAATAACCTATACACATATCATCAAGTATATATATATATATATATATATATGTATATTCTTTCTGTAAGAATAACGAATTGCATAGTTGTATATAACTTCCTATTTTTCGAGTCACATTCCCTGAACTATCATACCCAAGCATTATATGAAAGATTATATAAAACGTTTGCCTATTACAGTACAACATTAATTTAACAAATATATTTAATTTTGAAATTTGGAATTTTCTTAAATTTTTATCGTGAAAAAGACTATAAGAGAAAGCTCTAAAAAAGAATTTTACTATGATCATTAATATATCTTTAAATAAACTGCTTTATTAATGAATTTAAATATATAATATAGATTAGATTAATACATTTAAATATAGTATTTGATTATTATGATTTGCAAAGTGTAATATGCTAAAAAGGGTATAATAATCATACATCAGAATGAAAACAAAAGAATTATAGGTTGTATTCTTGTTTTTAACCTGAGAACATTTGACAGGATATACATTATGGCCCTAATTAATTTAGAAGAATCCTGTTTACCATACCCGCAGAGCTCATTTATATTTTAATGGTATTTAGTAGAAATTTATACATCCTCAAACAATGCGTAGTTTTAAATATTCCACTTGTAAGGGTTCCGTTTGATAAACATTTTGTTTCGTGTATCCTAGTAAGAATATGCCAAAAAGTGGGACATATTTTTATTGAGAGAAAATTACGTAAGAGAATTAATTATAAATGCTGCTTAAAATATTGGTTTGGAATGGTAACAGTTACATGTAAAAAAAGCTGCCACGCTACAACCGATTTTGTAGGAATGATAAATTATTCTATAATCCTATATGCTGGGTAGTAACTCCATGCCTTGATGAATCTTTATAAACACAATCCTATTACCTTCAGGTTTCCTTTTTCCATTGGAAGATTATGGAAGACCATTTTACCACTCTTTTATTTATAGAAGACCATAATTTGTGATTGACTGACCATCTAGCCTGAATTTTCTGGCTTCAAAAAGTTGTGAGTTCGAACCTCGGCTTAATTCCGGATGTGTCATGTTCACAAAGCTGTTGAAGCACGTTTAAAAAAAGTCACAATGTTCTTTAAGGAAAATGATTCATTCGGATCTGGGAAGTTAAGGTATGGAATATTCTGCTAGCTTCTAAATTACAAAACTTCCCACTTAGCAGTTACCCTCCAACTAGAATGCCCAACTCTGGATGCAGGGTAGTGTGCACCAGGACTGGTAATATCCTCAATAAAACTCTTGATAACATTGTCCGGGTTCATATCTCCATTTTTAGTTGTAATAAATTCCATCTGAGATAGATATTTTCAAAAACGTGTCATGCGGTGATGTAATAGCAAAAATTAAATCATTGCTCTGAACTCTTCGTAATGATATTTAATAAGAGGACATGTGATTGAGAAAGTTCCAAAATCAATTTAAAATAAAACATTTCTGACAATACGTAGCTCATTTGCGTCACAAAATTTTATAGTAGGGGCCAAATAGAAAATATGCTAGTTCATTTTCAGGTTGCATAATAAAATGAACACTGCACAGTCACCTATGATAACTTTAAGAACGCTTCATGCAGTCTGATTCCGACACACTTTCATCACAATAACATGATCAATACCGGTGGCAATGCAGAGACAACCAATGCTGGGCAACCGAAATTCTTGTTATTCCTGCACAATTTCTGTAAATTATCAGCTGTTAAGAGATTTGCGTAATTTATGCCTGTTTCTAAAACCAACCCTCAGACATCAAGTACATCTCATAATTTAGGTTGTGTGTATATGTATTAAATAATATAAACGTACACACATATTCGTTCTCATGAATGAACTTCTTATGCATGTATGTTATCAAAATTATGAAATAAATTTTCTAAAAACATTTTCCAGAAAAGCTTGAAAAAATCGTTTTTGCTGGTTGCTTTTTCTAAGAAAATTATTGAAGTTTTATCTTGAAACGAGCTTTTATTTTCATAAAAATTATTTGACGTAAAATATTCAAAGTATTTTTAAGTGAAGCAAAAATACATTTCATATATTTTGAAGCTTTTTAGTAATCATATAAACCTTCAAGTTTTGTGTGATCTGTGTAATGGGATTTTTTTTCTTTGTTCTCTTTTTAACAAAGTCTCCTTTTGTATTCGTTTTATTAAACCCAAAGTTTTGCATGTAATGCACAGAGAATTCTGCGGAATCTTAGCAGTGAGAGATTTTCGGCAACAAATGGTTTTTCCATAAAGTTTGTATAGGTTTCCCACTTTTCTCACTGCAAATGATGATAGAATTTAAATTCGAAACAAATGATTATTGTGTCGTAAAAGCAAATTTTGAGCTAAAAAGTTTGCTTAAAAGGTGTAACATTTTTTCTATTACTCAATCAAGATTTTTCTCTAAACTTGTTTACTTTCAGAGTGCCAAAAAATCATCTTTCATTTTTTTTCCGTTCCATTTATGAACCATGGGTAACATCCATTATGAAAGAATTTCTTTTCCTAAGCTTTAGCTTCTTTAAGTAGAAGTATTGTTTCTCTTTCACGTTGCTTTTGCGAAGAAATATCCGTTTCTGGTGCTGCTTCAGTAATGGAGAAAAGTGCCTTCACAGAACACTTTATCTTTAAGCATCTACTTGCATATAAACATATTTTGCCCTTTAAATATGTGTCCCAAATTTTATTTTATAGTAAATATACTTTCATGAGATCTTCACCCAATTTACTGAAGATCTCATGAAAGTATATTTACTAGATTTGTAGATGATACCTAATTAACTAGAAAAAAATCACTTTTTTTGCTAAATATCTAATCAAGTTTTGAATAGAATTAGATTTATCTCCATTAATTTAAATGAAAACTTCTAAAATAATTATATATTTTATTCACAATTCAAAATAAATGTAGTAAACTCATCATGTGCAATTGTATCTGATGTATCATCCCAATATATTTATATTTTTCACACAAATTTTATGCCAAATTTTTTGTATTTGATTCGATTTAGCTTTCAATTAGATTTTCTAAAATACAAATTTGACAAACGCTAATTAATTTATTTTTGAAAGGAGGAAACAATGAAACTAGACATTCTAAAACTTAAATTTGACAGATAAAAAATATATATTTAATAAAAAATAAAATAAGATGCATTAAAGGAATTGATTTTGATTGAATTAATAATTTTCCTTACATTTAAAATATGTTTATAATTGCAAAATTAATAGTATTCATTTTTCTATTACCATTTTTATTATTTAAACTCAGTTTCTTTATTTGTTACTTACAATATCACTTGATATAATTTAATTTTCCTTTCTTTCTTTTAGAATCAAAATATTTAATTTCATCATCAAAAACATTTTGTTGTAAATTATTGTATATTTTTCATAATAGACGTTTTATAAATTTAAAACAATATTACGTGTTTTAAATTTAGTTAATGGAGCTTATTTAAAGTATTTTGTTTGACTGATAATAACTCAAAATTACCGATGTTATTTTAACATTCATAGTAGTTTTACTTGATAAAATTAATTCAGTAATTCTAACAATTATTAACGTTTACACTATTGTAAGTTTAAGTAATTATTCAAAGAAAAAATTTATATATTAATTTAATAAAGAAAGTAATTTTACAGTGCTATTTAAAATTTGAAAACAATTTCTGAAATAATGTGAGCTTTAAAAATTAAAATCTTTCTTGTAATGTATTTAGATTTATTTCAAAAAATTGTATCGTGAATTAAAAATGAAAATATGTTGTTCGACTTGTACAAAGTTATAATAAAATCAATTTTTTAAACAATGCTCGCTTTTCAAATCAAGATTTTTTTGTCATATATTTAGAATTATTCCGAAAATACTGTATGGGAATAAAATACACAAAAATTTATGACAATATAAATTTTTATTTAATTGGATAAAATACATTATCGTTGCATCGGATAATTTATAAATTTCAAATTTAATTTCAATTCAGAATCTCCCTTACAAAAAATATAACCATTTACTTAAATCCAGGTGTGGTTATTTTTATGTAATTTGAACTCAAGATGTGTAAGCTAGGATGAAAGGAATTGGGAAACTGTATAAGCTAAAACTGACTTTCAAGATTTGAGAAAATGCTCTCCAAAAGTACTTTTTGGAACTTGCTGTCCTTAAATATCTCTAAAACCATTCTACAGAAATCTCAAAATCTATTTACCGACTCCGTTCAGGGAAGATAAAGTTTTTCCCATTTCTTTTTTCCATGCCTCTTCTCCTACTATAAAAGAGCAGTAAGTTGAAATTAATCCTCGTATATTGCAGGATTGTCGTGCTGCCGACTTAATTCCATTTGATGACTTAATCACAAGGAAATTTTCGGTATTGGTGCTCATACTGAGGCCATTCCCAGGAAACATTGACTCTTACATTAAACATGGTCTAACAGTAGTTAAGGAAGATTTCACTGCGCCAGAAAACAAGTTACGTAAAAATATTACACCAATTATACAATAATATTCGTTTATCTTAAAAACTAAATATTTACCCATTTTTATTTCATTTCAGTTTTGAAACCGTAATCATTATTATATATGAAAATTGAAAATTCATTAAATATAAATATTATATTACACATAAGAATAATTTTCAGCTGCAAATTGGAAAGCCTTAATTTCAGCTCTTAATATATCTTCTTAAACATTTACTGCTTAACATTTTTTTTTCTCTTTGTTAAAGTAAATTTTATTATTAGTAATTATTTACTATAAAACAATACTTTATAGTAAATAAGTATATAGAAATATTTTGTGTTGGTTATGCTAGAAAACGTTTTTAAACTTTTAGCTTTAAGCAGTTTGGCAAGTAAGCTAAATTTCGTCTTTGGTATTTCACACTCATATTTTATAATGTGCGACTGCTTAGTAATTCATCGGTAAACCTTGGCATGTATAATATTTTTATATGATGAATTCTCTCAATTTTATTTCTGAAAAAACAACCTAAAGTGTCTTCTTATCTTCTTCATTAAGTTATTTTGCAAACTACTACTTTCTTCAAATTTCTCTAAAATAAAGCCTATTCTGCTTGATAAAACACATATTCGAAGTTAGACATTGTTGTAACAAATTTTGAGCAGAATTTTGTATTTCTACTTATTTAATCTTAACTATTATTCTATGGTTTTTATTTTCCAAAGTATATATCGTTTCCTATAATTGTGTTGTATACTATTTAAAAAAATGACCAGCTTAAAATATTTCCAGTGCACTTATTAACTAAATCATTTCACATTATCAAGAATATTTTAATTTCATTTATAAACCACATTTAATGGTAGAGTTTAAGAATACCGCATAATTTCCAAACTTTTTTTAACTATTTTTAAATTTTTTAATCATCTTTAGAATTATTTTAGCTGATTAAGAGAAATGTTACATTTCAACAGAAACTTAAATTTTAACGTTCTTAAGAGAAGACATTACATGATAAAATTAATTATTTTTGGTTATATTTCTAGTTTTATAATTATATAATTTAGCATACGTCTCCATATTGCAAAGTGATTCTCCATCAAATTAGAAGTAAATTATGCAAAAGGTATGTAATAAATAAGTGAATGTATGATGCATCTACAAAACTAATAATTTGAATATTTTTAACCCGTTTGTTTTTCATATATAAAATTATAGTAATCCATTTATTAATCAGCAGTTTGTCAAGGTTAGTGACTGGCAAAATGTATAGCCTAGTGGTACAATAGTTTGGAGTTGTGTCCTGAAGTATAATTTATATAAATACATCTGTGCTTAATATTCTTTCATTTACTAAAACTTCTCAAACATAAATATTTTAATCAACACTAATGCCCATAATAACGTGTTTTTAAAAGTATTTAAAAGAAATATCATATTTTTATGACATCAGCAAATAATTTTAGCTATATGTAAACCAATAAATAGCTTTCTTTCTAATTCACAACTTTCTTATTTTTTGATGTAATCATTGAAATATTAGTGATATCATAAGAGGCAAAGTAATGCCTCCAGCACATCTTCCTCTCTATTAAGTTTAAAAAAAATACTACATTTGCACATTATTTAGCAATACTTATGATTTAACATCGTTTCCATGAAAAAAAATGTTCAATTTACTTCTTTGATTTCACTATAAAAATGCAAAATTTTATTGGCAATTTATAAGGGATCTCATCAGTTAATAAAAATGAGGTTATATATATATATATATATATATATATATATATATATATATATATATATATATATATATATATATATATATATATATATATATATATATATATATATATATATATATAATGAATCTTTTGAATTTTTTGTCTTTTACCTCTTTCCTGGCATAAATAATAATACAGATGCTTACTAATTTTTAGCATTGTGTATTTTTTGATATTTAACATAAATAAAATTTCCTAGTTCTAAACTAAAATTCCAGTTACCTATTGAGTACTAGCAATAACAGTTCGGGAGATATAATTTTTACAAGAATATAAACTAAAAATATATCAAGGTTATTTTACTTACATTAATTTCTTCCTAGTTTTCTACAGTTTGATATATATTTTATGATAAAATACATCAGTTTTTGTCACGATATTTAAAAATTATCACCTGGGTAAGGTAAAAGATATTTGCATTTTTAGCACATATGACAAAACATAACAATTTATTTATAAAATCATATTTTATGATGAAGATTTATAATTGCTAAATTGTATTTCTCCAAGAAGTTGTTGAATTAATTACTCAACATTATAATTTAATAAACAATTTATTTGCTTCGTGAGGCTATTAATATCCAATCAAGAACTTTCTTTTAACTGTACGATAAAATGTTGATTTTTTTATTTATACTTTTTATATATCTGCATAACGTTGACAGCTTAAGCACCAACTTGATGAAGAATGGGGTGAGTTCTGGGTTTCTTACAATAGAGGTAGTTGGGTTCATTTTTAATAGTATTTTGAATCGAGAACTATTGGAAGCATATTTTTCCTGATAAATGAATAAACGTTGTTTTTCTATGCCATTGTCAAAAAAATAAAGTCTTACATCTTATAAAAGAATGATCTGATTTGGAATTTTTAATGAAAAACTATGCTATAATTGTCACTATATTAACTTAACAAAATGGCTCAGTTTAGTAATGAAAAAATGTTAAGAAATTAAAAAAAATTTAAGTTGGTGATGAAACGGGAAATGTATGAATTTGCTGATACCGGCTAGTTTCCCAATAAAAGCTTCGTTTTAATTATTTAGTGCTGTGGCCCAACAATGCATAGACTCCTCCTTAAGGAATGTCATTTTAAGCAATAGACAAGGATTGTATCAAGTCTCTTAGGCACAAGTGATTACAAAGAATCTAATGAATCAAACATTTGATTAACTTCCATAAAAACGAAAAAAGTTGTGTCTGTAGTGATTATATTTTAAATTATAAACTAATACTATAACTTTCATAAAGTATTACAGTCAATAAATTCAATGAATTAAAATAATCTTTTAAAATAACAAAATGGAATATAACAGTGACAAATAATATTAAGCTATTCGTGCAAAAATACAGGATTCATTAATGTGCATACTAAGAATTTTAGAATACGCATAAACCTTTTAAAATATACTCATTTTTCTATTAATATATGCATCTTATAAATGGGTAATATTTAAATTTCAATATAAAATTGACGCTTTTTATTTTGGAATTAGAAACATAGAAAGAAGCATGTGATAATGATAGGTATGGCACATTAGAAAAATGTATAAGACATAAATGGTATTCTGGAATACAAAATTGTGTGGTTTCATAAATATGTCGATAAGACATAGGTTAATGTAGGAATGAAACACTGTACTATAAAGAAAGCATTGAATTATAAGGAGATGATGAGAATTAAAAACAGCTTGTGTTATTACATTAAAAATCAGTACTTTGTTTAAATATTTTCCCACAACTAAATCAAAACTTACTAAAAATTGAACTAAAAATGAAGGAAAAAAAAACTAATAATGAGGGGGAAATAGGTAATAATTAATAAAATATACTTTGTAATATACATGTTACAATAGTTAAAATATATTTTATGTACTTAAGAAGCATATGGTGCGTGTTCACGAAAATATTTTAAGAGTCATATAATTTAAATAAGAGAATGTGTGCTTTCTTTTATATCGCTTAAGAACAAATATAATTTGACTAGAAACAATTTTCGAAATTTTTTATAAGCCCACAATATCAAAATTTTCTTTAATCGAAACATAATTTTCCTTCAGGTATTCAATGAAATAAATAAAACCGCAGTTTTCTTTTCTTTATAAAACTAAAAATTCTTATAATTTTTCTGAAAAATTATTCAATTGCACAATACATAATTTTCTGCAGACGTTGAATGAAATAAATTGTATTGCTTTTTATATCTTTATAAAAATTAATCTTAAGTGAATATCTTATTAATTAAGAAAATTAGTGAATATCTTAATGGTAAAATATTTAATGAAATATTATGTAATTACTTTCCTTATTTAAAACATATACTAAAAGTAAAAAATAAATCAAAGATTTTAATGTTTTATCATTTTATATAGTTTATATTTTGTATATACTAACGATAAAAATTAAGATCAAGCATTATATTTATTTTATTTTAAAAGCTTTTTATTTTTGAATGATTCTTCAAATTACACTTATTATTTCTCATTAATAAAATTTTATCGCAAATTTAAATCTTAGATTGCTCTTTATTAGAAACATAAACACTTACGTTTTTCTTTCCTTTACGATAAACGACTGTTTCCTTTTAAGTATGATGTCAGTTTCTCCTTGCTCAACAGTCTTAATAGGAGTTAACCTTTTTTCTTTGCTTCTCAGTAATCAGTGCTTTTCCTTGACCACTTTCATTGGGCGGCTATCTGGCGCTATTTTTGGAGGAGCTCTCCCGAAAAGCTAACACAAAGTGAAGTTAATGAAGAAAACAACTGCAAGAATCAAAAATCTTTTCACTTCGATTAAGGTTGACCGTAATTGTAATCTCCTCATTTTCCTAAGTTTGATTCAGAGTGTCAACAGCTGCTAATTAGTCTTCGAGAGAAGTTCTTTTTATTCCCAGTTAATTGGTCACAATTATTCGGAAGTTTACAGAAATTTGTATCGATGGATCCTAGTTTTCATTCTTAATTGGTGTACATATTAAATAATACTTTAATTTCGTTAGTCGAAAAGTAAATAAAAGCTTTTATTTATGAATTATTATTTATTGGAGGTAATTAGAAATTAGATTTAAATTCGAAAATCTTCTCCAAGACTCATGTGAAATGCTATTAAAGAAAAACACTTATTCACTTGCCTTCCCGAAAAAAGTAAAAAAAATATTTTTAATTTATTCTTTCAAATATAATACACATATTTTAGTCACTTAAAACTTTTGTTTAAATTTAATAATATCAAATTAATTTACAATAAAGAAGCAAATATTAAAGCCTATATTAGTTTATTGCAGTAGAGAATGTATTTTTGTCATGCCTTTTAATGGCATGTTTTAGGAAAAAATATATGTTATTCTGTCATACATTCTCATTAAAAATACTGTTGAAATATATGTATGTATGTATATATATATATATATATATATATATATATATATATATATATTGATTTGATTTATTGAATTAAAACTTTCAATTAAGTATTTTTATATACTTATTTAAGGGGAATTTGAATTGAGTTGCAAGCCTTTTGCATGGAGGCTAATTGCATTTTTAACTTCAAGAAATAAAGTATCTTCAAAATACATAATTAAATCAACTAGCATCGCTCATTTGTGATATTTTATTTTACGAAAACTATTGAAGTCATGAGAAGTAATTAGCTTTGTGTAGTTTCAGTAAGACTCGGAAATTTTTTTAATCAATGAATTTGAAGAAGTAAAAAATCAAATTAGAAGTTACGTCTGTTTATTGGACTAATTAATTTTTTACGTTTTAAAGTAATTAAGAACTCTGCCTTTGAGACATAGTAATTACTGCTAGCCTAAACATTATCTCATTGTCTTACATAAGTCATTATGATAATATTCAGTTTGCTGTTCACCTTTTTTTCGTAATGAGTGAAAAAAAGGACAATTTCCGATTTTGTTTCTAAGGTTATCAGTATATCTCTACAGACAATGAAATAAAAATTCTTAGTATTTTCTTTCATATTTGCAATTGCGTTCCCATAATTCCTTGTAACTTTAATTAGTATATTCAATTTTTGCGAATTATTGATTATTCCTTAATGAACTTTTTCAAATAGAAGACATTTTACATCTTTTTACTGATTGTTAAATTTAAATAAGATTCCTTAAAGTGCGATAATGCCTAGGCTAAATATTAAAAATAGGTAAAATTACTTTTAAAATATATATATGAAGATGATGAAATATCTTATACATAATAACATTATATATTATGCATAAAAACACAGGTATACACAGATATAAATTGAAAAAAAGTTACTACCGTTAAAACGCTATAAATATTTCGTCGTAAGGAGTAGTATAACGAGTTTGACACAAAAGTTGGAGTACTTCGCTCTACAAGACGCCGTAGCAGAGAATGGGTACTGTACCTTAAGGATTTTTAAACATGTGTAAGCCCTCTGAATATAACAGTTTTAACTGGGTCTGTTATTGAAATAGTAAACTTTCAGATACAAGAGCTTTTCCTTGAGCAGTCTACAACGATCTTTCTATTAAATGTAGTTAAAATACTTCTACATCCTTCTTTTAATAGATTAAGCTTTTAATATTATATGGATAAAGATAAAACTTGTGTTTTTAATATGCTAAAATATTTTCTTAAAACAATATTTTTACACATTTCTTGAGATCATTTTTCAATTCTTAAGCTCAGTTGCTAAATTAAATGCCCATAACAAACGTAATGTAATATTTTTTGTCATAATATATTATAAACGGTATATATATATATATATATATATATATATATATATATATATATATATATATATATATATATATATATATATATATATAATTTAATTTACCATGAAGATCACTTTCTGGAAAATATTTAATTATTATGTCCTTATACATCTAAATTCAATACGCAAAACACTAAGTCTGCTTAATTTACATAAAAAGTCAATTAAATTTTAAGAGAGAATTACAAATTTATATTAATATTTCTTTTAATCAGCATTTTTTAGTTTAAAGCATTGATTGATGCTTGTTTTGAATTGCAGTTTTTCCTGTTGTATATAAATTTTCTGTTTAATACATATATTGAAATTGATATAAAAATTTTACAAAGTAAATTTTGTCTGAGCACACACACACAGTTTTCATTACTTCAGTAATTTTTACAACTTAAAATAAATATTTATGATTATTTCAGTATGAAAATATGTGTGCATTTAGATCATTATTTTATCATAAATGTGTATTATTTTTATATTTTCTTAAAATTTTTTGAGGCAGTTTGTTTTGCAATATATTACAACAAAAACTGCATTTTACAATAATCCAGAAAATTTACATTCAATATATTTTGTACTTTAAAACATTAAATCCCCATTTTTTTTAAATTTTGAGCATGACTCCTACTTTTAATTAAATTCAATTATTACAATAGTTAAAATTGAGGACAATTGGTAGGAAATGATTCCATGTCTTTCAATGGTTAATCTTTGAACAGGAGAACTGTTTATGCGGACTATGAATTTGAAGGAAATTCCGAAACACTGCAAAAATTGAAGCTGCTAACTGTTGTACTGGTAGTCTGTACTATAACTAATTAACTGCTAACAGCGCCTAATTATTACGAGAAAGTATTTTTAATATAGCACAGATATCTGCTAATCTACTATGCTTTATTAAATATTATAGAAAAAGTACCATCTTAAAATTTTAATATTCCTATTGAGACTAAAGCAATGCTTTCTCGCTTTGATTGCATTACATCTCTTTCAACAGTGCAAATAAATTTACTACTTTCGTTTTGCTAATAATGTTCTGCGTTTATCTTATGCACTGTTATTAAAAAAATATATATTTGTCTAGTAGTATTTCATGCTTATTATAATACGGATGTATTATATTAAGAATATAACCGCGTTTTGAACCAATCCATATATTATTAACAACTTTCAATAATTATTTTCTTGAGCTTTAATCATAAATCGAGTATATTAAATATTCAAAAGCTATAACTTGAGCAATATAAATTTTGGTCAATTAGATCGCATTTTTTGACGTATGATTTTAAACATATTAACTTATTTATAGCTGAAAAGAAATATATATGTATATTAGTCTCAATTATATCCAATATTCTATTTTTAACAATTGCGCTTTCAGTATTAGTAACGAAAACACTTTTATCATTGATTATAAATGCAAAAATCATTCCTGCGAAATACGGAATTTAAATACGCATAAATTTGAGATTAAAGCCATTCAACAATTCAAATATTTAACATGCCACTGAAATATTTAGATCACCACAATAAGGCGTTAAAAAATGTTAGATAATTGTGTTAAATTAGAATATGTTTATATATATATATATAAATCAAATTAATTTATTTATGTAATTTTTTTATCATTAGGTAAAACATAAATTGCATAATGTAGTTCATTCAAAAGTTTAAAAATATTAAGATTTACTGTCCTATTTTAAATGACAAACATATTTTAAAAAGCTTTCCTATTGAGCCAAAATCTCAAAAACGTTTTTGATAAAGATATGCATACAAATCCTTTTATTAATATGTATTAATTCACTTGATATTAAATATTATAGCAGATCTTGCTTTGAAAAATAAGTCAATTGTTAGGAGCTGACTGAAGAATGCTTATAACTATGAATGATTCAGAATGTTAATCCGTAAGACATTTTTCATAACACCTTGTTTTTATGATTCTAAAGACGGAAATAACTATTCCTCTTCAACTAATTCATATCAGATATACTCATAGCATATGCAGAGAGAAAATAATTTCAATGATAAAGATTCAACCAAAATTACACTTCTATCCGAACGCATACTGTGCAGTGTTCGCGTGCGAGTTCATTAATTCTCGAGAACAGCTATGACTTAATTAATCAGGACACTAATAGCTCCCACCGGATTCATTGAAACGCTGTCTATGACTAAATTCAGTAGCCACCTAAAATTCTTAAAGAAACCTAAGATACTTCACTAACTCTAGCGACAAATCATTATGAGCCCCTGGGGATCTCTGGCTAAGTATTCTGTGTGAATGTGTTGCCGCAAAAACATATCTCTTTACACTTTTGAGTAAATCACCAAAATGGAGCGCAATGGAGAAGGGATGTAAGAAAAGTTTCCTTTTTAAATATGCTTCAGAAGTTTTCGCTATACATTCATTTATTTTCTGCATTTTCACATTCAAAAATCTCACTAAACATTTTATTCCCAATTTCCTTTGCTTGTGATGATGTGTGGGAAATAAAGCTTTTTTTGCACTTAGAAATTTCTTACATCTTAGAAAATTTGAATAATAGAGTGAAAAATACGTGGAAGTGTGATCATTTCATTAGCAATTTAAGTATTTTATTTTTGTAAAAAATATATATATAAAATATAAATATGTTTGAAATATAAAAGAGTTTTTTTCTTATATTATTGAAACATTTGGATAATTCTTTTTTAAATAATATTTTTCTGAAACAGAGAAAATATAATATTCTTTGTTTAACAGTAATTGTTCATGTCATCATATTATATATCAAATCTGTAAATAATGTTTTCGGATCACTTAATGAACATGCACAGCGTTGTCGTCATTATTCAGCTTACCTTGGTGCATTTAACAAGCATTCCTGATGTGTTATAAGCTACTGTTTCAGAAGGGAATTAGGGTAATGTTACGAAGTACAGGAAATTAGTGGAGCGTACAAAATCACTGTAATGCATTTGAAATCATTTGCTATTTGAAATTGAATAATAGAGTGAAGTGATATCAAGCTGGATAATACTGTCATAATTACTATGTAATTAATCATACGTGAGGTTTTCCCGCAATAGTGAATTCACGCAAGTTATGACTAATACAGTGGAGTGCAAAAACGTCTACTGCTTCGAGAAATTTCCATAATTTTAAGTGGGTTTTTTTATTTCAAGATGTTTTTTGTTCAGGGTTTCGAAAAACCATTTCTTTGAAGAATTCTTGGCACAAAAAACATATTCTCATGAGAGTGATAAGGATCAAATCCTGATTCGTCTAATTAGAGGTTAGGAACTCGTTCTGTATTCATATGCGATACATTTGCGATGGGAGTTTGCCAACCAAAATATCATTAATCGATGCCTTGTATTCCACAGTTTCTTGAGATTGATCTAGAATCATCTCACATTTTGTTTTTCGTTTCCTCTTAAATTTAAATATTACAGGGCAGTTTCATAAATTCTGTAGAATTAATGTTTGAAATGAGACTTCAAATATAAAATTATAATTAAAATTATTTAAATTAACAATCTCTCATCAATAATTTACTATTTTAACTGAATTTTTATCAAAGATTACATATTACAGTGTAGAATATTTTTCTCTTCTGTTTACATATATTGTATAAAGTCATACACCTTTTTTACACAGTATATTATATCTTATAAATTATTAACTTCCAAAACCAATTATGTTACTTCTATTTTAGCGATGAATGAATGGTAATACATATATATCTGATGACCATTGGATTAGCGGTAGCGTTTCATGCTCCAATATACATGACCGAGGTTCGATCCACAGATTGAGCAAGGTCGACTCATCCCTTCCATGATTCGATAAACATTTTCCCAAGTATGCCTGAGAACAAAACACTGGGGGATTCGCATTAAGCTGACCACCAAATCGGTACACATGCTTTGAACCCTAGGGCCTCTTGGTCAAGAAAACCGAGAGGGGCACTTGACAAATAGAGGCCTTGGTTCACATAGGCTGTCATATATATATATATATATATATATATATATATATATTATCATATACCCTTAAAATAACGTTATATATTACGCATCAACACACAAATATACACAGATATAAATTGAAAAAGAAATTTTAGAGACTCTTTAAAACGCTTCAAATGTTTCGTCATTCAGCGTTGTATAACGAGTTCGACACAAAAGTTGGAGTACTTCGCTCCACAAGACGCCGTAGCAGAGAATGGGTACTGTACCTTAAGGATTTTAAATATGTGTAGATCTTCTGAATAAAACAGTTTTGACTGGGCCTGGTATTGAACTCGTAACCTTTCTGATACAACAGTTTTTCATAGAGCAGTTTACTATGAACTTTCTATTAAATGTAGTTAAAATACTTCTACCTTTTTCTTTTAAAACAGTTAGCTTTTAATATTATATGTACAAAGATATAATTTGTGTTTTAAATATGCTAAAAAAAGTTTTTTAAAACAATATTTTTACACATTTCTCTTGATCTTGCTTCGATTCTAAATCTCAGTTGTTAAATTAAATACCCATAACAAACATAAAGTAAGATTTTTTTACACAATATATTATGAATGGTATTTCTACGCTGACTATCACAAAGCCAATAAGAAAAATAATTAAATTCCTTATTTATAGCTAAAGGGAATAAATATTTTAAACCATGAAAAGAAATAATATTCTAGGTTCGTATTTGCATTATATGCTAAAGTGATTTTCTAAAATTTATTTAAAACTTTCTTTTAGAAGATTAATTGTTTGTTCAGAGTCATCAGAGTATAAATTCAACATATTGATCCGCACATTTATACATATGTAAATATATATAAAAAATTAACAAGTTTAAAATAAATTAATGATACTCGTTTCACAAGGTTCATATCAAAACTGTTTTACACCTTTTGCTAATAAGTAAACTCAATTTATGTAATTTGAAAGAAATAATACTTTAAAACTATTTTCCAAAGATGAAAGCATCAAATTTAAATTTTTAAAAATTGATAATTTGAAATTTAATGCTTACATCTTAATTAAGACATTATATGAATTTTAAATTTTAAAAAAAATTATCCAAGTTTATTTTAACAAAATATTAGAATAGGGAAACCATTTTCAAAATCTATTAATTTAAATTTAAACTAAAAATTTAAGAGTTTTTTTTCAATTTTTAAATATAAAATCTAGAATTTTCTCTTGAGAGCAACCTGGAAATTATTTTCCCTAAAAAATTTATCTCACACATTAGTTTATCATTCTTATAAATAAAAAAATAACTGAGAATGACAAAGATTTTTGTTTCGGTTGTGTTGCATAAGCTAAGATATATTCACATTTTATTTTTACAGTAGATATTCGAAAAGTATCCGTTTATTTGAACAAAATTAATATACTAATTTTATTTGAATCTAATATTTTTCAATTTCTGAATTTCTGAATTAATTTTGACATTGAATAACTTTAAATTTAAATTGTCTTGCGGTTCCGAATATCTTGTTTTTTGTATATTAAAAATACAATGCGCCAAAAAGTATTGTATTGTTTTATCAAGAGGCATATTTGAAAACTTAATATATTAATTACTGTAGTATGACTATGTTTCAAACAATAAACTAAATTTTCTTTTAAAATCATTATTTTAAATTTGACGAATAATATGATTATTAAGGTTATTTTTTAAATTAATAACATTTGAAAGAAAATAAAACAAACTTCTCCTTTTAGTAATTTTTGCTGCTTCCCACTCTCCCTTTATTTAAAAACCTCTCTCATTACCCTCTTTGTATTTACGATTAAATAATTTAATTTTTTTTATTTTTACAAAACTTTAAAAAATGAAAAATATACCTGAAAATGAGAAATTAAAATCAAAATGTTGTCGAAAAACACCAACCTAAATGAAAAATAAAACAATATAAAAACTATTCTTCAAAATGCAGGTATAGTTTAAGTAATCGGAAATAAATGAAAGTCTTTATTAGCAATTTCCCTCTTTATTTATCGTCCCTTTACTTAAGCAAATTCTATTTCTTTCAGCCCTCTCTAAGATCAGTAACATCTCAATTCTATTAATAAAAGAGATTTTCTCACCTCCTCGACTAGGAAAGGAATGATGTATGTTTCTGCTGATTCAAGCCTCAAACTCCTGGACAAATGGATGTGTACTCTTCATAGATCACTTTTATGCTGATGACTGAAGCAATTATGCAAAGTTAACGAAGAGGGAAATTTCGCTAATGATTTTTCAGCTTGTCATTAGTTCTCTTAAGCTAATAGTAAAAACGCTTTTGAGACGATTTTTAATCCATAAGCTATCAACAAGTCGTCTTTGACGAGTGGTAGAGTACATTGAAAGCAAAATAAGATTCGAATTTTTCTTCGATATCTATAATACATTATTTACTACAGAATATCAAATCTTAAATTAAAAAGTAAGGCGAATTTGGATTTGAAAAACCTCTAGTGTAAGCTTAGGAAATAGCTTAGTTGATTTCCTGAAAGATAAAAGTTCACAGTTATCAATTAGAAAGAATGCATTAAAAGAGTAGAAGGGTCAGCTAAAGTGACATTAGGAATGAGACAGTCGAATTTATAATGCTTGAAAACTTTTAGTTTGCTCTTTAGTTAATCTCTGATCATAATGCTAAGAAAACTTGATTAAATTTTTTTTAACTTGGATATATTTTCTATCAGGAAATAGAAAAAAAATTTTTTACTCATGAAATAATCACTCATATTTTGTTTATTTTTGTGAGTAAAATGGCCTTTATTATGTATGTATTATTAAGTCAATTAAAGTGTAAAATGAATTATTGCAATGAATATTAAAAACAAAAAATTATGTCAAAATTTTTTTTGTTTATTTTTCTAACCATTAATTTAGAATTAATCATGCTTTAAAACAGCTGCAAAGTGTGCTAAGTTTACTTAAATTAGGAAAATAATTGGCAATAAAAATACATTGACATTTCTCCAATATTATTTTTACAATCATAAAACTTTTTAATCCTAGATATTTTTTATAGAATTTAATTAGCTGCAACGAATTATGGGATTAATTATCTAGTATGATTTCACCCTATTTTTAACTGCAAATGTATCAGGATTTAATTGTGTCTCAGTCTGGGATGTAATCCTTACAATAATCATATTTAGTTGATTATTTCAATTATGTGAGAGATATTTTTTTGCGATCGCCTAAGGTGCAATATTTTTATACGGGATGAAATTTTACAACAATAGATAAGAAAGTGTCATCTAACATCCGGATCAATGGCTGTTTGCTTAAGCATGTCATTTATTTGCATTGCAATGTCACATTAATGCGGTTACTTTCTCTTGTATTTTATAAAAATTACACTTTTTTTCAAGTAAAAGTCATTTCATATATAAATGCACTTAAGAAAAGTATTATTTTAGCAAAATTTATGATCAGAACTGTTAATGTATGTACGTCAAATTGAATAAGTCAATTCTAAAACAAGAGATAATTGCTCCCGGAGGATCGAAAGCATTTAAGATTTTTTTTTCTTCTCACTCCTGACTGATGAAAAGTCTTCTGTTTATAACACTACATTGTTTCCATTCAATGAAAATCTTTCACAACGAAATTTTCTTTCCAATAAAGGTGATTACTTTAAAAAACAGTATTTTACTTTATAAATTACGAGAGAAAAAATAAATTGAAAATCTGAGTTTATATCACGCTTCACAATACCTTTAGTCATTAAGCCTGTATAATTATCAATAATTTAAAATATTCACCAGTCTTTTAATTTGTACATTTGTTATTTTTATGAAAAAATCACATTTAATATGAATGGATGAAAAGGAAATATACATATTCATATTACTACCCTCTCAATATACTTTTGATTTCAGTAAATAGCATTTTATAATCTAAAAAAGTGCTTATATTTTTGCTATGTATATGCTTCTTCATTTTTTTGAGAAATCTAACAAGGATGATATCCCTCAATAAGAAATAGATTTTGTATTCAACATAATATGCTTCACATCACATTATTATCTTTATTTTTAATTTACATTTGCTAAAACCAAGTTGAAATTGCATGAAATGTTTGTTTTTAACATATTAGTCGATGTTACATCAAGCCCATCACATAACATGATATTTCATTCATTATTTTGGGGTCAAAGGTACTCCTAAAATAATTTTATAATTAATGTAATATTAAAAAAATACAAAATGTGTAAGAAAAATTAATGAAAGCATTAATGAATGAAAATAAGTTTGCCTCAAAAGTATTCTAAATGAATTGTGTACTCTTAGTTGTTCTGTCCTAATATAAAGATCCCTTTACATGTAAATAAGATTTAATATATAAATTTTTACCTACTTTAAGTGCGTAATCCAAACTTACTTATAAAATCACCTAATTTGAAATTAATGTGAAAATTCTTTTTATGACAAATTTATGCTTTTTAAAAATTGCATTAAAATATATTATAGTAGAACTGCTTATATCAATTATTTTGTATATATATATATATATATATATATATATATATATATATATATATATATATATATATTTTTATATATATATATTTATATATATATATATATATTTATATTATGATTTGAACAAAGAATTATTGACACACTTGTAAAGCATGTTTTCAAAAAAGAAATTAACAATTTTGACTATTTTGAGAAAGGAACCTCTAAAAATTTATCTGAAAGGTAACAAAAAATAATGGTTCTTTAAAAACCAGACGTTGCCCTAGATCCGGAAAAAATGTAGAAAATATCCAGATTTAGACATATTGATTATTTCCCATTACATAATGTTTTTCTTATTGAATTTTAAAAGAAAATACAAATTTTGAGGAGAGGCGTATCATTCTTAACTTAGTCATTTCATTTGCATTCATTAACTTTTACAACCTGAATCAGTATGAATGCATAAACTTCTTTTTACAAGTATGTAATATGAAAATAGATTGAAAATGTAAAAATTAAATAGTTAGGATATCATATTTTGTGTATACTGTGAATAACAACTAATTACTTCTGGTCAGATTTCACCTGTATGTGTGACGGAGAGTATTGCTGTAATACCTTGACAGTTTGTGCAAGTAAAAAAAAAAACTAACAATTAAATTTTAAAATATGAATAATTTTATCCTGGTAAATATTTTCTCAGTCTAATTAAAAGTAGCACAACCTTGAATAAATGTACAACAGAAAAAGGGGAAATGTTGCGAGGACATTATGGTACTATGATTTTCAGTAGTTTTATGATATGATTAGATCACGAAGGGAACATTCAACGGTGACAGAAAGGATTTGAAACTTTAAGCACACATCAGGCTAAAATATGTAGGTTTATGAAATTTCCCTGGGATCAGTTTATTTCAAGATGAATAAAATGCGATGGAGATGTTGCGAGGACATTATGGTACTATGATTTTCAGTAGTTTTATGATACGATTAGAGCACGAAGGGAACATTCAACGGTGACAGTTAGGATTTGAAACTTTAAGCACACATCAGGCTAATATATATAGGTTTATGAAATTTCCCTGGGATCAGATTATTTCAAGATGAATAAAATGCGATGGAGATGTTGCGAGGACATTATGGTACTATGATTTTCAGTAGTTTTATGATACGATTAGAGCACGAAGGGAACATTCAACGGTGACAGTTAGGATTTGAAACTTTAAGCACACATCAGGCTAAAATATATAGGTTTATGAAATTTCCCTGGGATCAGTTTATTTCAAGATGAATAAAATGCGATGGAGATGTTGCGAGGACATTATGGTACTCTGATTTTCAGTAGTTTTATGATATGATTAGATCACGAAGGGAACATTCAATTGTGACAGTTAGGATTTCAAACTTTAGGCACACATCAGGCTAAATATATATAGGTTTATGAAATTTCCCTGGGATCAGTTTATTTCAAGATGAAGAACACATGGAATAATCATTATCAACTGAAATCATCAATAATGTGCTTGTCTTGCAGAAGATATTATTTGATGATTATCACTGTACTGTCAATAAATAAATAAGGAATTTAGCAATGGATCCATATGAAAAAAATTAATTTGCCATTTAATTCCTCATAATTTAACTGAACATTTAAAAGTTGAGCATGTGAGAATCAATATGGAAACCCTTAAATTCTTAAGTGAGTGTGCTCACCCATTATTTTATATAAACTCCTTTTTTAATTTCCATTAGTACAAAAAATTTATTTATTTAACAAATTTCCAAATAACTACTAGGTCTTTCTCCATCAGTATATGTGCTATTCAGTACTTCTCGACAATACAATTGAAACCACTTAGTACAAAACACACTCATCCAAATGTTTAGCTGCATAGGC
The DNA here is from genome assembly GCA_030067965.1 of Latrodectus elegans. Classification (NCBI taxonomy): domain Eukaryota; kingdom Metazoa; phylum Arthropoda; class Arachnida; order Araneae; family Theridiidae; genus Latrodectus; species Latrodectus elegans. The sequence goes on from CM057809.1 coordinate 1,810,474, forward strand.
TGAGCAGAATCACAATAAGTACAGTCAGGGGAATCAGCAGCAATAGCATAAGATTGAGTAGCACTGACCAAGTGTCACAGCATAAGAATAGTTCGGGTTGCTAAGGGTACACCATGAGGAATCCTGCAAGTTCATTCTTGAAATCCACAAATTAAATTATAGGTCTTCGAAGAGGATCACAAGACCACAATGATGAAAAGATTATATACCATGTAAAAAGATTGCATAACTTTTATTTCAGAAGTATGTAAATGGCTACAGTCATCAATGTGTAAAGGCAATCAGAGCTAACTAGTACACTATTAAATATCTGTCATAAATTATTCAAGAAGTGGTTGTTACAAAACCCATGCTCTACCATTGCAAGTAATTTCCTCATTCAACAAGATGGGCGATTCAGTTTCTTGAATCCAATTATTAAGCCAATTCCCATGAACTAGCATGTGTAAACCTTAGTTATTTTTTCTTCTAAAAACAAGCTTACGTGGTGGTCAATTACATTTAAAAAAATTTTTAATAAAGTGTTTCATCAATTTCAAGAATGGCTTGAATAATTAAACTTTAAGAATTTTAACCACAGAAGTGCATTGATGCTGGAAAAGATTATTTAAAAGACTTCTAATATTTTTAGATATAACTTTAAAAATGGTATATTCCATTTTGGTATGTTTCAAAAGCTTAAAAGTAATATTTTAGGGTAGAGACGTCTCTTCTAAAATAATTTTAAAATACATAGATTTTCTACTGCTTATTACTAAAATTAAATTATTTACTTAAAAAATTCTCATAAATATCTCTAATTTGTGTATTTCAGAACGTTGTCACTATTTCTTTTTATAAGCTATACTCATTAAATCATTATGTGTAATTAGTTTAGTTGGTACATAAGTATTTTCTTAAGATTTTTTAGCCACATTCTCTATATCTCTGCCATCTTATTATAATTTTATTAAAATTATCTTTACCTTGCAAAATATTCTTCCCATATTTTGAATCCTATGCTTTTCAATCTATTTATGAGGTTACTTCATGTAGAGGCGATAACATTTTTTCCCAATATTACGGAATTTACTTACAAGTAAATCCTTTTGCACAACACAACTCTTTTGTCAGAATAATTAACAAAAAAATGATCAAACTGCGAAATTTTATTTTAAAACCCACTTTTCTTCATTTTTCATCTTTTCATTGTGAGTATAATAAACGAATAGGATATAAATAAAGAGCTAAAACAGTTCAATTTATTATTTTGAATAAATAAGGCTGATTTATTTAGTTCTTTTGTTTTCCTTAATGTAAACATATTACATACAAATGATAGTCAAATAATGTAGCTCTCTCAGATAAAGGAGAATCATAAATGATAGAATTTATTATTTTTGGAAAAGATAACATTTAATTAATAACAAAATAAAAAATAAACCACTTTTAATGAATTTTCAGCTAAAAAATCCTTGAAGAAGAAATAAAGAAGATTCGATCCTACAGGGTAAAAAAAATAAACCCATTGTGCACTTTCTTAAAGATGCGTGATAAAAGGACTTGGAAAGTTAGTCTCAAGCAGACGACATGTAACTTAGAAGAATGCCAGAATTATTGATATTGAATGGTCAGTTCCGGTTGATTTCCACTGATCTTTAGTAAGGAAACTGTGACTGGAAGTTTCTAAATCCCAATTAAAAGAGTCACTCTAGTATGAAAATTATAATAAGGCATCGAAGTAAAAAAAAAATGTGTGGGAAAAACACATAAAGTAAAAAATACACATTTATCTTTTTTGGTGGTAGAAAAAAACGTCGTAAGTAATGCTTTTGTCCGGAAACACATAAGCAGCTGTCTGTATCTGCCAATGCATATTCATGCAATCTAGGATAAAGGAAAAGATTGTTTCTCAAGAGAAGAAAAATTCTAAAAAGAAAAGAAATAAAAACCAAACTTCAAAAATTAAATTTTATTGACATTTAAATTGGGATCTGTAAGAGTTTTCTTTCTCTTTGTTTTGGAAAATTTTAATTACTTTTAACTTTGAGAGGGTTTTTTTTTCTATTGTGGATTATATATATCGTCGCTTCATTACCTCCAAGGAAAAACTTATCTTACGCTTATCGCGTTTTTGAATTGTTCCTTAAGTTATGAGCCATTTTTAATAATTTTCGAAATGTACGCCTTTTTTATCAGGGGGGAGGGGTGTTTTATGAAATTCAAAAAGGAAAGAAAATGATTTGAACAATGTCTATTTATCTTAATTTTACCAATGAGTCGATTTTTTTTTCATTATTTCTTATTTTTCCAATTGAAGCAGCTAAGGACTAACAGTATTTGTCTTCTGGAACTGGAGGATGTTTTTTTTTTTTTTTTTACTTCCTTTCGTTTTAATGCGCTCCTTTGAATTCCTTCAATGTAGGTTCAATATATTTTTGATCCTTGGTTAAAGAGATTTTCAGAGCTTTTGCGTCAGTAAATCGCCGGAGGAAAACTTTCTTAAATGTGGGCTTTTATAATAGCCAATTTCTTTTTAGAATCTAAGAAATATGTTCTTTATATTTATTATAAAACTACCATCAGAAGGGTTTTATACAAATGCCTCACCATATATAATATTTCTGTGAGTTTTTACCCAAATATTTTTATCAGCCAATATAATAAGAAATACTTTTCCCTCGATTAGGATAGTGAAAAATTCCTCTATATCTTACAAAAGAAATAATATTTCAATTTTAATTCAAAAGTAGTTCATTTATTTCTTTTTAGCTGACTATCAAGTAAAATTATTTTCTTCATTGCATAGCTTTCATATTAAAGAAAAAGATATCTAATATATAAGCCACTTTTTGTGATTTAAAGTACATACATAAAGCATATCTTATGTATGTTACATTTGTACTAAATGGCAAAAGTATAACAATCCACACATAAAATGAAACAATTAATCACTGATTACTTAAATAAAGAAAATCTACTCTTTCATAATCAATCGTTATGAAAGAGTGTGCAAACTATTTTTTCTAAATTGTATCAGAGAGACTAGTTTTAAACATAATATCTTGCAATCTTTAAGTCAGATAAAAATGTCAGATTTGCATCAGAGAATAAAAGATTTCTGTGTGATCATATTAGAAAAAATAATAAAACTGTATATATAGTTTTTCAAAAGAAAAGTGCATTACTTTTAAAAAACTCATATTGCTTGTCAGTGAGCATGTTCTTAATATTCAGGTCTTGGAGATGTTTTTTGGATTGACTATAATAGTAAATTTATAATTAGTATTAATTTGATAAAGTTAAAAAAACAACATATCACCATATTAATTACAACTATAATGTTAAAGATATTTTTAATTAGTTCTATTTAATTAAATGTATTCCACCGATTAATTTCATACAAATAAAGTTAAATGACATGGTGGTTTTATTTTCAAGAAACCATGTCATTTAACTAAGATAGATATTAATTGTGCTTGCAAATATATATATATATATATATATATATATATATATATATATATATGTGTGTGTGTGTGTGTGTGTGTGTGTGTGTGTGTATGTATGTATATATTAGTATAAAAATATTAAAAAAACGCAATAAATTTGTACATTCAAAGCGACTCTATACGTAGAGTGGAATCATTGCATTATTTTTTAAAGTTGCAAGGTAAAAAAAGAAAAAGATTTAAGAGATGCATAATTACATATATTAAATTTATTCACGTTCATCAAATTTAAAATCAACTCTCAATCTTCACTTTTAATATAAAATTCTCTCTAATAAAGCCATGCAAATTAAAAATGCTTTCAAAGTGTAAAGAGCTCCTTCAAATTAGTTCCTTTAAAAAATTCAAATTTCTATTCACTCTCTGGAGGAATTTTACCCTTCACGATGTTTATCTCTTATTCTGGGATTCTTATGATTTGCAGTTCTACCCAGTATTATATATCCAATGAGTATCTTTGGCAAATCGCATTATTTTGTAGAAAATGAATTTTCACCTCAAAGGATATCGAAACTCTGATGCTTGAATCCAAGTTCTCATCCCTTGATTTCCGATTGGCTATTTCCGTTTTGGAAAGAAACAATGCTATATCATAATGAGCGGCTTCTCGCTCTCAATATCATTGGCACTGTCCACCCAGGCATCCTCCGGTCTTTCATCCGTCTTCTCAGTAATTGGTAAAAGGCTCGAGTTATTCGAAATTTCAATTACCATGGTCATTCACTGGATAGGATAACTCATACAATATGAGATAGGAATGTGTGTGTATGCTGTTGTCCTCCATATTATTGATATCAATAACAAACTTTTGAAAGGAAAAGAAAAAATATTGACAATATTTGTCACTCTTCAGTCTTACTTCGGTTATTCAAAGTGAAATAACTACAGATTAAAATGAACTAAAATTTAAATCATATTACAGAATATTAATTGATTTTATATATAAGTGAGTACTTACTTTTAAATAAAGCTTGATTTTGAAGACGAATTTTCTTATGCAGGGAAGTTATATACACTTTAATGATTTTGATAAATTATATTACTAACATTTTAAATTATTCTGAGAATTTTATTCTTTACAAATTTTCTCAGATACAATGAAATTAAAAGTAAAAATCGCACTAAATAATTTTTAATTATTTAACATAAAGTGTAACTGCTTAAAGGTTCAAACATATATTTCATTTTAAATTTTTAAGATAGAATTTTACGCGCTTTTATTAATAGTAAAATAATTCTCTTAATATAACATAATATAATCTTTCAATTATGCACATATAAATTTATACATACAAACATCCATACATGTAAATAAATATGTGTATGTGCATGTGAGTGTAAAAGTTAATAAAACTATGAACATTTATAAAATTTCTGAAGTAAACAAAAGATATGTGTATGGAAAGTGAATAAAGGCACAATTAATGGAGTTTTTGAAAAATTATATGATTAATTTTCTTTAATCGAAACCTTTTTTTAACGTAAGGTATAATGAATTTCTTCTTTATTCAATTGTTTTGAAGAAACTAGTTTCCTGAAGAATCTTTCTAAAATCATTTCAACGGCAAAACTAAAACGTTACACAATAAACATATTTAAAAGTACATTTTTCTACACTTACCAATATTATTTCTCCATCCAAAAATTTATTGAGTCATACATAAATTAATAGTTATGATTTCATGATAAGCTTGTTGTTAAAACTATATTAACAATATTTTTTAAAACTATATAAATTATAAAAACTATATTGTGTTAAAACTACTTGAACATAAATGAAAACATTGTTATTTTAATCCAAAAAATATATTATAGACGCATTGTTATAATTCTGCCGTTAATTCATTGCAATAAAATTTAGCTCTTTGTAGTGATATGTAGTTTTTACTGCGTTTATTTTAGTAAATATAGGCATTATATTTAAAGGTACGAAATAATACTTAGGGATTTTCTATTAAATACTTTAAACAACTTATTTAATAATTCCTTCAACATTATAGCATGTTAAATAAATAAATAAACTAAATTTCTAGAATTAATTACAGGAAAAGTAATAAAAATTATTATTAATGTAATCAAAATTTAGCTGGCGTGTTTTATTGTTACTAACACTATGTGCGTAAAATTACGCATAGTCATAATAACCGGTTATGCATTAATTTTTATCAACATTAAAATTATTTCAAATTTCCTATTAATGTTGACGAAAAAACAATTTCATTTTCCCAAATTAACATTCTAAATTAATATTTTAAATCTGTTTAAAATAATCCATATATTATAAAATACGAACCTTTTAGTCTATTTTGTAAATAAATGTAAAGATCAAATTTTTGAGAGAAAAAAAAATGATTCTTAATTTGTGTGGTAAATAATTGCAAAAATTGGAAAAGATATAAAATAATATCTGAAAAATGAAGGATGGAAATTTTTAAGCCCATTCATCTTATATTATTATGAAATTAATCTTATATTATCCGAATCTGGCATATTGCCCACACTCTTCGTCTTTAAAAGTATCACCAAAAACTTATGCGTGCACTTTTTATACGCGTGTATGAATCTAAATAGTTTTCTGACGTCAAGGTATATATTTTGCACCAGTGAATACAGAATATCTAATGCCATTGGGACTTGCACGACAATAATCATGGATTCTCTCTGATAATGTCGCATATTATTCAAAATTTTTCAGTTATATTTATTGATTTCATAAAATACATCAGATCTTTTGTTTAAAAAAATCTGATCATTAAAACTATTAATACGTTTTTCAGAACTCTTCAAATAAATCATATTTAACACAATGAAAAATGCCTGCATTCAGAAGGAGAGTATTTGATTTTTTCATTATAAAAAAAAAACGAAATATTATTTTTAAAAAATATGATTTGTATAAAAAAACGATCTTACATATTTTATTGAAATCAGTAGAAAAAAACTGTAACTATCCGAATAATGTGGAACATTGTACTTGAGAATTCATAATTCTATCTGATAATGTTACATAATATTTAATCGTCTTAGGCAAAATAGAAAAAAATATCTCCCACAAAAAATTTGCATGAAAAATTTTTTAGTTATAATAAAACATTGAAAATATACAAATAATTTAATACTGAATCTGTGCAATTTATACATTTTCTAAGACTTTTTGTCATTTTCTTGAACATATTTTGAAATTTTCTATTGAATTTTGTTTCATACAGGGTGTCCAGAATGAAAAAGGTCCAATTTGAAAACTGCTTACAGGCAATACCACACATGAGAAAGCAGAAAAAAATTTATTCAAGATTTACGAATTTCATCTGATTTCTGAAAAGCATAAACATTTGTTCAAAATACTTCCACCAAATTAAGATGTATTATAAATTATTCTGTTAAGCCTACTTTTGAAATAGCTTTAAATTTTCATCATAGTTTTTATTACAAAAACCGTTTACATTACAATTTTTACCAATTTATAGTTTTTATAAGAATTTAATATCTTTAACAACAAATTAATTTTGAAATAAAGTCTTTTTTTGGATTATCATGTGAAACCACACATAAAATAACATTGCTTAAGCACACTGAAAAATGCCAAGCACACAAGGGATGGAACGAGAATAAGTGTGGAAAATATTAGGCATTGTAAATGATCATGACCAAAGACAGTAATAATCTCAACTGAAAAAAAAGACATCAACATTTAAAAGGAAATATAATATCTCATCTAGTACAAACATATCACAAAAAATATTAAACAGTAAAATATTCTTAAATTCTTATTGAATTAACTAAGTTATTATTATACACTTAAATTATGAGAAAAACCAATGAATTCACGTTAACATGCTGCTAGTTAAAAATACACTTATATTAATCTAAATATTTAACCACGTATATAGTAAGTAATGCAGTTAAATTCGTTTTTCGAAGGCTTATATTTATGGAAGTTAACTTTACTTTCATAAATATAAGACTTGGAAAAATAAAATACTTAGTTTGGAATTCATCGAGAAGGACCCTGTAACACATGATAACTAAAAGTGATATTTGTATAAATTTTTTTATCATATCAACATAAATGCATACTTTTTACAATTTCTGATTTTATTATCTGCAAACAGAATGAAAAATTATCTTAAAATAGCTGTTATATATATAGATTTTACATATAACTACTATAAGATATAGAAATTTTATAATTACAGAATTCATCGCATATTCCATGGTTACATTAGTACTAATCATGATGAAGATCTTTTATATATCAATCTAAATAAAACTGATATTCTATGAATCATACAGATAATCATTATCTTGCACGAGTTATTCACATAGCTACTTACACTAGTATATAACAGCACTACATATATATTATTCATTTACATACCTATTTACATAAATATATTATCAGATCTACTTAGATCAATCCTTTACATCTTTGCTTTTCACTAATGTATAGCATCTCTATTTAGACTAATCATTTACATCGCTACTTACTACCTGTTTTTTGAGGATATAATATTATAACTTCTTGCATTTATTATAAAATTTTTGCCTCAAACTTTTAAATGGCTTATAAATGTTATTTTTAATAATAATAAATAGCATGAATTATCTAGTTTCTACGTCAAAAATTTTATTTTGGGAAATAAATTCTATTTAAAATAATTAATTTCATTACTAATTATAAATATAAAATTTCGGAAAGTGTATTAATTTCAACATTTTCATATTCATAAATTTATAATATAAATATAAAATTTTTTACTTCATTACATGACATTTTATTTAAAAATATATATAAGGTAAGAAATATATGATAAAAGTAACATTACAATAATTCAAAAATTTAAGATCATACTTAAGATGTGCTTTTAGAACAGTCTATTTGTAGCATAACATTTCTTCATTAAATTACTTCTCGAACTACTTTTTCACATAATACAAAAAATACCTATAAAAATAAATATATATTATTTTATTCAGGTAACTTTGTAAATCCCAACATGCAGCCTTAAGAACACAGTCTTAAAATGTATACCTCAAACATATTTACAGTAAATCATAGCATTATTTATTTAAAATGTTTCTTAACATTTGAGATATTGAATAATAAAATTTAAATTTATAATGCTATAGATAACAAATGGAAATTTTTTATTAAAGAAATAAAAAAAGTGTTAGAAAAAATTATTAAAAAATTATTGATGAAATTCTGAAACATATTCCCAGATGAGATGTGAAAAATAACAGAAAGCGCAGCAAAAAAAAAAAAAAAACGTCGAAATGTTCTGTTTCTTAATTTTTTTTTTATTTACTACACTGATGACATATAGACGAAGAAGTGGAATTTGAACCCATTCTGAAAGCGGAGCTTAACAAGAACTCCCAGTTGTTCTGCAAAGGGATGTAATGAAAAACGACACAAATGACGCCTGCAGGTAACTTATAAAAATCTAATTCTTTCGGCGTAAAGATATGGGAAAAAGAAAATTTCAACGATGCAAATAACGTCAAAAATCCTTTATATGAAGATTGTGGATAAATTGCCAGACAGAAGATTATCAACATAGTTTAGCAAGTTTAATGGCAACACTTGGGCTTTGTTCTCATTTATATTCTCCCTTGACGTTGCTTTTAAAATAAATCAATAAATTATAATGTATCTCACCTTTTTTCCTAGTTTCATGCTTCTTCTGAGCACCTTAAAAAAACTTTCGAAGATTTTCTTCTTTTTAATCGGTTCCACTAAGTTGATGTCCCTGTGGACTAGCCTCCAATGCACAAAAAAGACTCATTCGGTAGTTTGCTTCACGTTCTGTATTTACTTCAGCTGCAAAGATAAGCGCTCTAAAGCAAGAAAAACCTCATTTTTTTTAGTTTAAACTTTTATTTATTTCTAAAATTTATTGGCTTCCAAATATCTTGAATCATTGAAAAGTAACTTGACTAAACGAGTTTAATTTAAGAATATATTATCGATTATTAAATAAAATACTTTTCTAGATAATTTTATAATGTTCTAATTACTTTTTGCCATGTCATACTTTAGCATCAATTTTTAATTAGGAATTTTTTACTTGCTTCATTGCTAGTTTTATCCAATTTGTTTAATATAAAACTTCATATGTTCTTTATCAATTTATCTGTAATTTAAACTCCAAATTTTAGAATTTTATGATAGCTTATTTTCTATTAAGATCCTGGCTCTTTTATGTATAAAAATCATGCATGCAATTAATAATTATTTTTCTTGATACCAATTATAAGCAATTGTTCCAAAAATTAGTTTACTCTATAATATATTTACTGAGATATTTAGTATATTTATTTTAAAGCATTTTATTTTCTTGAAAACTCCTATTATATTTCATCGTAAATTCCTTCTGAGATCTAACAACGGAGTAAATTTCAGTTTTATTAGTTATACGTATGCTTAAGAAATTGTAATTGTTTATCTAGTGTAAAATACTCATTAAAATTTATTCTTGTATTTCTTGTTAATTTTTTTTAAATGATAACTTGGTTCGATGTTTTTATGGTTTTTACATTGCATATTGTATGACATAGGATTCTATCTATATTAAAACAATTCCTAGCCTATACTCAGTGTTATGTAAAGACATTTTTATAAGATTTATCTTCAAGGAAATCAATATGCATTTGATTTCACTAAATTAGCTCAATAAGAGTAGAATTATTAAATGGAATTGATTTGTATTGATACATTAAGAATGACAGTTAATTTTTAAATATAGTTATACGTTACAAAATCAAAAAACTTTCATAGTCTTACCGAATTCCTTAAAATTTGAAATATTCCATAAAAGTGTAAGTCATTAATAATTTTTACTCAAAAAGGATCTCATTATTAGAATCATGTACCTTTAGGTTATTAAGTTGAGATTTTAATAAGAGAATTCCTCATTCACAAATGCTAAGTTAGATAAAACCTTTTCTAAGAAAAAGTAAAATTTAACAAGAAACAAGATGGCCCTTCTTTTATTTACAATGACAATCCTAAGCGTGATTAAAAGGTGGTAGATCAGAATCAATGCGTCTTTAAATCCCTGTAAAGCTGTTACCGATCACTGGGCGAAGAATCCTCCAGTTCCTTTCTGGAGTTGTGTCACATCTTGATGGATGATGATGAGACAACGCGCGTCCCCTTTTCAACGCATATTTTCTCCCCTATTGTTGTCTTTTTCTTCGCAGAAATGAGTCTCCTTGGATAGTCTACAAAAGGCCTGTTTATGGAACACCGCCGATCATTAGGAAAGCTTGAGGTTTGATTTTGAGGAAAGGTGTTCTCCCCCCCCCCTAATCAACTCCATTTTTTATACCCAAACTTCTAAATCTTTTATTTTAAGTAAATCATTATGAATAAAACAATTTTGTGAAAAATTGTAATACAAACAATTTAAGAATGCTTTTGAAAAAAAAAGTGTAAGCCTTTGGCATTTTAAATTTATCCTTTACTGTAGTTGAATTATTTTAAATGTACTTAAAATAGTTTAAATTATTTTATTAATCTAATAGTATTTAAAATAATTTGTTTGGTTTGTGGTTTTTCATTGCAATAATTTTCCCTGTGGCAAAAATAAACAACAATGCTTATATATAGCTGGACTTTATAGATTATTTTTTAATTGAAATTTTATATCTTTATTACTTCTCTAAGCATTAATGTCTATTTAAAATTGAAATTCTATTTACTTCTATTTGTACATTCTTGTTTTATAATAATTCTTAGCCCAAAATTAATAAAGTCATAAGATAAAAAGAAAAACATAATTGTAGAAATATTTAGAAATTTAAAAAACATTGCAATTAAATTTACATTTTTTATGCAATAACATATTTGATGAGCTTGTTAAGTTTAGTAATTAATATTTTTTCACAGAATAATATGCTTTCCAAATCCTTATTTCCTTCGTAATATTTGAATGCATTATAAAACTATACTGAATAAGAAAATATTAAAAAAATATATAAATAAATAAGCATTTGCTACAGGACCCTTGAAATCACAGTTGATTTATAAATAATGCAGTAAAGGAATCCCAAAGCGTCCTAGTGCCAACCCGTCTGGATACTAGGAACTTGCGCTTCAGGAAGTCCATTCATTCTTATTTTGACCAAAATGCTTCTTGAGTTTACTTTTTGACTGTTAAATCTGAGATCCTGCTCAAAATAAATTCATTCCAAAAATAGTGTCTACCTTATTTTATCTCTATCTTGTTTTTTATTTTTAAATCAATCGTGTTTATTTAACTAGAGATATTTAATCAAGCATTCAAATATGTTTCACGTAAATGAACAATACATATTATATCAATTTAATTCAAATCAGTCAATTTAATTTAATTTTGATCATGAATACAGTTTTTTCTGAAAAATAAATCCACTCATAGATACATTTTACTGTCTAATAACATTACTAACTTAACCCTTCAAGGTTTAGTTTCTAACATTTAATTATTATTACCATCCTCATCCAATGCTGTTGTTGTTTCTTATCCTATCTGGTTAGCAATACCAAATCCATGAAGCCATGAACTAACGAAGAGTCTAGAATAAGAAGAGATTTCGAAACAAATCCCCTTTTTCAAGTCCTAAATAGAAAAGTAGGTGTCCAAGGGTAAAATTCATTATGGAATCAAATCAGTGACCATAGGAACGATGCTGCAGTTGTAACCGTAGGTAAAAGAACGCATTTCATTTTTTTTTTCAATTCCTTTGACTAAATTTGTTGGCTGGGATCCTCTTTGTTATTTTAATTTAAGCTGAGATCAATATCTTTGAATAAGAGACAGTTGTCCTTATGAACATTATTACTTCATGTTATTTAAGTGTATACATTTTAATTTTATTTCACTTATTCACATTTGGATTAGATTTTTCTTCAAAAGTTCTTTTTTCTGAAGTATTAATAAAATTTTAAATTTCTTGCAACATTTTTTGGTTTAAAATTGGTGAAATATAAATGATTTAAACTAAATGTCAGTGCAGAATATTTAAATCATGAATTACTATGCTATAATAAATTTATAACAGTTTAACATATCAATTATTTTAATTTGTTATGTTTCCTCTAGACCCCAGTAATTATTCTGGACTTTCAGTTTAAAGCCGATCTTTTGAAATCAGTTTTTTGGTTTTAAATGTTTATTTGACAGTCAACAAATTGAAAAGCTAAATGTTTCGTATCAATTGAAATCTTCTGGATTTTATCCTAAAATACCATAATTTTTAATGAGAATTCTGTTAAAGGAATTAATCTCATTTTTATTTAACAAAGACATATTTTAATTGAAATAATGCACCCTTATACTTAAAATAAAACGTAACAAATAAAAGTAACTTTAACTTTTATGATTATATTTAATTCTGATATAATTACAGAAATTGTTAACTTATTATGATCTTCCTGACTTATAGTCTTTCTGATTGCGGACCAACAGATCCAAGAAAGTCATCTGAATTTCCTTACTAATCGGTAGGAAGGAGAAACGCTGGTAGTCAATTTTTATGCAGTTTCGGTTCCTGGGGATAAACATTTTCAAATTAAATTTGAAAACAATTTAATGGAATGGAAAATTTTAAACAAAGGGAAACATTTACAAACTGTATAAAATTTTAATAGTGTAACGTGTGAATTTGAAATGCTCATTTCATAAAAAGATAAAAAATAATTTTTTTTCATTGCAGTTAAGCTTAATTTCAAAATCTCTATTTGTATTTATTAGATAGTTAAAATTTCCTATTTTAATAAAAATTTTTAAAAAGTACTTTATTTCTATTAACAATTTCCCTTTCAAGAAAAATGCTTCAAAGTAAATATAATGACAGTAAAAAACAGAACTTTTTAACTTGTAAGCATTTGTCCCGCTTCTTTCTCATGGTAGAGTCCAACAATTGAAATGATAACAACCATTTATGTTAAGTTGCTGCCAATTTTTACATACATGGAATTTTCACGTAAGAGGCCATTTAGCGAAAAATCTGACAACTAATCGAGTATTTAAGCTTCTTCTATAAGAGAGATTAATATACGCTTTGTTATCCTATCTTATTTATATCAAATGATTATAAATGGGCAGCTCTTTTTGTTATGGCTTTAATTTTTGTCAGAGAGTTTAATTTTCATTGTTTTTTTTTTTCCCTACTGTTGCGAGTATAAAAAATGGAATCATTGAATTTCATTAGTGGTTGTTAAAAAATTCCACAATACTGGAATATTTTTTTTTTTAATGTAAGTTGTGAAACGTACTTTAATGATATGCGATTAGGTTCTAATCTCAACTAAAAGATTAGAAGTTAACAATTTACTTGAATGAAGAAGTATAAAAATGATTTTTAATTAAAGCCTTTAACATGTATACATTATCTAAAATTTTTTCTTCAATTGTTAAAAAAGTAAATAAACTGTAAAAAAATAGATTTTCCTTAAATATTCTTATCTCCTCAGTTATTTAACTGATTTTTTTCTGATGTACTATTGGATTTAAACTGTTGAGCAAACTAATATTAATTGCAATGTTTAACCGAGAATCATAAATGTATCTACTCACAACTTACTTTGATTGTAGCTATTCTTAACCACTTTAGGCGTATGTGTATATTGTACAATGTATTGTACATATAAATAGGGTGTTCTGATTTCTTTCTATGAGTTTAGTATTCCGTACATTTAGGATTGTCTTTCTAGTTAGACAATAAACTACGAGTAATAATATTTAAATGAAAGCTTATAAAATATTGCTGACAATTTTTTAAGGAAATTTTCAATTTTTAAAACCTTTAAGTGTTTGAACTTCGTAGAATAAGACAGACATTTATAATATTCAAGTGGATGTGGGAGAGTAAAGGGTGTTACATTTGGGCTATCGCTCCACCATAACAGAGCCCGAGTTGATTAATTTTGAAAGACGTTTTCAAGGGTGCAATTTTGTTAAAATGTGATATGACTCTAATTCTTCGATCGCAGAATAAGAGCAAGATCATACTTCATTTAGAATTGTAATTTTTCAAATATCAATAACATTTTAGGAATTTATATAATAGAGGTAAGTTTATTTAGAAATAGAGAAGTATTCATAATAAAGCAATATAATATTATAAAAAATAATAGTAAAATGTAAAATATTATAAGACTAATAAGTATTTATATGACTAAGTATTTATACTGTTCATTATTTTAATGCTTCGTTGTGTAATAGTTTATGTACTTATATTAATAAAGAATTGAAACTAATAAGGTTTCTATTACGTCTGTAACTGAATTTGCTTACAGAATTTAATCAGAGGAAAAAAAATGCTTCTTAGATTTGAGACATATTGCATCAGTAGAAATGAAATTAAGAGGAAAATGTGTGTTTTGAGTCCTTCAGACTATTAAATTTAACAATGCTTATAAACTCATATATTTTATTTACTGTTCTGCATTCTTACAAGTAATTGAAATAATTGAGTATTTTAACATGTAACCTATAGAAAAGTTGCATGAATATTAAATAGACTATTATGGCAAAAACTGTTTCTTTTATGAATAACAAAATTCTTCTATTAAAAGCAAAAACTTTTTACTAATGAATAAATTATTATACGTTAACACAAAAGAATATTTTTCTAGTCTAATATCCTTATTTTAACATTACAAATGTATTTTAAAATATTTCAACGAATATTACCTCATTAACGATTTAAATGTAAAACAAAACTATATACTTTTAAATTTTTTTCATTTAAAAATTTTTAAACCCAAAATATTCACTCGCTTGATTAAAATTAAAGCAGTTCAATTATTAAACTAATTACTAAGGTTTTATATGTTAATTTGCAAGCATGACTCTATTTTGTAATAATATTTTTCCTGTCAACAAAAGAAGTTTTAAAGTGGAATTTTGTATAGCAAACTAAACGTACTTTTCCATCCTCTCTTTGAGAGTTCCTAAAAAGAAGTATCAGTAATTATAATCGTAGATCTTTCTTTTGCCTCGAATTCCTAAGAGATTTATAAACGTAATTAGGTTTGTTTTGTTTAGGTTATTTCTTTCTTTTTGTCACTGAGTTTCTAACTAATTTACCCATAAAACATTCAGTTTTGAATGTGAACTTGTTAGGTTCTTTGAAAAAATAAAGAAACAGGACATCCTGCCTAATCATATATAATAAACTACATTGAAATATAAATATAAATAATAAACTTTCATTATAATAAACTTTCATTGAAAATGTTCATAATTTTCATGTTAACCTTTTAGATTTTATTTACATGTGAGAAATCCTTTTTTAAAAAAATATCAGAAACAATTGACAATATTATAGTGGAATTATATAGTTTTAAATGCATCTGATTATTTTCATAGGACTGTTAAATTTGCAAAACACATAATCAGAAATACCTTTTTCTGATTCTGTTAAGTAATGCGAAACCAATGCTTGCAAAAGTGTTTTTAAAATAATATAAGGATTTTTTTTATGAATTTTTATCTTTATAAATTTCTAATTTCGAGAATGACCGATAATGACTTTAACATTTCTCAATTAAATTCCAATAATGTTAATTTTAATCATTTATTTTGAAATTCTAACATTATTAAGCTGTCAAAAGATAAAAATACTTCATACCGAAATGAGAATGTGTTTATGTTAACTTTTGATAATGACTAACAACAGTTGTTCGTATATATATATTTATTAAGTGAATGCTGTGTATTTTCTTAGAGCTTTTTCAGTATAATGACGAATATGTTTTGTGCTTAAACGTTTTTTTATGTATTCTGGGCTTAAAACTTAGTAAAACATTACGTAAACGTCATCTAAAAATATTGGTCTTAAATCTTCTAAAATATTTGTAAGTGCAATTGAAACTTTTTTTATGAATGATATCTATTGAAATGAACTGAATTCAATTACTTCAATTCATTGAAGTGACTTGAATAACTTCAATTTAATTGATATGTATGACGATAATCTCAAACCAAAATGTATAGCTTTTTAAGAAAATTTATGCAAAATGAAGAATCTGTAAGGATATATGACCCACATTTCACGTGTATTTTTATTAATTTGAGAAAATCAACAATAAATTTTATAACATTATGAGGAAATTTTTGCTTTTTATGAAAGTAATATGCATAAAAATGTAACCTTATACAGTTTAAAATATAACATTTATAAAACCATTCAGTATGTGCAGATGTGTGCGTGCATTTATAGAAGTGATTTCTTCCTTTTTTAGAATGATTTTAAAATACCTATGACAAAATTATAATTATATTTGGAGGAAATACATAGATTCAGAAATTACTCTTTATGTTTAAAAAAGCTTATCAGTTATTTAATGAAAGAAAATGCTAAAAATTATGCCTAAAATAAAATATAATGCATCGTCGAACTCACATATAAAGGAGTTTCTATGAATGGAAAAAAAAACTTTTTCTTTTGTTGTGTATAGGAGTCAACAAGCAAGAATATAAAAGGAAGTGTAAATGTATTTTGTAGGTGTGTTTTTCACTAAATAATAATTCTTTTTTGTGTTCAGAATTTTTATAAGAATTTAGGCTTCTAATTTTCTAGTAATGAGTTTCAATCAAGAAAATAATCAGTTTTAACTTAATAAAATATATAATTTTTATTTCGATAAATGACTTTTCTTGTAATGAACATGGATCCATTTTCATATTTATTCATATTGATAAGACAAAACTCATGTTTTTATAAAACTCTTTTATATTCTTTCTAGATCGTATGAAAAACAATATTAAACTGATATTTATGGAATTAAGCATAAGTTAAGAAATAACAAGAGAATTTCATTACTGAACAATTTTAGTTTCCAGCATGAATAGAATGGAAGCTTAAAAATCTGTCTTAGTCAATAAAATGTACCACACAAATTATCTAGAGAATCACAATTGAATATTTGTATCGTGTAAAATTTTTAAATTGGATATACTATATTTTAGCCACTATTTTTAAGCTTGGCTCTTAAAATTCTATGGCTATGATAGGGATGTCGATTAATGATTTGTATATAAATCTTATTCCCTAACTTTGAAAGGTTTCCTCTTTAATGAATGGGTTCCCCCAGGCCATTCCCCACACCCTTCGTTGACATCTAAGTATTATTCATAGAAAGAATCAGGTTTATTCAACTTTTCATTGGTTGTAAGGTAAAAATATCCAGGGAGTTCTGCAAAATTTTGCTATCATCAGAAGGTTAATATCAGGGTAATTTGTAAGTGTTTTAGTATATAATATTAAAAGAATAACTCTGATTAGAAAATTAAAAGTAATTTACACTCTTTCTAAGCAGATATTTTTAAAAATGTGTCTATATATACTATTAATTACTAGAATTGAATTGATTCATACAATTGTAAAATAATTCCATTGTTTTCAATTGGTTTGGATAAGAATGCAAATGCATTCAACTTAAGGGTGATTTTTTAAAATAACATCAAATTTTTACAGTATTTCATATAAAATAATTTTCAATACTTCTTTTTTTTTGAGAAATATTCTTCAAAAGATTTGTAAATAAAATAACGGGATTTTATTATTTTTTGTTATCGATTTTGCGTTGGAATGCCATTGTTTGTAAGGCCTTCTGAAACTTTACTCCCATTTATCTATTCTCATGAGATTATATACATAATCATTTTACGATGCATAAAAAAAAACGAATAATTGACTCCAATGCGCAAATTTTGTAGATCACTTGCTATGAACGGCAAGATACATGAAACTATTGTTCCTTGATTACAAAACAACTGTTTTGCAAAGGAGAAATTGTTTCAAATTACACTTCCTAGTTTACAACTTTCATTTCCTATTTTACAACTGCAATCTTCAGGATAGAGTTTACTTATACATTCTGATAATCTATGCATATCAAATGAGTGAGAATATAGGAAGTTTAATCCAATAACTTTCATCAACTTACAATTTAATTTTGACAAACTATACATCGTTTATTTTATTAAAATATTTATTTTGGATTTGATTGTATAAATAAGATTAATATAGTTTATATATTTTTTGCTTAAAATTTATTCAACAAACATTAAACATATTTTATATTTAATTCGATAAAATATCGTAGCATTTATTCTACAATATATTATGAAATCAAAGCTATTATTTGTATTCTCCAAAACTATTTTATATTAATCTTATAATTTAGCTAAAAACGTTTGTTATTACTTAACCGAACCATTAAAAGTGTTGATGTTATTTTTGTAACATTTTGAATGAAAATCTGAATAGATTACATTGTTGGGAGATAATTTTAAGCGAATCCGTAAGCGAAAGATCATTTTCTTCAGAGAATAGTTTCAATTCTTAGATATTTAGAAAAAAATATCAGTATTATTTTAATAACTGTCAATATCTAACAAAGAAATAAATATCTCATTTTGTTTCTTTGTAAGCTTTAACTTCCCAAATCAGTTTGCTGATTAAAATGGTAACTCTTACATAAAAAAATTAAAACTATTGATAAACATTTCATCAACATCTTCGAAATAAAATATACTCTTGTCATATACCATTAAAGAAAACATGAGGCAAAGAGTTAAGCGTCAGATAATAGGAACACAGTTTTGGACAGGAACACCTAACTTCCTTTGCTTTTGCCAGTGAATCATAACTTTCCGCTTGTTTCTCCAAAAATAAATGGGATCATCTCTCGTGTAAACAAGACTCTCCAGCAAAATGGAAATGATAGTGGAGGGAAATATTAGTTCTAGAAAATCAAAACCCAGAGAGCTTGCATCTTATCTTAAAGCACAAGTAATATTTTTAGTTCCGCCACAGATTTTTGCGTTATATTTATCAACTTTTTCGAAGGGAAAAGATTGTGAGTTGTACGTTACGGGAGTAGTTTTAGCTAACAGCTGTTCTGGATAGGGGAAGCTGTGAAGTCTCAAAGTTCTACTTGGTAGACTTCCGCTTGTCAAATGCAAGGATTGGCCGGCTGCTCTTCGTCATCTGGGAAGCTTTTGCCTGAACATTTAACATTCGATTTTTTTTTCATCCCTCTTCTTGATAGAGGTAAAACAAGTGCAAGTTTGGTTTGCACTGGATGTATATGAGGGCCATATCAAATGTCGTAAAGTTTTCTACCCTCTCAGCTATGAGATAAGATGATAATAGTTCGTTGTTGTAAAAGATAACACATGGATAAACATACTTGAATTCATTGGATGTTAAAAATCATGACGCAGATATTAAATCTGCAAACTAATGCGATAACAATGTGAAAACTTTACTCTTAAGATATTATGTGTTACAATTATTTCCATCATATTTTACAGCTTTATTAACTTTGATCGACAGTTTAGAACCTTTAATTATAAAAAAATAATGTTGTAGGTATGCATATTTGTTTCCATTGCAAGTATCTAAAAATCATAGATACCACATTTTATAATTTTCTATCCATTTTGAATGAAAGTAAGTAAAAAAGAGTGAAAACTTTCATATTATGAATAAAAAATATGTTGAAACGCATGCATATGGTTTTTTATTATTATTTTTCTGTTTTTTCTTAAGATTCACAAACAAAAAATTGTAGTATATTCCAATCACATTCAAAATTTCATTTATATTTCCGTCTCAACCTTCACAAATTTATTTTTATTTCATTCTTAGAAAATTAACGTATTAAATATACAAAAATAGATATAACCGAGTTACTTTTGAAAAATATTAATGTATTATTACACAGCAAAGATTTTAACTATCTACATTAAAAACATTAAAAAAATATTCGAATGATAAGAAAGGTATGTGTATTGTAAACTTGAAAAACAATTTTTATTTCCTTAATCCTCGTTTTCCCAAGTAAAACTACACTTTTGAAACTCAAAGGATTCTAGCCAGTATGATGGACGATGCTTTTACTTGATACCCCCTAAGATAAACGGCCTGACATCAACTGCGACAGCCAGTTGACAAATAACTGGTTACCGCAGTCGCTGTCCCTTGCAGTTTATAGACGAACAACTTCGACTTTAAAAAGGAGTATTCTCTTTACCTCTAAACTGCACCTCCGAAAATTACTTTCGAATGCGAAGAGTTTGCTATTTTCAAAGTTTTCTGCTATGAGAAAACCATTTTTAATTTTAGATCAGTAAATATATCAGCATACATTGCTAAAAACTGTGAAATTAGTTAATCAAAATTTTCGATCAAATTATTTCACTAGAACTCTGAAAACTACATGATACTTTGTATTCGTAC
This sequence comes from Latrodectus elegans, assembly GCA_030067965.1. NCBI lineage: Eukaryota > Metazoa > Arthropoda > Arachnida > Araneae > Theridiidae > Latrodectus > Latrodectus elegans. Next base: position 1,831,209 of record CM057809.1, read on the forward strand.
TCTATGTAAACATTACAACTTAATAGTTGTGGCCAGTTTATATATATTTACTGACTACTTTTTAGTATTGTATGGTAATATACCAGAGTTATACATACATAGTTTTGAAAGAGAGAGATTTTATTGGCATATATGGTTTCATTAAGAGTATACCAAGAAAACAGATCCACCACGCTTCAATAAATACGCTTAAATGATGATTTTATAGCATTATGTTCAGTATGAAGGCTAAAACACTTAATTTATAAATTTACTTATTTTACATATCTTGTCTTATTTTTTAGACTCATTTTATTTAAGTCTGACAGGAAATATTTCCCTAGCCATGGAATTTCATTTAATTTTTCTAATTTTTAAAACTCACTCTGCATATTACATTTTTTAAATTAAATTTTAGTATAATTTGTATTAGTATATTATTGAAAAAAATTGTAAGTCATTTTCATATTTATATATCCTTTTTGAAAAAGTACAAAATACTCCTCTAAAATAAATCGATATTTCTTAAATTTGGTATTCAAATATATTTTAATAAGTACGAAATAGTTTAAATTTTAAAAACAAAATATTTTACCTTTGAACAGAAGCAAGCACTTCTATAATTCACATAACATTAAAAATAAAAAATAAAAGTTCTAAATAATTCATATTTTTTTGTTGTTACACTTTTTCACTATTTTACATTTGATACATACATCATTTACATATGATATATTTTTACACATGGTGCAGATCATTTAGTTTGATTCAATTGAGTTTTCTGTATCTATAAGAAGGTAAGATTTCAGTGCACATATCTTTCAGTGTTAATTTGAGTAATGCTTAGAGTGTGGTGAACAACAATAGTGGTTGACTGTCCCTATTTCCCTGACTTTTCGGAGCTATTATCAGGTGATTATCATTATCCCAACCGAACCGAGATATGGCATTGAACATTAAAACTCATATTGAGGACACCATCAGTGTCTTTTAATTCGATGATTTGGTATAAATTTCGATCCTCATAAAGGGTGGTATGACCTAAAGACTCTTTCCTCCAGTCATAAAGAGCAAGTCTCTGAGAAATTGGAGAGAATCCCTCACATTATTAGGAATGTCAACAGAAGATTTACAGAGGCGTGCGCTTAATTGTCTGCAATTAAGGACTAGGTTTTTCATGAATATTCACTTCTTCATGAATCCATCGAGTTAAAGTTTTATGTACAGGGTATGAATAAGGGAACGACGAGGGTTTCAACAGATAGTTAGATCAATATCCCCGTTTTTAGAAAAAATCATCAGAAATGCTATCATCCAAGCATCTCTTTGTCAATGAGTGTAGTCTTGAAATTTGAACTTCACAAAATATTGGAATTTTTTTGCTAATAAAGAGATAAGAATGTTGGCTCATTCCAATTTCTTTCCTTTTTATCTTACTCTATAAGCAAGAGATTATATTTAATTTGTAGAACTATTTATCCTTAATATGATTAAAACCTAATACCACAATCATTAAGTGAACTCAAACGTCAATTACATTCTTTGTTTACATATTTACACTTTTAAAAAAAAAAGTCATTTAGAAATATCTAAATCTATCTATGTATCTATCATATATATATATATATATATATATGTTTATATATAACATGTTTATTTATAGAGATAAATTGCAACTTTGAAAAGGGATGACAATCTTGTCACGCGATCTATTAAATCACCTTAGAAATCTTCTCGATTTCTGAGAATTTTTGTTTTACGATCGATAAATTAAGGATTCAATTTACTTTTCATCGTTCAAATGGGTTCGAAAAGGAAACAAATCAGATAAATCTCACTTTACATACCTTAAAAATGGCTGCAATGAAATTTATGACAAAAATATAACATTTTCTTTAGTCGCATCCTTAAATCTCTCAAAGTTTCATTATGAAACACGATTGCTATGTAAAGGAACTGCAACAATTCAAATTTCATTTTCTGGAATTTAATACTTAAAATGATTATGTGTTTATTATGATAGTTACGTGAATATTTCTTGTTAAGGTTACAGGAATTTTTATAAAAGGCGAAAAAGTTTTTTTTTTTAATTTAATGTAAAATAATTGTGTTTTCTCTTTTATATCATCCCTTCTTGAGTGAATTTCACGCTTAAGTATCTAACCGATAAAATAGCGAATATCACTAAGGTGTTTTGAGAAATCCTACGCTGCCTGTCAAGAAAGATACAACAGCATAATTTTTTGTGGTATAAATACACTAATTTTGTAAATATTCAGGATAAATAGTTCTACAAATGATTTAAAATGAAATCTAATCTCTTGATTATAGAGTAAGATAAAAGGAAAGAAATGGGAATGAGCTAACATTCTTATCTCTTTATCAGACAGACAGGCAGGCAGGCAATGCAAAAATTTTCCTCAAAGTTTTCATCAGACATTTTAAAAAGAAATTTAATTTAACTTTGTACAGGTTTATTAAAATAACTTTTTGGCATTCATTTTCTTAAAACTAATCAAGAACTAAAACAATCTGAAGAGCGATTGAGAATACGTAATCTCAAATTCAAAAACATTATCATAAAGTTTGCCTACGCTATTTTTCTGGAATACTTATTATTTTAAAAAATTAGTAAAATATTTGTACTATACTGTGAGTTTTAAGGAAACAAATTTCCCTGTGCGTAGTTTTGTACCCCTGTATTTTAGTAACTAATCCAATGGCTTTATCTGCAATCATTTTATTTTCATACAAATTCGTAGAATTTTAATGTTTTCTTCATTCAATGAAACAACGTAAGGGATTTTCTTGAAAAAGGTACTGTAAAAATCATAATTTTTCTTATTCTTTTCCTTACATTATCTTTAAAAAGTCTTTATCAAATACCGTGATTTGCAGAAAAAGATCTATTTAATTCTGGTTATAAATAGGATATATGTCTGACATATTTTCATGTTTTAGAGCCTTATAATGACTATTTCCATTATAATTCTGATTACAATCCTTCAGGTGTTCAAGGTTTCACTTAAAATTCATTTAAATGCCCAAGAGTCTAAATTCTCACATATTTTCTAATCTTTCATCGAATGAAACATTTTTTTTTAAAAAAAAAGAATGAAATGCATGTGCAGAGAATTTCTTTACTACTTAAAAACAGAGTATATTAAAATATATAATCAGTATAAAAGAATATACGAACATATCCCATTATAGTAGTTGCATTCTAAACACACTTTTTGGGAAAAGCTACATTGTTACTCTTTCTTAGATGAGTTTGCCTAAGCAACTAGGTTTCAGAATTCCTTAGGCGTATATATTATATGTATATTGCTTATCAAAAATTTATTTTGAAACATTACCTGTAAAGATGAGCATATTTATAACTATGTTCATTCAAGATACTAATATAAAAATGGAATGGAAAGGGGAATCGCTCCTATGAAGAATTCGTACTATTAAAAATTCAACACAGTATAAAATACATTTGAATTTACAATAAGACAGATGTTTTCTAAACTAAGTAATAAAAATGATTTATCGTATGAAAACCTCTCATTATTAAAATAAGAAAACTTCCGAATAGCAAAACGTTTATTTCCCATACCTGCGCATATCAAGCTGAGCAGCCATATAATTTTAATGTTTTTGTTTCTCTTTAGATCTAAGTAGGACTTGAACTCTCAGTTGTATATATAATGATTAAAAATGCTAGGTAAGCTTCGTTTGATCATGTCTAAAATTTGTTTTGAAAGTTTTCTTCAAATTTTACCTCATAGCAATATCCGTTTGTGACAATATATTCAGTTTGTTTCCTTTACATTTTCAGGTAGTAATAAATAAGATATTAAAGTACAGATTGGGTATAAGAGTCAAGCTGAATAAAAAATTCCATCAAGAAAAACAGTTGAAAAATTACGTTCTTAATTCCTTCTGAATGATAACATGGCATAATACAAACGCCTCCAATATGACATAAAATAAATCTAGTTAACACACGTCCTCTTGCTGTAATGTTTTGACACAGTTTTAATACTTGAAAGAGGTTCGTAGAATATTGAATCCCTTTTAAAAATAAGAGTGACAAAACAGAATGAACCCAATAATAAAAAGCATAAAATTGTCCCAAAAACCACTCTTTGACACAGTTGCTGAACATGGGCATAAATTGTTAAAATAATAAGCTCATAATTGCTAACGATAATAACCATAATGAATGAAAGCAGTCATGCTAAATTACATAAAAATGATATAAGGATGAAATTACAACAGTGGTACCTAAATGTTTAACTAATACATATAAGTATAAAATAGCAGCTACGTCTCTCATGAAATGTCTTTCTGGAGCAGAGCGTAATAGTCTGAGACATAAACACCTATCATTATATGAAGAATTTAAATATAACATATTTTAAATATAACATGTTATAAACAAAGAGTAGTTTTACGTTAAGTATAAACTCACTAAATATTTATTATAATTCAAAACAATAAAATTAACTTATTATCATCAAAAATTTAGAGTATTATTATTTAGAATATTAGTTCAGATAGAGATGAAATAAAATATCCCTCAATTTCAAATAAAATGTAATTCCTTTCTTTTATGCAGGAATTATTATTTAAAATTAATATTACTTGAAAAAGTTATAAATCATTTAAAAACTGTAAAAATGTTATAAACACATCTACATGAAACCAAACTATATATATATATATATACATATATATATTACAAGCAGTCAAAAATTATCACAGCCTGAGGAACTAACGATGTTTTATGCTTTAGTTCCTTCCTTCCTTGTATATAAACTCTATACTAAAAATAAAATCCTGAGCTTTGTATAAATTAGCTGTTTATTTGTGTTTTAAGATAATAAATATATATAAAATGAATTATGTATGTACAACGTTATTCTCTAAAATTATTTATATACATTTTTTTATATAAACCATGTTTCCTATATTATTTATACGCATACAATCCGTAATGAAGCATAAAAAAAGCATGATCCTTAAAAAACATGAATACAAAGCAATTCGAATTATGAATGAAGTTCAATTTTTAATGTTTTTACAATAAAAATAAAATTTCTTTCTTTGCAACAAGCTTTTAAATACTTAAATAACTCTATTTTAATTGTGTAATTTCTGTCTTTCTGAATAGATGACATCTTTTCAAATAAAGTTTTAGCTTATAAATTAAAGGAAATATAGCATTTATATTAAATCAAAATGCATAAGTTTGTTTTCGTTTATTTTTTGAAAAACTGTTATTTTTGAAATATACCGGTAAAATGAATTGCATTTAATTGTAAATAAAAGTGTTTTTAGTTAAAAGTGTTCTTGTTTTAAGCTGAAAAAGCATTTTAATATCCCACAGCAAATGCATATTTAAGAAATTGTATTTAGAATACTTTAATCTAATTTCGAGCGGACTTTTTCAAAATCCTATTGTCTCTCTCCCCTTGTAGATATCCTCTGCCATTGCGGGAGTATTCATTGCAAATATTTATATAAGAAAATAATTTTTTAAGGTAGCAAAACTGCATTGTATATGCAAAACTTAATTTGGCTTCCAACAACCAGTTTTATAATACTTGTGAATAAAATGTAATAACTATAAAATATTCAAGGGAAACCTTCAAATATTTTTAAAACCTCCGTTGATACCCAAGTTCTTTTATTCACTGTTATTTTACTATCTTCTTTCAGAGTACTATGAAAGACAATATTCCTATATAAATAAAGTAATACTAAGCAATAAACCTTTTAGGGAAAATGTAGAAGAAATAAAAAAATATCTGCAGAGGAGAAGCAATAATGAAATCAGATATCTCCCCCTCACAAAGTAGTGCTTAATATCAGATTTTGGTGCAAATTACTTTTAAAACTTTTCTCCCTTATTCTCATTAAGGCTTGTCCAATCAAGTACTAATGTGGTTCAGTAAATGTATTTTCATGTTTTTTATGTTCTAAGGAAGATTTAAAAATAACTACGACCGCTAATACTCTTAACGCGTGCAAAGACAGAGAAACCAGACTTTAATCTGAGATTTCTTAACTTTATTAAAATGTTTGTTTTTTCTATTTCTTATTTATTTGTGATCTTTTTAAATTTTTGTAATCTAAATAATTATCTTTATTACAATGATTTCAGATAAGTATTTTAAAATCAATTATTAAGTAAATTATAACTAAGGAGTTGTCTTTTATCATTTCAAAGTTGAATCTTTGAAACTAATAATTTTTTGGAAAATATATTTTTTAAAAATTAACATAAATACTATAGACATTATTCTTGAGGAATTCATTGCTCAATCATATAGTATAATATAAATTCGCTTTAATCTATATTTTAGTATACGTTTCTTCAATCTCTTAAAATGTGCTGCTACTAAAAATTAATTAGATAATCTTCTTAGTAATATGAAATAATTTTTGTAATTTAATAATGCAAAATGCACATATCATATTGTATTTCAATATATATTCCTAATGCTTAGATTTTTGTATCAAACTTTTCTTAACGCACAATAAATGATAGAACTAAATTATTTTAATTAACTCCTAGTAAAGGATGAAAAGACCAACATTACAAATATTCTATTATTAAATAAAGAATCATTATTCATACGTTCTTTGGCATTTCATTAAGGAAAAATATACACCGAAAAATCAAGGGTGTAAATTAAAATCCATTGCTATCTATCCAATCATTCTTTTTCAAGTTAAGCAAAAATATATAAAAATACTTTGAATACATATAATTTTGCATATTCTGATATATTTTTATATATTCCAGATTATCTTAAATATCCTACAAACATAAGTTATTTATGAGTATAAAATGATTTGTTGTTCCTTTTAAATGAACTTTAGCGTTATATTTTCTCATTTTTATGGATTTTTATTTCTTATTTCATATAAACAATGATATAGTAAAGAATTTGATACATACATTTTTTTACCATAACTTGAATCTCCTGTCTTAAAGCGCGTACGTGAGGATACTCTTTATACATGACTTTGTAGCTTAAATCTGATCACGATTCTCTGAAGATTGTCTCGGGCTGAAAAAGGGAACTATACCACACCCACTTCCCCAACCATTAGCCTTTTCCTTCTCTTCCCGAAATTTAGGAGAGAAAAAATACTTAGAAGCATTAATTTGACAATTATTGTTGACACCAATTTGCTTTCCCAAAAATATGTTTTTATTTAAATGATTTCCAATTCATTTTTCTTTTAAGCAAGGGAACGGCATCCAGATGCTGTGATTTCTTCTACATACGCACATAACTCTTGATCTACTCCAGCGAGGGCATAAAATAACAATTCATGCATATTTCATTTTAAAAATATAAAGAAGATATCAAGCAGAACATACCTTGAAACATATTTCATAATGAAATTTCACATAATACAATCTTTTTCTAATGTAATATTTTTGCTCAAATTTTAACAGTGAAATATTATGATTGAATTATAGCCGAGTTAAATATGCAATGAAATATCTATAGAAATGCTTAACACCCAAACTACGAATAATTCTTTCCTTGGAGTAGATACAAATATCGCAAAGTAAGCTACAAATAAAAAATATTTATATTATTAACTCATTAACATAAATGTATCAATGTGAAATCCGTTTTCTACACTTGATATGATAGTTTTCACATTACTAATACAACATGTTTCCATTTGCATGTTTTATAAAAATTGTGTCATTCAAAACTTAAACATTAGCTCATTGGATAAGTGACATTTTTAAGTTTACGTATAAGATTAAACAAAAATAGTGATCATTCCCTACATTAAATCTAAATAATTCTGTTTTAAGTTAATGTTTCGTGGAGTGTTTAAATGTGTTTCTGCGAATAAATATTGCTGAGTTCTAGCTTGTCTTTTACATCTAAAAATTAGACTTTCAAATTGAATAACAAACAAGCAAAAGTGTTACTTTTTACAAAATTTAGAAATCACTGTTATTATCATAATAAAGAAGAAAAGTTTCCTGTACTGTGATATCATCTTCTGAAATAAGAAACATTTAAAAGTAAAAAAAAATTACAAGTATTAAACAAGTAATAATTTTAGAACCTAGCTTTCATGTCAAATATCTGAAAATCTTATTAAAAATTGTGTAAAAATTTTAAATAAGTTAAAGTTATTATTGGTATCACTGAAATAAATGGGAATGCCATTTCGTCAAAGTGTTTCTATGTGATAAAATATTGGTTCCTTATATCTTCCTCAGAGAAAAACAAGGATAGTTTTTTTTTTTTTTTTTTAATCATGCTTTCCTTGCGAGGATATCTCTCTCATTACGTTTTTGTTTACATCTTGCATAGAAAGTGTATTTTTCTATAGATTCTTCCTATATGAGTATATTGGATTATTCTGTACGGAATGAACTCAGTAGTTTGTGCTACGCAGTTGCATATGTTGATATCCTTGTTATGATGTTATCAAAATATGTTATACTTCCACATTCGAAGTGCTTGATTTAAATCATTGTTGCTGAGAAATACATTTTTCTTGAACTACATGAAGTTAAAAAATAATTTTATGACAAAAAATCAAACTAAAATTCCACTTAATGTCTTTGTTTACTACAAATTTTTAATTAAAAGTATATGAACAATACTTGTAATATGATGTTAATTTACTATCATTTTAAAAGTGTTGAGCAAAATATCATTCCTTATAATTTCCAAGAACAATAAAGTTAAAATCTTCAAAACATCCTTTTAAAGTACCTTAGCATTTTAAGCAGATTAATTTTTAAATATTATTTTACTAAGATTGTTTTGATTACTAAACCATTTTGAAAATACAATTATAAATAAAGTTAAGCTTAAACTAAGGATTTGAATTAAATTAACTAAACGCCTAACTAGTGTCTTTAAAAGCTGTTTACTTTTGCAATCTCTTTTTTACACTTCGCATCCTTATTTTAATTAAATTTAAAAAAAAAGATCCTCCACATCATTTGATTAAAGGAACAAAATCCTGTGAGAAGATGGCTTATTAAATTTTGTAGTGTTTCAATGTTTCAAAATGTTTTTGTTAAAATTTTTAGAATATTTACATAATAAACACCAATTTTAATGAATATTTGTTGTTAATCTGATTTTTAGGATTGTAACCAATTTATTTAGAAGCATTCTAATTAGATTAGACTTTGATCATTGAAGTTTGCTATGCCTTTTGTTTCTAATGAGTGCAGTGCTTATAATTCTGCATTTCAGACCTATAAATTTAGTTGAGTTACTTGAACATTTCAAACAGAGAAACTAAACATTATCATTACAACAGAAGACTTGAATGCCAAAAATGAATGGAAATTCAAAACTGATATCTATTTTTAACAATGTTTGTAATAAAACCAACTAAGTATTGGGCGCTATTCAATAAACAATCCCATGGAAAGGGAAATGTGCGTCATTCTATGCAACGAAGCACAGTAAAGTCTCACTTTTAATAAACTGGCCACTTCAATTTCAATTATAATACAAATTACTAACAAGATTTGAAAATAATTCAGAAGAGAGACTCTCAATTATTATATATGGTGTAAGTTGCTTGAATCATTATGATATATTAAGAGTAATCTTTTTATCATAGGTTTGTCAACCACGATTCTTCACTCTGCGATCATAATAAAAAGAATTTAGAAATGTGGTGTTCCCATTTATGGCTAAATCCTGTTCTTCATACAAGGTTTACCTTTAATATGTGATTAATGTATGAACCTATTTATACATGTATCTGGCATTATCTCTTTCTCTCTAAAAATTATTTTTCATTACCTAATAAGTTACAAATCATGGTAAAAATTATGATATTTTAAACATTAAAAATGTCTTTCCTAAATTTAAAGTAATAAAATTTTAGTAAGAATCAAATAAAAATAATAAAAATTATTTTTCATTATTTTTAGCGTAATAATGAAAAATAATTTTTATTATTGAACAAGAAACTAAATGTATCTAAAAAGAACATAAAATGCATTGCAAAAGAATTTACTTTTTCGCTAAGTTGAATTTTGGAAAAAATAAAAGCATTTTCTTATAACCAGGTGCGCCACTTGTTTTCTTTATAAGCTTACAAATACTGTTTATTTAGGGAAAATATGAATTATTAATTTTAGAGGTAAAAATAGGTTCTTAATACTACATATTTTAGATATCTAATATTAATCACTTGGTGTTAGGGAAAAACACGTCACTAACCAAGGTAAAGAAAATTTCCAGTACCAAATTTTGTTTTCACATAAGTAGAAATTATTCAATTTAATGTGATTTCAATCAAAATCTTATTTCAAAACGAGACTTTCGAGTAAATGACACCATAAAACTTAAATCCAGTAAATTTTGATAGTGAAAATTCTACTTTCAGATCCTCTTCAGGAAATATAACATACTTAACTATAATATATCCTTTCATTTGCTTACAAACATGCTCCTTTTCTAAGATAGAGCCTATAATCTTTATTCTTCTGTATGTTGTCCTGGTTGTACTTTATTTTTCCTCTATTATGACCAGAAATAAAAAAAATATATACAGGAAGAATTAAATGGAAAAAAATTTAATAAGTTTAAATATTTCAGGAATAAACCTTTTTACGTTATCCGTCTAATGTTTTGTGGAGAAAATTCCAGACGAGACAGTTTGTGTTTTGCGTCAAGGGAAAAAGATAGCTGCATTTTTTCAGAATCTCGATGTCTGGATTCAAGAAGGACTTTTCGAACACGTTCCTAGCCAACTTTATTTCAAAATAAGACTAGGATGACGTCACGTTTTATTCGAATTGAGAGCTTTCCGTACCTTTCATCTCATAGCTATTATTTTAGTAGGAGCAGAACACTCTATTGTATAATGTTCATCAGGACTCAACAAACTATTTGTATTGCAGTCAGGGAATGATTAGTGATCTTTTGTAATTTTCAGGTAATATAACAGCATTATTCTAAGAATTTTAAAACACATTCTTTTCCAACGTTTATCAACTTAAGTATGTGAAGAAATAATACAATTTGATAAAAAAAAGTGAAAAATGTGAATTACTTAAATAGGAAAAACACATATGCTTCTTAAGAATACATTTATAGCTAATTATGAAAATATTTACAAGTTTAATGTGATGATAAATAACTAAAATAAAAGCTTAAATAAAATTTATAATATCGATTTTATAATAAATCTAATTTGCTTTGTTTTCTTTGAAGATTAAAAATGTTTTATTTTTGTTCGGAACTAAATATCTCTGCAAAAAGTATCCTACATCCCAATAATATTTATTTAATGATAAACTACATCAACATTTTGTACTTGCAAAAAATTTATTTAAAAATATGAACTTAAATAAAGTTTATTTAGTAACTAAATATTTCAAATTTGAATACAAATAATTTTAAATTTTAAATAACGATTTAAATGTAAGAAAAAATTAAAAAAAAAAAAATTAACTTTCAGTTTTTAGATAAAACAACTAAAATTTAAAATTAATTTCAAATAATGTAAAATTATTGTTACCATTTTTAGGGAATGGAAATATGGAAAATATATTTTTGATTTTTAAAGAAAATTTTTTCACAAATAAAATAAAGACGTTTATTTAAAAAATGTTGAAATTTAAAAATTGAATCTATTTGCTTTCATTTATTTAAAACACAATTGATTTTTTCGGTTAATGTTTCGTTGTTTAAGTTAAGCCTTATAAAGCTTTCCCAAAATAATTAATTCCGATTTATTTATGTTAAAATTTCATTTGATTTTTTTTCTGTTAAATGAAATGTTCTTTTCGATATACATTAAAGTAACAAAAGTTTTGGATAGACTTCTCTGTTGACACAAATGAAACATGTTTGATAAAATGCATTCTTTGTTTTTTTTATTAAAATAAAGTAAATAGATATTATTTTTAATTAAAATTAGTTTAAATTATGAATAATTAAATACGCTAGAATTTTCTAATTAACTTTTACATCATTTTTCTAAAATCATGCTGCTAAAAAATAAAATATTAAAGTTAAAATTATATTGACATTTAAAAAAACTGTAGTTATACATTAAAACATAATTTACTTATTAAGTAATTACTTTTATGTTTATTTTGAACAAATTAAGCCAATTAATTTATAAATTATTTACAAAATAAATTTTATAAATAACCATTTTCATTTCATTAAGTTAAATTCAAATGAAAAGTATCAATACGTATTTAAGATATAGTATTCAGAATTGTGTTTTGTATTTTCTCAAAAACATTTAAAGCCAATTATGATTTAGGGGAAATATTTTACGTTGAAGAATTTCTTAATATAGTAATAACAAACTTTTTTCTTTCTGAGGCAAAAAAAGGCAGAACAATTTTTCAGGTATTTAAATTTCAAGTTTTTTATGCAAAGCAAATTTTAAATGCTTGATTAAGATTCATTAATCATATTAATAAAAAATGTTAGATTTTTTTTATTTTCTCACTCCTTATTTTATTTGATTGTTAATAGTGAATTAATATGCTAAATTGAAATTTTAATAGCATTTAAATGAATTAATATATAACTTATCATCTATTAACTAATTCTTTATGATAGATTATATAATGCTGATAAAATAATACTGTAAAATTTTTCTTTGAAGTGCAAATAAAATAAATCTAATTATATTTTAATTCAACACGAAATAAAAATTTAAAAGATATCAAATGTAAATAATATGCATAAGAATGGAAATACTTTGATATTAATGATTAAGTTAATTACGTAAAACGTTTTTAATGGAAAGTTGTTTCAATTGTAATCTTTTAAAACATAAATAATGTTTTTGATTATATATTATTAAGGAAATAAAATAAAACAAAATATCGTTTACTCTTAGTCTTTTAAATTAAAATTTAAATAAAGTAATGATATTAAAATTTATATAACTTTTAAACTGTTATGAAAGGACACAAAAGAATATAGAATTTTTTTGTCGTATTTCCAACGAAACACTCAAAAATTAATAATATGTTATTTATACAGCGGTGATCTTTTATTGATTCTGTATAGCAATAAGTAGAATTTTTTTTTCAATTTACACAGTACAAATTTTAAATTCCACTTATGTAGCCATAATGACTGTAATTCTTCTTAAATCATGGTTTTTCAAATATTTACATCGAAAATAGTATATTTTAAGCACACATTAAAATTTTATAGGAAAGATTCTTTACTTACGAAGTGTCTTAAGAAATTTTATGAAAATCAAATTATCAAATCCTTTTTTTTCAAGCATTTTACTTCAATAATTAAAATATTTTAATACTTTTGCTCAAAATATTTTAATATAAACAGTTTTATGATTACTCAACACAGATATATTCGCTGTAAGTCTTTAACTGACATTATTCATACGGTTATTTATTAAAAATATCTGTGGAATTAAATTTAACTACAAAATCAGGTGAATAAATTTATGCTGTTAAAGTCATTTAACATAATAATCAATTACATGTATATTTCTCATTAATTTATGAATAAAATAATTTTATACATAGATGCATATAAAGAGAGAAAGAGGCTTCTTCATTTACTCCTGTGCAAAGAATGTAACTAAGCAAATCTGAGAATCAAGGTATTTGTTAATATTCGAAAGAATTTAATATTTAGACTATTTGAATTCTAGAAAAATAACTATTTCCACAAGTTTAAGGTAAAAATTGTATTAATCTAATTCTCATTTTGATAGAAAAAATTTCTATGAATAGTTATTTGCACCCAGTTATAATATGGTTAGGGTAAATATTTCGTGTTAAACATTTCAAAACTGTATTTTAAAAATGCGATGAACAAAATTTTAAGTATATTTCTCTTACAAAAAATAAGCCCAAATAATACTTTCTGAGTTTTTATTTTGATATTATATATGAGTATCTTTTATCAATTAAAGAGCAGAGGAAATTTTATTCTTAAGAGTTAAAGTTGAGATTTTGCTGTATACTTGAATATTCTGTAAAGATTTTCAATCATGAAATTCTACACTAAATATTGTTTATTTTATAATGTGCAAAAAAGTGGTGTTATTAAATTGCTTACGCTTTTGCATTTCATTTGGCTTACAGTTGTATTATCTGCTGAAATTCTCCTGAAAGGTTTAGGTTTATGAGACTATTACACAGGCTAAACATCAAATGGCGATCAAAGTTTAAGTTAACATTTGTGACTGAATATAAAAATAAATTGTTGCCTAATATATTCCTACATATTGATCTCCTCATTTAATCATCCTAATCATGGTATTTACTGTACAAATCCAGTTGTAATATAGCAGGAAAACATTGAGAAATAGTGTAGGAGGACTACATTTTCCTTTCTTTTTATTAAAGCTTCATCTTTGAAGTTTCAGTAAAATATTATAAGAGGATCACATCTGCTTAGAATTATTCATGTTTAATGTCTAAGGAGTAGGAGTGTGAAAATAGGAAAGGGTGAGGAATATCTTATATAGGCACATGAACTGTGGTTCAGGAAACATTGAACATATTGGGGATATATGTCCGAAAACAAACATTATTGCGAAAATATTTAATTTACATTGTTTTACTGTTTCTAATATTCTCTGGTGAATATCAATAACTGTACTTTTGTTTTAACTATTTATTATAAATAATGACTGGTTTAAAGCAAAATGTTCTGAGAATGCGCAACAAGCAACAGTTAACAATGAGTCTTAAAAATTCAGTGAAACAGAGAAACAAAACAACAATTTCACTGAGATTTGCACTCCATTTATTACGATTAAAAGACACTCAGAAAAGTCAATAAATGATATTACAACGAATCTTAAGTATAATGAAGTATATTCAATTAAATGCATACATTTAATGTAAAGTTTTCATTTTTTCTTAGAAATAATAAGGAAATCAGAATAATGCCCAACACATCACAAAGAGACCAAGAAAATGTTTATTTAAAAACATTTTAATGATTTGTCTTCAATACGTGCTCGCACTAAATTAAAATATAAAACTTCATTCATTTTAAAACATCAAAAATGAAAAATATGTGGGACATATCTCAATATTAAATATAAAGGAAGATTAAAAATATCTTCAACAAAGAAAATCAAGCTCATCAAAATTGTCCAGTATTTTAGTAAACATTCGCTTATATATAAATATTTAATAAAATAAAAGTGTCTCACGGCTATTTTAAGGTAATAAACTCAAAAATTTCTCAAATGATATGCTTACATTTTATTAAATTATGAAATATTTTCATGGCGTTTCTCTACATAAATTAGAAATTAATGATAGATGTGAATGAATTGTTTTATTAAGGACAGGAAGAAAGAAATAAACAATTGCAAATATATGTATATATATATATATATATATATATATATATATATATATATATATATATATATATATATATATATATATATATATATATATATATATATATAGAGGTTATTAAAGAAATATAACATTGTGTCTAAAAATGCAATAACCAATATTGTCTATAAATAAAGGAGTCTTCTTCAAATTTTAACTATCAGATTTGATTAATTTAAGTTTTTAAGTGCAACTTGTTTTAAGAACACCCTGAAAAACACAAGTGTTAAAATGAGAAAAAATGTTGCAAATAAATTTGTATAAAATTCTTGTAACTAGTAACGCAAAAAAAAGGTTGGTTGGTTTGAACTTTTGGATCAAAAGGATGACATTACAATATTACGTCTATGTATGTGACAGGGTGGATGGGAAAGAGAGGAGGGCCCAGGTATCTTCTTTGTGCTGATCACATTCAATTGATGGCATTTTCAACTTCAGCAAGAATTACTTCTGGTTTTACAGGGAAAGATTTTTGATAACAAAATTTGTTCCAAGAATTCAGATTGTTTTCAAGATCAAAGCTTTCTTCTTCCTGTTAATGCATTCAAAATAATTCAGATGAATTGTATCTTCTGCAGTCTTTATATGTTACTTTTTTTTTCTCCATCCTTAATTTATGGGATTTTTTTTTTCAATTCTCATCATTAGCACGCCATCCTCAACATTTGTTATGAATTGACAAAGTGAACATAGTAAAATATAAATTAAATGCAGAAAAGAAGATTGCTGTTTCTGTCACTATTTAACTACTTAAACTCCAACATATGCCGTCAAACATTTAGAGCATACAGTTCAATTTCTAAATAACAATGAAATTTTCATTAAAAAATAAATATTTTTTGTGAAAGTTAGGAAAACTAGGTTTTTTTGCAATATAAATATAAATGAATAAATCATATATAAATCTACATAAGGAATTGACACTCCTTAATCTATATACAGATTTAAGGAGTGTCAGTTCCAAATATTACTATAGCATAACTGCCATGACTACATATATATCATCTCTAGATTGCAATTGTTTTGCATTCAAACTGATTACATAAATAAATGACAAGGAATGCAATTCGTAACAGTCGAGAATGAAGCAGGGAACTTAGACAATGCATTCTGGAAATAATTGAGTGGAAGTCGTAAAACGGTTCCCTCTCCCTAACCTCCCCTTTTCCAGCACTACTATCCACTTTTATGATCAGTAAGAGTCTTTCTAGCTCTACTGACCACTATATCCAGACTGTTCACCGATCATACGCATGTGTATTATTGTTCATTTTGCATTAATCGAGATTATCATGTCAGAAACATGTAATGGTAATATTTTTAATAATTAAATTTAAATTCCCAAATTGTTAAAGAAAATAAAAGAATACGATAACTTAAGAGTGTATTTTTTTCCTTACTCCCTCACCAGCATTGGCATACTCCGTATTAGAATGAGAATATAAAAAAAAATTATAAATAAAATTTATAACTAATTAATTTCTTCGCAAATGAAATTATAAAGATTCGTAGTGTAAAATAAAGATCTAAGGAGTTAACAACGTGTTAAGTTTCGAAACATTCAAATATTTGGAAAGCGTTCAATATTGGGAGCTTCATTATAATGTACATTATCTCCAACAATAAATTTTCTGGAAATTTAGATAGATCCTGAGAACACAAAATCATTTTTGCCTAAAATGTACAAGAAAGAAAGTTTCATATGAGAAGTTAAAAACATTGATACAGTTTTATGATCTATTGAAGCTATCAATTGGTGGTGATGACAAAGCAAATTTTCA
The DNA here is from genome assembly GCA_030067965.1 of Latrodectus elegans. Lineage (NCBI taxonomy): Eukaryota > Metazoa > Arthropoda > Arachnida > Araneae > Theridiidae > Latrodectus > Latrodectus elegans. The sequence continues at coordinate 1,848,351 of CM057809.1, forward strand.
TCCCATGACCAAGCCATGCAAAATATAAAAAGCTTTGAAAAACTTAATCTATTAATAAAATGCCTGCCATTTTCTCCTAAAGTTTAGTAATTCGATTTAAAATTTAACTGATAAATTAGATCTATTTAAAACGTCATTAGATCTATATAAACTAAATTGTTTACATACATTTAAACAGATCTACTTAAATCTATTTTAATATATGTAAAGGAATTTTAGAAATATTACATGAAATTCAAGATTAGAAGCGAGCGTAATAAATTCTCAAATTATGGGTAAAAGACTACTATTTACTCCTTATAATATTCATCGTTTTCCAACTTATAGTTTGAGTACAAAAAACCAAGCAAGTATATAAACATTAATGAAAACTTTGATTTCAAGTCAAATTAACCGAAGCAAAATAAAATACATAATTTTTGAAACTTAGTTTTAAATTCAAGATACTGTAAGGAAGTAAATTAATATACGATTAAGAGAAAAGGAAAAAAAATATAAAGTTACATTAATTTAACTTGTATTTTAATTTCAATTTACATTCAGAAACTTAAATAACAATTTAAAAAACAAATTTCAGAACAGAAAATAAAATTTCGAATTCATATATACATATAGGCATATAAAGCTACACATATATTTAAATATTTAAATTAATTCTATCTTTAATCTACACTTAGTAGATTTTTAGTCAGTCTACAGTCTTATACGAAATGTAAGTCCTAGCTTCCTACATATTTTTCTAAACAATAATGGTCAATAAGCTATTTTAATAAGGTATCCGCCTACTTTCGAAACATTTGGAAGTTAATTTCATATTTCATTTCCTTGTTTTCAGAAAAATTATATATATATATATATATATATATATATATATATATATATATATATATATATATATATATATATATATATATATATATATATATATATATATATATATATATATATATATATATATATATATATATATATATATATATTTTATATATATATATATATATTGTATATATATATATATATGTGTGTATATATATATATATATATCTGTGTGAAAGAGAGAGAGATAACATAAAATTAGACTAAATTTTAATTGCGTATAGCCTACTTTTTGTAACATTATTTCCTTGCAAATTTCAGTGAAATTTTAATGAAACAGCTAACACTCTACAGAAAATTGTAACGCAAGAATCGTTGTTTAATTTGATTAAGTGTTGTAAGAATGTTCTTTGAAATAAAGCAAATTCAAAGAAAAATATGGCTTAAAGTATGCTGTAATATAGATATTTTTCGAAATTTTACCCAACATGATTAAAGAATACTTCACCAAAAATGATGTAATAGAGAAAGTTCTTCATATATATTGAAAATTTTCATTTATTTCACGGCTAATAATACCGAAAAAATGAAGACCATGTGTCATACATGTATTTTCATTATTACATGAGATATCGCGCTAACGGTTTGCTTATTTCGAGAAAATCAAGTTTTGAGTAAATCACCTTTAAAGCAATAGTGTCACTTGTGATACGGACGACATTGCCATTTATTTCCGAAAGTGTAAACCAAATAACTGCTATCATCAACATTACTTAAAGGCATATGCATAAAAAAATTAATTATTCTTTATCACTTTCTGCTTCAAAATCTAACTTCCTGTTTCGTTTTTCAAATGATACGATGTAATAAAAATTAGCTTGGAAACTGGAAAGTTCTAAGTACTAGATTCACAAATATAAAAAAGTTTGACGCATGTAGTCGAAAATCATTTTTAAACGTTGCTTGAAAACATAAGAAAAATATAATATATATTCGAGTACTCAGGACACATGATTATTTAAAAAAAAACACCTGATTATTTATTTCTAACATTTCATCGATGGCAAATTGATTAGCATGAAATCATAAAAAATTTCTGTTATTTTAAATGAAAGCTTTTTTGTCTTTATTTACCCAGTTATTAAGGAACACTTCACCAAAAATAAGGAAAAAATTACATTTTTACTGTATTTTTATTCAGAATGAACTGAATGAAAAGACACAGATTAGATTCAAAACCAAAGTTTGTTTAATAAATCATTAATATACAACAAATATAAACTTATTGGTTTCCTTTTACATTTTAATTTATTTCTTAAACTATTTTTTTTTCATTTTAATCTTCTTTGAAGGAACTGTGTGGATTACTTGTTTAATTGGGAAACCAAGCTATAGTCCACATAATCTTAACTCTCGGTCTGTAGTATGTACTTAGCATTTTGAGTTCCTGTATATTGGTTATGGGTTCGAAATCCAGAAAGAGTCAGTATATTGAGATATACTGTGCAAATTTTATTCATATAAGTAAACTGTGTCTAAATACTCATGAAACGTTCATGTGAATTACAATTTTAATCTCATGTAATTTGTAAATAATTTCGACTTGCAATATTTCTTAAACAAAAACAATCCAACACACATACTTTACTTTAAGTAATAGAAATAAATTTATATCTAGAAATACGAATAACAAGCTATTATAATTCATCAAACTCTAAATAAGTTTATTTCATCTTCGTATTCGGCAATTCATTTCTCTACACTCCCGAAACCCATCGCAGGACTCCTTCAATATTCGCGCTCCAGGAAGCGGTTCCTGATAATTGAAGCCTGCCGACAAGAGACTAAAAAAGGACTATTAAAGGCCACTTTAAAAATTTAATGATCAAACACAAAGTGTACAAAGGTCTTTCGAACGTAAATGTTTCATTTTAAAAGTATATCTAGAATGGAGTTCATCGCAAAAATACAATCGATATATAAATTTATTTGCATTCTATTCTATGAATCTAAATTTTTATATATTGTGACAAATGAATTGAAAACCATAATTGAATTGATATTAAAAACTTGCCATTTTATTTCCTGACTGTCCTCCGATGCTTTATAGAAAATCATACCAGGCTTTCTATGCAATCAAGAATCAAATGTTGTGTACATTCATCAATTTTTTATTCAATGGAAGCTCTTTAACAAAAAATGCTCTCCAGTACAAACTTTCTCAAATGAAAATGCAGATGTATTAGACATATGTCAAATTATTACTTTTGGTATGTTCAATAATTTGTAGACAAAGTAACCCTGTAAATTGAATAGCATATATACAAGATTCCGCTTTATTCATCAAACATTTATTTTGGTTTCAAAATTTATCCTCCCTTTAGTCTAAAATTTATATGCATTGTAAGACATATTTTAATTAAGTCTGGTTGTAAACGCAAGCAAAGAAGTATAAGTACTTTGAATAGTAAAAAAAAATATGGTTTACATATGAATAGGAGTTAACATATATATGACTATTTGTTACAGTTCATAGTTTATTAGCATATGTATATATATATATATATATATATATATATATATATATATATATATATATATATATATATATATATATATATATATATATATATATATATATATATATATATATATATATATATATATATATATATATATATATATATATATATATATATATATATATATATATATATATATATATATATATATATATATATATATATATATATATATATATATATATATATATATATATATATATATATATATATATATATATATATATATATATATATATATATATATATATATATATATATATATATATATATATATATATATATATATATATATATATATATATATATATATATATATATATATGACACAAATTATAGTGAATATATATGTAACATTAACTTCTTAAAAGGATTTACAAATCAAGATTTTTAATAAGAATTATGTTTAACAAAACGGTAAGACTAAGATGCAGTTCAACATCTGTTCTTTCAAAGCATGAATATTCATTCTATTCAACATTCTGGATTCTTAAGCAAACACAATTGCAATAAATAATATAGCAATTGTGCTCTTGTAAAATATATTTTGCTTCATATATATTGCATACAAAATATTTCACTTTTCCTAATTTCAAACACTTAATTGAAATAAATTGCAATAAAGTTTTCATGACCGGAGCATAAATCATTTTGATCTGTATAGTATCCATGAAATTCGTAGACCATCCCATTTTTATATAAACTGAGAATGCACTGAGGTTTAATATGCTGAATAATGCTAGGCGAATAAGAAAGATGATGTGATACAGTTGTCTTAGATCAATGCTTTCCTACACTAATTACCCATTACTTATATCCTTTTTTTTCCACAGATGCACCATCCAATACAGATGAAGCCCGCAGACAGTGAGAATCGAAATGGTAAGCTAAAGTTCCTTCGCTCCTATTTATTTTGCAACTATTTGCTTCTTATTTTTTCTCCGAGGTTTCCAGTCATCTGGGTCAAACTTACTTAGAACTCTCCCTTGATGGTTGATAAATAACTTAAGAAAACAGCATCTGAGATACGAATTTTCTTGATCAAATTTTGTAAAAAACTATAACTGTATCTATTCTACTTGCAGTTCATTAATTTTTCAATCTCACCGAATCCATATTAACTGAAATCAACTGTTTATAAAGGATATGTGAGTTGAATATTAACTGTAAAAACATTCTTTCTAAATCATTAATCTGTAAAAATAATTCTCTTTTGCGCTGTTATAAATTCATAATTATGTTTCAACAAGTTTTTATATAAACTCAAACTTCAGCTGAGTTTATAAATGTTGTGACGTATTAAAAAAATGACATTTTTCTTAGCATTTTTAAAATTATGTAAGGCTAATAAATTTCCTTATGAATTTTGTTTAAAACATTTTGACTATAACTTTATTTATTATAAGATCATTTATTATAATTTAAATTAATCATCAAGTAGCTTTCTAGAAAATATTATAAAGACAGTAATGTATTTTTCAGAATTTTTGTTAATAAGAATGACTCTGTGTAATTATGCACTTCCTACTTCAATTTATGTATTTCTTACATATTGCGTATCATTTACAACAGAAATCAGAATCATGGAACCAGAATTCCAGAGGGCGATTAAAAAAATTTAAAATTTTCACAGTTAAGTTATTTTAGTCCAAAACTTTCCTTATTTGAAGACTCAATATTTTCATAATCACAATAAATTATTTCCATAAAATTTGCTTAAATTTTTCCTGTATTTTAATAAAAATGTCAATCATCTTCAGTTTTATAACTAAAATTAGACTAGAATTAGTTATTTGGACTTAAAAGATTGTATTATTTTTAAATGTTACAACAATGAAAGTTAGACTATTTAATTCGCTGTGTATATTGTAAATTAAAAATGCAGATGCTTAAAAGTAAGTAATTTTGTAATATTCAGCAAAAGTAAGAAACAAAGTTTTTTTTCTATAATTTAAAAGACTCTATATTTGCTGATACATTTGAGAAATGCTTGAAATATCTTTATATAGTAGTAAAATAGTATGTAAATAGTTTGAAACAAAAGAATAAATTTCCAATTATTCCCTTCAGTTGTGAAGACATCTCTCATCTTTCTGAATCTTTTGTAGGGTTCTGCTTCCACAAAGACTAATTTTTCAAAATTGGAAGGATAATGAATGAAATTATAATCTTTTTTAATTCTTGAATAAAGATAGATAGCTTTCTGTATTAAAATTCAAGAATATACAGACTTTTGCAGTTGACATCTTTTAAATTTTAATGCTAATTAAATAATTACATTATATTCAGAACCACATTTTATTGTGAAGATATTTCAAGATTTAATTTCAAATTAAATTAATTGAAATTTCAAAATTTCAGAAATTTCGTAATTTTTGAAATGCTTATTATTTTTAATCATTTTATTCACTTTTTAATATTAATATTAATTATGATTATTATAAAAATAGTTTTAATCATTTTTAATATTTCTTTAAATCATTTTTAGTGTTTACATTGTATTTAACTAAACATTTGTGTAATGTTTTACATAATATGTATAAGAACACAATTTGTTTTAAGTTTTCTAAAGTATGAAAATCTTGTTGAAATTTATTTAATAATAATTACACATTTCTTATGGAATAGTTTTGGTATCCAAACTAATATTGACAATATTTTTCAAAAATTAATATGAAAGTTGTAAACATTTAAAACTCAAAATACATATTTTCACATCTTATTGCAATTCATAAATTTCGCTATTTTTGGAAGAAAATATACTTATATAATTCAAATTATAAATTAAAGAAAATCAAAAAAGTATATTTGAAATTAAAAACGTAAAATTGTGCTCTTTTAGTTTGTGTACAATTTCATATCTGAATTATAATATCATGTTTGATATGTGTATATTCAATATAATATTCTTTTGCTTTTGAAAAATTGAAACTTCAAACTATCTGTTGCTGTTAGTAAATAAAGTTATTAAATTAATTTTTTAAATAGAAAAAAGTGCTTAAAATGAATTGAAAAAGATTTCGATATCATTAGTTCTAGTATTCTATTCTGCTATAAACAAATAAAAGGAAATTTTGCTTAAGGATGCTAACTTTTATCTTTATATGTAAGAGGAGATTAAAAAGAATGAATTCTCTCCGAATTAAGTCCAGACATCAATTACTCTGTGTTTTCAATTGTTCCTTGTGGCCGACGAGGTGTCTCTTTGTACCTCGAAGGTATGGCAATAGGCTACAAGACATTTGAAGGATTCAACAGCATGACCTTCCCAGGTGAAGTGGAATATGCATAATCCAACAGTGTATTTGAATGATTAAAATTATAGTCCACAGATTATTTGAAATGAGAAACAAGGTGGGTCCAAATTGGTAAAGAGAGAATTTTTTCATTTAACAGTTAAAACGCTCTCATTCAAAGGTTTGGGTGTAAATTTAGAAATCCATTTAATTGTTTTGAAAATTTTGATGAGAATGCTTGATGGTAGTATGTTCATTCAACGAATCTCTCACGCATCAATGAACTTTGTATGGAACAAATGAAAATTTAAGTAGAATCAATGACTGTTGTTTCCTTTCATCATGAACTACTAATTTGATATAGAGTCTGAATCCATATCAAATGAACAATTTATGAAATACATCATCCTGAGATTTATAGAGCAATCAGTGTTTAAAATACAATATTCTTAATTTTGAAGTAGTACTCGATACATTTAAAATTCTAAAGAAGTTTAAAAATGAAAATTATCGGAGATTTAAGTATCATATGTGTGATAGCTTATATAAAAATGTAAAAATTTTATTTTTTAAAACTTATTTTCTAATTTAAATATAATTTGTCTTTAAGAATTCTTCAAACTTTTGAAATTGACATTTTTATGTATTCGCTTTGAAATTGTACTTTAAAATGCATGTATTTTGTAAAATTTAAGGTGAACAGCAATGAATTTTTTCAAAATTAATTATTTACTTGAAATTGTATCCGCTAAATAACTTTTTATGATTTTTTTTTTATCCTTTTCTGACTCTGCTCCATATTAACCACATTTTGATCTTATAAAAATAATTGTAAGCCTCATAAAGGTTTATTTTGTACGAAACATAAATGCATGCAATTCAGAGAAGGTACTTCTATCGATTAGTTTCTTAAAAACAGTTCTCTATGAAAAGAATCAAAGAAATAGTTTTTTGCATTTCTTAAAACATTTCTAGAGTACCTCAGAGCATCAAATGATGGGTAAAACTCCATAAACCCATGAAGTTTGTTCTCATCCATGAAGATAAGCTTTTTTTGTGATTCATAACTAATATGAAATGGAATGAAGGATAATTTTTAAAAAATAAAAAGTTGTTTGAATCTTATTCTTTATTGTAATATGATAGATTACCTTTATATTTATTCTATTGTATCTTATTTTAAATGTAACTGATTTAAATCTCATTACAATAAATAAGTGATTCCAATTTTTTTCCTATAAGGAATACACTAATAGGATTAAATTATATATCATTTCAAATGATTGTCTTCAATGTGACGTTGGCAGTAAAATAATGTTTCTGCACTAAAAAAATCACGAAGAAAAAATATATTTACAGAAAATTTTTTAAGTTTTTATCCTAACTAAGTATTTTTGTAAACATAAATAATTACATAGTATCTAAATTTTGTGTTCATTTATTGTTACTGAGTAATTCTTTCCTGTAAGTAATTTTCAATGATAAGTAAGTGGATGTGAATTTATATTTGTCACCAAAAGTAATAACTTCAATTATATTTAATCAGAAAAAAAAAATTTATAATTAAAGAACACGCACACAATTCTGAGTTCTTAAATTACTTCTTAAAGATATGGTGTACAAAAGTTTACAATCTAAGCATACTTAAAATCATGATGACTCAATGTAAAGACAGTCTTACAGCATTTCTTACTTATTATAATTGAAAAAATATTTTCCATATTCTACAAATAAAAATTGAAGATTTAGAAGAAAAACTTATATGCAAGAGATTTTTAGCGGAAATTCCATAAAAAATTATAAATTTTGTATAAAAATTAATCTATAAGAAATTAATTGTATTTGTAAATTAAGAAACAAAATAAAAAATCATAAGAAGGTTTTACGATGAATACAGTAAATGTATTTAATTCTCCGGAAATCAAGTACCTTTAGAATCAATTTATCGCAATTTCAAAATGCAAGAATAGCTACAATAAACAAGCTGTCATACATTATTTTCCACGGGGTTTCAATTCTTCGAGGAGGATTTTCACAAGACGTTTTAATTCTTTAGTGAAAGAATTATTTTCATTTTTAAAATTTCCACTGATTGATGCAACCGTACCCACTCCAGTTATTCATTCTCTTATAGAAGATTATACACTTCTGGACAATTGGTAAAGACGGATAACACTATCATCCATAGCAACCACAAAATGAAAAGAAGTAAAATGTGGAAAAATTGGAATAAGTGCGGGATATATTAAGAAGGAGTATGCGAAAACAAATTTTTTTCCCACGTCTGTTCATCACGTGATAGCGTTCATAAGAGCTTTAAGTGTTTTAAGGCATGTGGACAGTTGTTGTTTCAAGTCAAAGTTTTACAGGAAAGATTTAATAGACGAATTTGAAATTTTTGTCATGTCTTCCCGACATCACTTAGATGATTTTATGTGTGGCCGATTTATTGGAAAGATCAAAGAAGGGTGAAAAATAACAGATATTGCCAGGGAGTTCGACATCGCTCACAGCGTTGTTTCAAGGCTTTGGAAGTCATTTAAAACTACTGGAATGCGTAGTAGGCGGCACGGGGAAGGCCATATTAGAAGTACGACGCCTGCAGAAAGCAGATATATCGTCCTATCAACAAAAAGGAACAGGCGAACCACAGCTCAGCAGGTTTCAAATCAGTTTCTTGCTGCCTCAAGAATGCAGATCTCCCGAAAAACTGTTGCCAGACGTTTGAGGGAAGGAGGAGTATACGCCCGCAGACCTGTTGTGTGTGTCCCATTGACCAGACAGCACCGTACTGCCCGTTTGCAATGGTGTCGTGAGCATCGCAATTGGACTGAACAGGACTGGGCATGCGTACTATTCTCAGATGAGTCTAGGTTCACTCTGTCATCGGATTGTAGACGCCAACTGATGTCGCGCGAGAGTGGTACTGCTTATCGTCCAGACAATATTCAGGAAAAGGACCGATATCCGACATGCAATGTAATGGTGTTGTGCGGCATCATGATCAATCGCTGCATTCCCATACATGTGGTTGCAAATGGGACTATGACGGGCCAACATAACATTAATGAAGTTCTACTTCCTCATGTTCGTCTTTTCCGTGGTGCTGTCGGTGATAAATTTGTTTTATGGACGACAACACAACATGTCATCGAACACTCGCTGTTCAGGATTGTCTAGACAGCAAGGGTATTCAACGCGTCGTATAGCCATCACGTTCTCCAGATCTAAACCCCATTGAAAATGTGTGGAATGCTTTGGGAAGGCAAGTTGCTTGTCCAAACTATCCTCCGACAAACAAGAACAGCCTCATCCGTGCACTCACAGAGGAATGGGATAAATTGCCTAACAGCTGCTGGATAATGTTGTGCAATGCATGACACGATGTGTGGAATGTTGCATCATACTCCACGGTGGACGTATCCCGTACTGATACCTTTATACAAGGTGCCTGCTAACTTTTAGATGCATTGTTCCCTTTTTCCGTATGCAGCATCAAATGAACATTTTTTTTTTCTTTCAGATGTTTCACAGCTTTTGTACTTTCCAGAACAATAAATATTCTTTATACTAATGTTTGAATAGTGTGGCAACTATATTTTATCCCACTAAGCCTCATGTCTCGCTTAATATTATGCTACATTGCAATTTGAAATCCGTCCTTAGCAATTGTCCAGCAGTGTACCTAATAGAAGACAGCAAAATTAGATATTTCTAAAAATTGTTGACATAAAGCTGGAAATTGTAAATCTAACAAATGATAATGAAATGAAAAGACATTACACTGAAGAGCCTTCTAGTACATGGAGAGTAATATTACCTTTTTTTACTAAACTAATAAAGCAAATGTTTGATTTTTTTTTATTAAAATCAGTACACAGAAAAAAAAAGCTAAATTTGTTTGACATATTATAATGAGATGCTTACAGATTTATAACAACAAATATCGTACTGATTGACTTCTTAAACATTCTATTTTTCTAATAGCAATTTGAATTTTTATGTTCCATACGGATAACACACAATTATTATAAAATAATTATTGAATGTTCCTTATATAACGGTTATTTCTCTGAAATCGTGAATTGTTTGGCTGTAAGAAATTACGATGCACTAATGTTTTTATTCTCATATTTTGGCTATTATTATTTAATCTCAATATCCGTTTTACTCCTGTTTTTCTGAAATATGTCTTTCTGCTTAAAACTTTCAACACTTAATACATATAAATTTCATTTATACATTTTTTATTCAAAAGTATACGTATTTCAACGCATAGAAAATTATGAGACCAAAATATGTTGGATTAAATTTTCTATTTACAGTATATTAAATCGATTTCTAAAATGCAAAATTCTATTGAACTTCATAAAAATAATGTATAAAACACACAATATTTAATTCCAAACCATTTTTTCTTATACAGTACGACTTTATGTGACAAAACATTTTAACTGCATACATCTACTGTATGCATCTGCAAGCAATGTTATTTCAGTTTTGTTCCAAATCAATAAAATAAAACGTAGAAAGATATTTCCCATTTGAATTGTAACATGTGAGAAAAAGTATTTTGTATTGTAGAAAGATTTCTTTTTGTTAGAGAGAAGAAAGGACAAAAAGAAGACACGCGAAATAATTCCAAGCTTTCCTTTAATGTGTTACTGATTCTTATTTCTGAAACGTTCGATTCTAATATTTTTCATCGCTTTTTAAGGAAACAGAAAAAAACTCCAATTTGAATACAAATCCATAACATGTTGCATTTTTTCATGGACTTCAGATTCCGATTGATTCCCAGCAAAGGAAAAAAAAAGGCAGTAGAAACGTTGACTATTTGAGGAATGAAAATCATATTCAGAATTTTTAGTTAATGCCTACCCCCATTTTTAGTTGCATGAAAAATGGAATTTGACAACAAAATTAGTTTGCTCTTAACTAAGTGCTGCCTGTATTCTTGTAAATTGTGAAAGGCTTCTTCTTAAAGGTGTTATCTCTCCCTCTCAAAGAGGGGCTCCAGAGAGCATCCAGCAGCTCTCCAATCGCACAAAAGCACTCTTTCACAGTTGATGGAACAGCATCCTGAGTACACTAAAGACTCTCAGCCAGTTTTTCAATCGTATAAAACTCTAAGTACCCAATGAGGATGCTATTGATCATTGAATTCAGTTATAATGATATCATACTTCCAATTCGTTACCCTTTTTAACATCTTATTAAAAAAAAAACAAATAATGCATCAGTAGAAAAAAAAAATTATATTCATCATTTAAAATTTTATTCCACATGTTAACTTAACGAACCAGGCAATTTTTCGTATTTTATTCAATTTAAATTAACACCTTAATAAACAGATTTTTAATTAAAATCAGATAAAAGTTTATCATTTGGAGCATAATTGTCACTTGTAATTTATAATTGTTTACATATATGTGTCATTTTTATAAATGCAAATTAATACCTTTAAAGAAAAATTAAATGTTCTTATATTTGAAAATTGTTGCATGAAAATAATATCATTTCATTTAGTCTACATATATTTTTCATTATTTTATAATTAAATTTAAATCTAGAAGCACTAAAATTTTCTATTTTGTAATAGCCATGTATTTTTCTATATAAAATATTTTGTATACAAAATATCGTAAAAATATGCAGTATAAGCAATTTACTGATTTTTAGTTTTCCATTCATAACTTTAAAATTTTTTCTGCATACATCTCCATTCGAAGAATATATTGGGAGTCTTCCGAGTTTTCTCCTTTGTGGCATGTGAATACTATGAAAAAATTCCTGGGAAGTCCAAAATGTATGCAGCAGATATTAAAACACCTTTCAACTGCTTTTCGCTCTAGGCTACCCAAATATTACTATTGCACACAAAGGTCAGAAATTTTATAGCTAATGAAAACAATCCATCTTCATATCTCTTTTTAAATCCAATTTTAATGTTATATGAAATTTCTACGTAAGCTCTAATTAAATGAACTAAACAAAAAACCTGAATTCGCTTAATAATATTTTAAGTAAATAATTCCTAAAAAGTTTTTATTTTTTAATAATTTTATACATTCCGTAAATATTTAAATGTTTCCTTATAAAAGTAAATGTTGATTAGAATAAATATTTGATTTTCAAAAATAATAAATAATTCCTCACTCATGTGTTAATTTCTTTATTGTGAAACAACTTCCACCGCGTTTTTTGTACGGTACATACTAGCAAAAACACATTTGACAATATTTCTTGTTGTCAATATAGTGATAAACATCAGAATAAGGTTTCTATATAAATGGCAATACCGATTGCAATTACACACATCCCACCTCCTCATAAAAAAATATCTAAATCAAAAAAAGCTTATCAAATCACCGTTTCATTGTTTTTTGAGGTCATTTAGGCGTTTAAGAGTTTTGGTATAGCTCGTCGATTAGAGTGCCACGTTTGCGAGCAGTCGTTAAGAAAGAATTATAAATTGAGACCCTATTTCTTTCCGGAATTCGGGAATCACCTCGTATTTTTACAAAACCAGTAGAATAGCTTTTAGGATGTTCAAGAAATGAAGCCATTAGGGACAAGTAGAGCATTTAGTTCACCTTAAATAATCTGTGCAAATATGAAGCCCATTTAAATGTTTCGTGCAGTATTCATTTTCCGCAGACACTTTTAATGAAACAGATTCAATGAAGAATTGAAGGAACATTTTCCTTGCAAAGAATTTTAATCCCTTTAAACGAAGTGAAAAGGGAATAAAAGATCGATAGCACTGGTGGAAACATAATTAATGCTGTCATTCTAGCAGAAAGTATTTATTGAAAAATTTATTAATTTTTGGTGAAAGCCTTATTCAACACCTACTCTTTATCTCTTAAGAATATATACAATGAATCATTTCCCATTCTCTTTTCTTAAAATCTTTATCTACTAAGTTTACTTTAATCAAAATTTTAATGTAACATTTAATAATTTAATAAATATAATATGTTTAAAAAATTTCCTTTTCAACACAGATTTACAGAAGAAACAAATGTAAAACTTTAATAAATATTAGATTTCTTTCTGAAACATTTCTATATATTTAATTTCAAAACTTAATATTGTTCCACTAAAATGTTTAAAATAAAATCATCTTTTGGCTTGTTTTAAAAAATTTCTCTTTGAGCAATTTGCTAAAAATTGGATTATAAGTTTCGTATCAATAAAGGAAGTTATAATTGACTTTTAATAAACTGATGGTGCAATAACTTTTTGCATGTCACTCGAACCCATTTTATTAAGCTTAAACATTAAAGCCCCTAGATTAACATAAGAGTTTCGGGTAATCGTCAGTTTAACGAATCACTGGTTCGAGACTCACCTTGGGTTTGGATTCCACTTTAAAACTAAGATTTGTGTCCAATCAACCATTGTGTGTAAGAAATAAATGTTGAGACACAAACAAATCACATTTTACGTGAGATGAGAAGGAAAAAATTTATTTAAGATAACCATTTCTCATTCTACAAATACTAGATACAGATTAGTTAGATCTTTGCTAAAAAGAATTTTTTATAAACGCCGCAATGTAAACTCACATTTATTGATTAAAATTTCAAAAATATTATAACTTCTTTCTATTTTAGAATACATTTCTCAAATTTTATTAATACATTCACGCACATACATTTGTTTTAATACACTATTTCATTTTAGTATGTTACATTAAAAAGTAAAAAAAGGAACACAAAATCAAGTGATATACATAGTATCAGATAAATTGTTATTTCAATAGCCATTGCGTGCTGTGACTTTACACTATACACTATTGTAAAATTATAGCATATTTTATTCTTATTCGATGTATATTATTTAAAAAGTATCAGTTACCTTATTCACCAATTTAGATAATATAATATCTAAATAGGCAGTTACAAATTTTTTAATCTTACACAATAACTAAATTTTGTAAAAGAATAATTCAACTAATCTTATACAATAACTTAATACAAATAATAGTAAAAATAATAATGGAATTTTATTGTTACAAAAATAAAATTATCTAATACAATCATTTCTAAATATCATTATAATGTATCTTGTGACTATAGCATTATATAAATATTTTATAAAATTTTTGACACTCTTATTTACTAAATAAGTACCAGAATTTATGACAAGAAAGGGTGACACTCTAGCAAAACTGCTCTATATTAAATTTGAATGAAATAAAATTCGAGATTTTTTTTTATCTTTGATTCTAATGCCCTCTGTACTTTGTCGCTTAATTAACCTTGACTCATTCTTTTAAATCAGTCAGATTTTATGAATGATTCGATTTAATTATTTTGATTTGTGCTAACAATTATAATAATTAAAAATAAATTATTTTTCAGGTATATTTGTAATTATTATTTTAGGAATTACATGAACTTTAAAATTACCCCACAGAATTAAAATAACTTGTAAATATTCAGTGAGTCTGTTTATAAAACTTTAAGAAATAACTTTTTTATTAAATGATGTAAAAAAAAAATTATGAGATTGCATTCAATAAATATTTACAAGTAAGTAAGTAGGAAATTATTGCCTGCGACATTGTTGTGGTGTCGACTAGCATCCTTCACTTAAGGGTAATTCTCTGAAACAAGAGCAGGTACTCATTTAATTGGGTAATATTTCTTGTTGTTTGAATGCTTTTTCTTAAACTTTAAGAAACGTGCAGCAATTATTGTTTTCCTAATAAAATTGCAGCAATTATTGTTTTCCTAATAAAACTGCTGGTGCCGCATTAAAGGGATTCTTGTTCTTCCCTCTTCATTTCTATATCTTTCACTTCTTCCCTCTTTCATGCGCTAGTTTCCCTCTCTAGGAAGCATGCTAAATCGTCCCGTCTTGGAGCGTGTTTTTACTGTCTCCGCTGTAGGTCGTCCAGCATGACAATTTCATGTCATTCGCCGCCTCGATCGTTTTCGAAACTCTCCCTCCGTGGTTTGCTGAGCTTATCTGTTATTTAATAGCAAAAGCCGTAATAACCGCGTCGTTATTATTATTACCGTAATAAGCAGCGGAATGTTCATCAGTTTACAAGCCGATATGTGCTTATTTTAATGGAGTACGTCAGAAGTGATTTACACTTACAACGGCACCCAATTTTATCTCGCTTCGGAAGTTGAATATCTGTACGGAAAACCATTCCCGCTATTTCAAGAATGTTACTTTGATGCAGACAAAAGTTTTCGATTGGACCTCTTTCTTACCTTTTTTCAGTTTTCTATGTTTGCTCTTCCTGAGATTGTTTTGCTTTTGAGCAGTTTAGATTAAAAACTGCGAGGAAATGTACTTTCCACGGAGGTGCACTTTCTTTTTTTAACTACTCCTATACAGTAGTAGTTCTCAAAGTAGATTTCAACCAAGTAGGAACAAGATATAAAATTATATACCTTATCTTTTTAAAAATAGCTTTACAGAGTTGATAATTATGCAACTTGAAGTGTTTAAGAGTATGTAAATATTCTTTTTATATACTTTATTTCGCTTTCTAGACAATATTTAAGAGTTGCTGTTTATTGTATCGTATTTCTCATCAAAGCACATTATACATGAGACAACCAAAAGTGTTAATAACAAATCATCTTTCTTTTCTTAACTCTTATTGTTATTACGTATTTGAATTAGGAGATATTCACATAAATTATGTTAATTTGCATTAAAATTAATCAGACAAATTTTTATTAAAAATGGTTTCTCACAGGCAAAATTATAATTTGCTCTGATATATGGTGAAATTTCCTTCAAAAACCATTTTGTCAAGCTGTATCAAGACTCACTTTGTTTACAAAGTTGACACAGATGTGTGATTTTATCTTTGGCGATATAAAAATAATTCTTGTTTCTTCCATATATTTTATCTTTCATTCTTCAAAGATCCATATTTAGTTAAAACTTAAAACTGATTTAAGTTCCTTTTTTGCAATATGTTTTTACTTTTTACTTATCATTACTCTTCTATATTGGCTTGTTAATAATGGAACGTTTCATTATTGAAATGGCCGTTTAACAAATAATTTCCAATTATATGCATATAAAAAAATTTGTTGATTTTTAATATATATATATATATATAAATGTTTGTGTGCATGTATACAACATTAATAACCTTATTTCATTTACGCGCTCAGCATTATATCAAAATATTATTTATTTCAACAAGATCTAATCTTGTACCTAAGTCTGCTTGTAAGTAATAGATAATTACTTAATATTTCCGTACTAATTTTTTCAATCTGCAAAACGTGCAAGATACAGTTAGTTTCTTATTTGCAAAGTGTATAGGAATGTAGGGGATCAGTACAATATATATATCATGATGACTGGCTGAAGGTAATTTTTCCATGTTGTAAAATTTTAACTTCCCAATCCACACAAAATGAAATTAATTGGAAAATGACAGTGGATTGCAATATTTTTATGTTGAACAAAACTTCTATCAGTTTTTGTAACTTTATAATTCATATCATTGAAATGTTTAAGGCCATAATAAAGTATTTCAACTCTCTCGTAAACAATACATTTATTTTATTAATGTACTTAAAGATTTCATTAAAATTTTGCAAATTTCTATATTTTGAAATCTTTGAATAAAAATTAAAGAGGAGGTTTTTCATAGTGACAAATTTTTACGCTAAATCTTCGATTTTAAAATAAATATGGTTGATTTTTATTTATTTATTTTTTGAACTTACAAGCATACATTTTTGATTATCTGTTTAAAAAACACAAATAAACTATAGTTTTTCAGGTCTTATTCTCTAAAAAATTGCATAAGAATCTCAATAGTAAAAACATTGGTAAACTAATTGAGTTATGTTTTATAGAACATCAGATTTCTCATAGTGACCAGTTTTGACGCTTAATCTTACATTTGAATATAAGTATATCTGATTTTTATTTATTTATTTTTTGGATTTACAAGCATACATTTTTGATTATCTATTGAAAAAGTACAAATAAATTAGAGTGTCTCCGGTCTGATTTTCTTAAAAATTGCATAAGAATCTCAATAGCAAAAGCATTGATGAACTAAGTGATTTATAATGCTTTGTAGAACTTTATTCATTTTCATTGGAAATGTGCAATATAAAGCTTCCCAAATATAAATATTCATTAACCTTTAAAATATATTTAAAACATGTGTTTTACTCTATGTAATATTTTATTTCCATAATTGATATTTAATTTTACCTTTCTATTCAAAAATAATTGAGAAATATTAAATATACTACAGCTTTATGTACAGTGGATATAATGAATTCATTTGCTCATTTATGTAATGCATATTTTTTTTAAATGTAGAACCAGAAATGTTTTAAATGTAGAACCAGAAAGATAACGTTGTGCAGTAAAGTGTCACCCTTGTGTTTAAATGGTGTATTGTTTTTTTGATGGGTGTTTTAATGGACTGCGCACCACTAAAACATCAATGCAAGAGATGACAGTTGAATACACAAACTGTTGAAATGAAGGCTAGAGCGCTAACCATTCGGTGGCTTTCTTGACATTTGGTGCCCCAAAGGGAGTTCCTTCAGAACCAGACTTCGACAAAGAATATCGTGCTGAAACAGTTTGGGAAGTTTCGTAATGGTTATTATAAAAGGATTATAGATGGAGGATTATAGAAAAATGATGGTGGTTCGAGATAAAAAGTTGGTGTATTTTTAGGATTTGTAATTCTCAAAAATATGAAACGTGATGCCCCTCGTTTTCTATCACTTTTAATGACTGATGATTATAACATATTGCAGAGTATATTTTTATTCATATTTAGGAGTTTCTTTCTCTTTCCATGATTTAAAAGATATTTTCAAAAAACATTTTAGTTCAATTAATCAATTAGACTTGAGTTTTATATATACCTATTGAAAATGTACCAAAAAGTCTCAAATTACCTAATTCCGTCTTGTAGTTTTAATGAAATATTTTTACTGAAAAATTATGATGCAATTAAAGTATCAAATAAGCCGATTCTTTTTCTCCAAGTAGATAAATATAGGATTAAATAATTTGTAAAAATTACAAATATAACTTAACAAGTTATAAATGAGTAATTGATACAAAATGTTAAATTAAAAAAAACAATGTTTTGTCTACCAGCCATAAAATAACCATATAATTTTTAGCATTGAAATTGAATACAATAATACACAATTCTCAATTTCATTTCAATATACATATAAATAACTATACCAGAAATATATATTTTTAAAAATTAAAAGAAATTAATAAATGCTCGGTACATTTTTAAGATAGACATCGAATTTAATTAAAGAAATAAATGTTATAAATATTAAACTTCAGAATATATTAATGACTAAATTTCTAAACTAATTTTTACATTGAAAGAAAATAATGTGCTATTTTTAAATAAATGAATTCATTCCCTTTATGTATGTGTTTAGATTTGAAGATTAATTTTAGCGATATATGGAGAAATATTTCAATTCTGGTAGTTGAGTGGATGCAGTTCTCAAAAATCTCTTCTTTTATTCCCCTAGAATAAAGTTGTTTCTTAGTTTAATTCTGGTAGAGAGGAGGATTTCAAATTTTCTTCGAAGATACTGTCCATAATTTAGATTAAATTATCAATAGAATACTTATAGTAAATTTTAAATAAAATAATATTTTATAAATTTGTCTTTTTATAACTAAAAAAACGTATTAAGTGATAAATTTAACATTGTACACTACCATATTCAAAAACTGTGTAAGCAATCAGAATAGAAATCTTAAATTACTTTGAAATATTTACAACTTTATTATTTACGTTCCTCAAAATAATAAAGAAGAAAAAATTTAAACAACAAAAAATTGATTTAAGTTACGAATAGCTTTTTGCATATCTCCCTTAATTTTAAAAATTGAATACAAAATTGTTTCAAAATACATTTTATAGAAAAGAACTTATTTAAATAAAAATATTTTCCTTTTCATACACTTGAACTGCATTCACTCATTTTTTTGTTTTAATCCTAATTAATATATAAACTTCTTCTGTTTAATTAAAAATTTTAGATGAAAACAAAATTTGATTCATTTCTCAAATATTATAAAATGAAATAAATAAGTAACGAGTAAGGAATAAAGTTATCAAAAATTTGAATACATTTAAGCCAATTTTTGTTAGCCTATTAGCAGCTGAATTATAAGCCCAATTGACAAGTATACAAAAAAACTTGTGCGTATGCGTGAAAAATATTTGTTCCTATAGAATGCTATCTTTTATTTTTAAATGGAAGTTTATCTGTCCAGAAACATTTATTTTCACTTCTAACATTACTTCTAGGATAAATTTTGTGGAAAAATTATGAATATTAATCCTAAAGTTCTTCTACATCCCACCTAGTAATTCTTCTCAATATTTAGGAAAATTTAATTGGTCCTCGCGATAGGAGTCTTATATTCTAAAAAAAATCTTTTACCTTTTATCAAACAAATTTTGTATTTTTAAGGTATTCCAACTTTTTCCATTAATTTCAATGGAAATAATCTTTTTCTTGCAAAGTGCCTCTAAAAAGCTTTTTAATGATACAGACGAGAATCTGTTAGGAGCCAGCATTTATCGCTAAATCTTTTTGGACACCAACTAATGAAGATCATTTTTCATCATTTACTATCATTTTAGTAAAAACCCTATATTTAAATGTATGTTACTTATATTTAATTATATAAATTTTGATATTTTAGAGACTTTTTTTTTATTTCTTATTAAATGACAGTGTTATCTGCTATATGAATAAATAAAATAATTTTTACTTAAAATAGATACTGCGATAAAAATAAATTAATTTATCTGTTATTAATTAGCAAATTAGAGAATCAGTGAATAGGTATTTCACTGATTCTTTATTTGCTAATTAATAACAGATTTACTATATTTATCACTATCATTGAAAAGCGATATGAATTTCAACATGCTTCTTTTTTCGTATTATTTTAACTTCCGTTCGCTTTTCATTGTAGATTATTTTTGGTTCATTAAACCAAGATCCACAGGATAAAGTAAACTGTGTGTGTGTGTGTGTGCGTGTGTGTGCGTGTGTGTGTGTGCGTGTGTGTGTGTGCGTGTGTGTGTGTGCGTGTGCGTGCGTGCGCGCGAACCATTGCAATCCAACTCCCCCGATACTAAAGTCGACAAATCAAAGGTGGAGCACTCAATATTACGCCATCATATCAGAGTCCTAAACTTTAAATAAAAAGAAAATTTATTTTATTTAATATGCTATTTTTTGCAATGAATTTTTACATAGCTTTTACTTTCAACGAATCAAAGTTTAATAATACAATTTTTTCATTTCAATTTTGAAAAAAAAATTTTAATCTTAACCTTAGCAATTGGTTGCAACTAATTTAACTCTTTCTAATAAATTTATTAAGTTAACTTTTCACATAGGAATTTTCAATGTTAAGAACAGCATTATTAATTATTTTTTTTACCATTATCAATTATTACAGTAAATATTATATAAACAACATATAAGCTGAAGAAATTACCAAGCCGATACTAAATATTATGCACAACAGTTCCTTAAGTAGAAGTTTTCTTAAGTAGAAGTAATATTTATCATGAAAATATTCCGAAAATAACTATAAGAGCCCATGCTAAAATTATTTTAATTCATTAATAATATAAAATATTTTATAATAAATTATCCTCCAAGGATATTTTCGAAGTGTGGTTTGTTAAAAATTGCATAATAGTTTTGAACCAAAAATATATAATTTATTAATTCATATTCAATCTTATAAACTTTCATTCATATAGTCATATAAAAGTCAATTCATGTTAAACCATCAATGTAATTTCGTATAATAAAATTCTGAGTGTGTGAGTTCTTATTAAATGTTTATTGGTAATTTAAATGATATATACTCTACTTTACTTAAGCAATGAATTCTTCAAAAAAATAATAAAATTCGTACCGCAATTTTAAATTAAAATTATAAACTATCATAAACCGATTAAGTCTAATGAATTATACGCTGACTGAAGTGCTTGAGCTAAAATTATAATTTCATATACTTGCGCATTTTTCATTTACATTTGTTAATTGTTCGTAATGATTACATCGTAAAAGCTGAATGTTTGTAGCTTGTTAGCTGTTCACCGGCTTTAAAATTGCGCCAGAAAATTTATGAGAAGGTCTGTTGAAGAGCCGACAAAACACCTATTGAAATCAGTCATCTCGAAATCATGGTTATCATAATTTTTCCTCATTTCCTTTCTCCCTTTTATGGCTGCAGTGCATGAATTCTCATATTAGTGTGGGGCCGTTTTATGGGTCCCCGCGGCATCCAGTTCGCCGCCTTTTGCCAACAACTTTTCATTAGCCCCGTTTCTTAAATGCGACCACAATTTAGCCAACTGGATTAAACAAGAACGTGCTTCTTGGCAGTCCTCACAATCTTTTTTAATCTGCAGGACCCACCTGAAAAACATCTCGTGGGACGTCAGCAAAGGATTCTAGATAGTCATTGGGTCACTAAAATTATCCAGAATTCCTTTTCGAAGAAAACAGCAGTAAAATAAAATAGAGACCATTGCGGGGGTTATTAATTCCTTATTCGTATTCCCCTGGATCTTTTTAACTGCTTGTATTAATCATGTTTATTCATTTGCCATGCAACAAAAAAGGATGGGATTACATTATTTCTTTCAGGCTGATTCCAATTTTGATTTATTTTCAGTTTAAGTATCCCAACTTCCCTCCGATGCTTCGCAAAATTCAAAAAATGTAATAATAAAATATTAATATACTCTACTGTCCCTTCTTTCCGAAATCCAATTTAGCTCCTCTTCGAAATTAAAGTGCTGGCCCAAGTTATTATCATCCTGGTCAATGGTTATAAGTTAGTGATCTTTATTTTAGTAAGGAAAGTATAGATTATTTTGAGGCACGGAGTTCGTATCTTCTAATCATAACAACGATGTAAAAATGCGGCTATAGTTTGATTAATTTTAATGGTTATCGGATGCGAATCTGCCCCAACATTTATCATATTTACGCCGGCAGTTATTGCTCCTCTGATAGCAATTTGAATTTTCATGGGATGATAAATGCTGCAACAGTTTATGAAGTGAAACTTACTAGTCCACGTACAACTGATATTTGTAACATTTCACTTATAACTTTTATAATTTCTTATTAATAAATATATATATATATATATATATATATATATATATATATATATATATATATATATATATATATATATATATATATATATATATATATATATATATATATATATATATATATAAATTTGAAATAAAATTTATATTAGAAAAAATATATTATTTTAATTTAACAGTTTAATCATTATATTTATAAGCGATTGAGGAATTTGAAATGAATAGTATTGAAGATAAAAAATAATATAACAAGTGCTCATTCATTTTTTGATTAATGTTTTGTATCCCGATTGGAAAATAAAAAAATATTTCTTAGACACAAAATTAGAAATTTTAGTGTATTCCAATTTTAATTAAGAGTGTCGAAATTTGTAAAATAAAATAAAAATATTTATTTTATATTGAAAAAAGTAAGCTAAATTTACGTGTGTGGTATGATAACTATCAAAATATTTTTAAAACTTTAGGCTTCTGGCATTTCTTATTATAATTTTTATTTAAATTAGGTATAAAATCATCAATTTCAAAATCACACCTATAAAAAATCTGAGACACATTGAACACTATATACTATGAAATTTTAATATTTTAACTACATAAGAATATTATTAACTATCCAAATCATTAGATTTTACCTAAAAATGTTTTCATTATTTTAAATTTTAGAGAAATTTAAACTTATATTTTATTTATACATGTACTAATCACTCTTTCATTAAACAATGCCACCCTTTCCCATTCAGTGCAAACTTCTTCATTTCAAATTAATGAATTATGATAAAAATTTAATACTTCCAGACTTTAACATATCATGAGCAAATTTAATACTGAAATTGATTAAAATCTTACATAGATTATGTTTATGAATTTAAAAAATGCTAGTAAAAGATGAATCTTTTCTCCATTTATTTAAATTTCTTTATTGTTCAATTAAGTGTTACAATCTTAAGTATGCTTTTATATTTTCTTTTTTTGTAGAGTAGGAAGTATCAATTAGTTTTCATCCCTAATAATTAATATTTTCATTTTCTGATAACTGCAAAATTCCTCAAAACAATTGAAGGTGAAGTTTCTAATCAGAGCTGTCATGGATTTATACGATTAATATACCAAAAAACGTAGAATGACACTCATTTATAAAAGAGCTGTCATGGATTTATACGAATTAATTGTCTGTATAAACCTGAAATAAAAGTAAAGTAATGCTTAGCTGTCTCATTTTCAAGTGCAAGTTGATTACATTTTTCCAATTTACTGTCTTATAAATTACTGATACTTAACAAATGCTCTAATCCTTTCGTTGGTAGATTATACGCTCTTTTGTTTTCCTTAATAAACAGACATTTCTTTTCGGCATTATAAGACTGTTTTTCATTTGTTAAGTTTTTATTCCCATTCATTTCGAAAACTAGAGTTGATCAGTTTGTCACTATGGGTAATCTGGATGTAATGACCGGTTTCGGGGAAATTAGACCACTTTAAGTACTAAGCCGGTTGATAAAAAAAAATGAAAGAGAAGCAATCAGAGAAGATTCTTCACATTTTAATTATTTTTATTCCTGCTGTATTTTTTATTTGTGTTATTGTCATGAAATTTAAAAGTAAATTTTAATTTAATATTTTAAATATCCATTTATATTCAGAAGTATTTTTCCGTATATTCTATATCAAGTTGAGTCGCCTCTTCATTCGTTCTTTAATTTCCTGAAATAAGAATTTAATTGTTTGTGGATATAGTTTTTTGTTTTCACTCAAATAAACGCTGTTTAATATAAATGAAAAATATGTTACTATAAATTTTCAAATTCATTCAAGTTTTCCAAGGTTTAATATGTGTTTACGTTTGAAAACATGTAATAATGTGAAACTCAATTGTGGTGAGACTTAAACTGTGTGACCTTCAGAGTGAAAGGTTTGATTTATGAGACATCAAATAAAGTCTCTTGAGAAAAACATCAGAAGCAACTGGTTTGATTTGACCTAAACATGATATACATGATCGATAGCTAAATTGGCTTATGTGATAATGCTAATATACAATGAAATCTATGATTGAGAGACTACTTTTAGTATTGAAGATGTTTGAAATTCAAAACACCCGTGTGTAACTAAGAATATAAAGATCTCCAGATTACTTAACCATAACACATATGAATTTAAGAAAAAATTAATAATCACAATAGCATGTTTGTATAAGAGAGTAATTTATAATAAGTTTAACAGATGATTTATTCTTGAGAATTTCTAGTTGTTTTACTATGTTATTTTATAATAGGTAAAAAAATTCTCCCAATTCTTCATTGATTATTTTAGAAAAAATTATCTATCTGTAATATTAACAGATATTTATAGGTATTATATTAGTAATTATTTCTTTCCTTCTAATAAAGTGATTAGAATGCTTGAATAACTTAATATTTTTTAATTTCTTAGCAATATAAGATATGTAAACATTAAACATCGGTATGTCTTAATAGTTAATAAATTTTGAGTAAACATTGGATAAAACAGGCTGAATACCAGTCAAGTCTAAAAACATCCTAATAAAGTATTATTAGAAGAATTTACGTCATTTTTGAGAAGCCTTTCATGTCTGTCCAAAATAAAAAAAAATTGGTTTGGAACAATCACACGATAGCAAATTAATAAAATACCAAATGCACATTGCCTAGAAAACAGTTAGAAATTAAATGTAATTTTCATAGTCTATTACTGGATGTTTTAGCCAAGTAATTATGTGGTTCATTACCTGAGTCACTAATATGAGATACAAATTGGATGATGCAAAGGGAGCTTCCCTGAAGGAGACATTTGTGGTCATGAAGAGAACAAATGTACTGATTTATAACACAAGTGGAACCGAGTGAAATATAATGAAGAGATCTAATGTGTTTTTTCCCATGTTTATGAAACAAATAATGTCAAAAATAAGATTACAAGGAAAATTCGTGCTGTAACGTTTGGTGAAATTCAAAAGCACATAATAAATTCAAATAGCAAGCAAAGCTTAGATAACAGTAGGGGAAAAAGAATAGTCAGGAGAAGTGAAGAAATTTAATTTCTAATGCTGTTTACTATAAAACTGAATGCACCAGACTATTTAAAATGAAGATAATTAATAAAAATAATTTTAAGAAAATGCTGACAGATGTATGAGGGCCAAATTTATGCTGTTGCATTTCATAAATTCCAAATATTTCCAGTAGTATCTGCCATGTTTAAAATGCTATTAAAATGAATTTATTCAAATATTTTGTATCACAGTTTCACACTTTCAAAAGAAAAAAAGAGACAGGGCTTCCCCTTAGATTTATTTTAAATAGCCAATGAAAACTAATAGATGAAGAAATTGTATGAATAAAATAATCTAAGAATCCAAGATTAATGAAAGTATTGATTTGAAAATTAATAGTAGAATTGGGTTGAAATCGATATCAATAACTCTTGAAGCATATTTATATTCGTTTAAAATAGATTTATAATTAAAAATGAGCATGTAACCAAAAATATTAATGTTAAATGAAGTATCAAATGAGATTTTTTAATCAAAGATAATAAACGTAAAAAATTAAACATTTTCAGTAATTAATTTTATGGAAAATAATGATAACACTTTCTTTTACTTCAAAATGCAACTCCCATACTTAAAAATCAAAATTACTATGACACATACTATTGATAGAGAAGTTGAAAATAAAATTTGCTTTTATGTATTAAACAAATCAAATATTTTAATGGTTGATAAATCAAAAAATTTGCATTCATCTTCCTTTATAAAATTAAATAAATACATCTGAAGTTCACACATAGAAATATATGCAATTAGTTGACTTGAATGATTGAAGGCACCACTTGGTTGACTGCACATTATTAAAAATTTTCTTTACCCAAATATAATATTCGTATGCATCCTATGCATCGAATATACTGTAAGGTACAACTTACTTAGCCATAGGATAGTTTATATATATATATATATATATATATATATATATATATATATATATATATATATATATATATATATATATATATATATATATATATATATATATATATATATATATAAATAACAATAAATGTGGCTATTAGTTAATCAATTCGAACACTTTATTTATGTAAAATCAAAATGATTATTTATAAAAATCAAAATTTATATTCATTTTTCTGCCTATTTACATATCTCGTTTACATCGGTTTCAAAATCATGTAAAAGAACACCTTTATTTGTAATTGCGTATTCCATTAAACATAAGAACAGAAAGGATATAAAATTTTAAGAGAAAATTTGAGAAAATCATTACTAATGCCAGTCGGCAGAAATTAATTAGTAGCACAGATGCGGATCAAATTTAGATTTATTATAAGTCACGTGAGAGACACATGATAACTCTTCCCACAAAATATAGTTTTATATACAATTTATTATTTTCTTAACCTGTTGAAATCTATTTTCCTGCTCCTTAAAATATTTTACAGAAGTATTTTTATAAGTTAAATCCCAACAGATGATATTTTGAATATTTACTTCTGAGAGAAAGAAAGTTCTTAAAACTCTCAAAAAGTCTTTTAAGTTTTACAAAAAATTAAAAATGAAAATAAAATAAATCTTAATAATAAGAGTATAACATCATTTCACATTTTAAAAGGTCTCAGCCTACATATATAATATCTTAAATATAATAATGAATTAAAAGTTTTCAAAAATATTAAAAGTTAAAAATTTTAATGATTATAATCAATTTTAATGAAATACAAAACATTGTTTATTTTTTATAAACATGCATTTTGTGTGTTTTAATACACAATATCTTAATATAAGCATGTCTGATGCTCAAAAAGAAGGTGATTAAGGATAAACACCTTTCAGTTTCATTTGTCAGGACTATGGGCGGAATATATATATATTCCGCCCCTAGTCCTGTCTAGTAAAAATGTCTCGCATAATTAAAACGAAATGAATTTTATTGACTTCAATGTCTGAAACAAATCGTAGTATTAGATGTACAAATCACAAATATATTATTAAAAATGTTGTGCGCTAATTTTACTCTATGATGAGAACTATTTACAAAGATAATAATGTGCATACATAAAATACACATATAATATTGTAAACTTATGAGTGAAAAAATCTTTTAATTGTAAAAGCATCTGACCAACAGCATTCTACAAATTTAATCTCAGATGTTTCTAAAACCTGTTCTAATATCAGTAATCTGTTTTCTTCCTTGAGTTAGGATTTTTGTCAAAGTTTTGTATCCCTTATACTAGCTTTTAGAAACATTTTTTCGTCGGTTTTAAAACTAATAGAACACCCTATTTCGTGCTGCATTTTTATAGTATTCTCAATAGATGAATTTTCTTTCTCGTTGTTTAAGTGTCTTAGGAATTAAGTTTTGTTTTTTGCTTTTAAAAATTATTCTTCTAACAATTTTTGTTTGTTATTCCTCAAAACCTATTTTCTTAAAATGCATTAAAGCGTATGCATAGTGCAAAGAATAATTGTTATTTTAAGGTTTATTTACTTAAATTTAAATAGAAAAACTTTTAAACACGAAATACATTAAATAATTACATTTTGTAGAATATATTGTTTTTTATCGGAATGTTTCCATAAAGTAAAAAAAGAGAGCAACAAAGCATCATTTGCATTTGTTTTATTTTGGGATTCTTCTAATATAATTTGTAATAAATAATTAAAAAATGTAATTAAGAAGTATTGCTTAGTTTATCTTATAATTATATAATACTTGATTATAATAAATCTTGATATTTAAATTCAAACAATTATTATAATAATATAATAAATGATTTAAATTTACACACTAATTTTGTTTAATTTTTTCAATAAAACTTTCAGTTTTTAATTATTATATATATATATATAATTTTTAAAATGCATGAATTTAATGCTAGTGTATTTATCATTTTGAACATTTAAATGGAAAATTAATGAACCCTTGTCAAATTATTTCATTTCGCTTTTTCCAATGAAATCTTCTTCAGATTCCAATAAAATTCACTTTTTATCAAATAAAAGTTTCTGTTTTCATCTTTAAACTATCAGCATATCAGTTTTTTCCCTAATTGTATAAAATCAGAGCAAAAGAAAATGTCCTTAAAAAATACTCTTTATTTTAAAAAACCAAAAATTGTTAACGGCTGTTAAAAATAGTTAAAATTAAAGAAAATAGTACTGTGTCTAGAACAAAGTTACGTTTTAGTGCTATACATTTACAAATTTATATTATATAATTTAACTTGAAGCCGACCGAGTGCGGAGAGTTAATCTGTCCACTGCATACGCATTTATCCATTGATTAATAAACATAATTTTAAAGTGAACCATAACTTCTTAACTTCCCACAAGAAGTCCTGGGTTCGAGTCCTGTTTTGGGTGCTGATGTTTTTTCCTCTCTCTGTGTTTGTCTTTCTTTATTCTCTTAATTTCGGATCAAAGATGTCCCACCCACTAGGTGCTACATTTTATGCCTGAATAACTATATCCTAAAAGCAACCGATCATTAGAAAAAGTTAATTTGAATTTTTTTTTTTTTTTTTTTTTTTTTTTTTTTTTTGAAAATGTATTAATTTCGTTTGTACTTCATATAAATCTTATTAATTTACGGTCCTGCAAATTATTATTAAACAATATATAACTGTCATAAAGCGAACATCTTTTCAGTTACAGATTCCCTTTTTCTTGTGTCATTGGTTTTTAATTCATTATCAGATATTCTGTATTCACATTTAAATGTGTTTAAGTTACTTTTTGAATCTTTTATCTTGTTCAAAAAAGTAGTTCTACATTGTTTTAAGAGAAGATTGTGTTTTTCTTTAAACCATAAGAGAAAAAATGCAGTTTAGTAAAAGGCAACCAACATTTTTTAAGACATTCGTAACCTATACCTGGTTTACGGAATCTTCAATAAATACCCGATTACGTTCATTTTTTAATTTAATGTTTACCATTGCGAACTTGATATCTTAAAGCCTTCGTTGACATAGCGAACAAATTTTAAGAGCTTTCAAATAAACGTGAATATTTTTTTATTCAACCCACTTAATCCCCGTAAGAGAGGGTTAGAAAAGAGAATTTCACAAGAAAACATCCCCAGAGCCTAGGATTAGAAGCAATTTCAAAAGAGAAAAAATAAATTCTCAAACTCCCTAGAGTAAATAGAGTACCTGATTTGACTCGTAAGGAGAAGAAAATATGAGAAGAGTTTGTTGCGCTTTCAAGTTACAATAAAATGAGTGAGGTATTTGTTTCTTTAATTCAAAAATAAAATGGAAATGATTTAGAAAAACTTGGCTGTTTCTAGGAAAAGATTTTAATAACTCTTTAAATCGTCTATTTGTAAAATACCATAATGGATATTTGGGATTCTTAAATAAATGAACGAGGTGTATCTAAAGAAAGCTTTTTTAAGATATTTCAAGCAATAAAGATGGTATACTTAACCATTTGATAAAATTTATTTAAAGTATTCACGTGTGCATGTAAATATATTTGCCCAGGCCTTATCTATTATGTGTTATATTAATAGAATTAATTGAAAATATTCATGCACACAAAGGCAAAATAATCATAACCGTAAAATTGTTATGTGATCCCCCCACACACACACCCACAAATTATATCAATTATTTAACTTATAGTGCTATTAACGTTTGTGCGTAAGCATAAAATGAGTTGGAAAACTGATAGTTTAACAAAACAGTTTACTTTTTATTGGTTATTCATAGGTTGATTGACACCTTTAAAAAACGAATTTCAGGAAAGACATATTTTCTATGAAATATTTGTGTAAAAAATATCCCAGTTATTATTAATTTCATCCAGTGATGCTGTTTAATTAATAATAGAATGCCAAAACATATGAAAGTCAAAAAATAGGCGTATTATAAGATTAAAATTAATCTTTATTTATATAGATTTTGCAACAATCCTCACTAAATCTTATAGATGTGGTAAAAATCAATCAGTATAATCAGCCATATTTTCAGAAATGGGCCATAGGTTTATATTTGATAGGAGAGGAAGAAAATATGATTTTGTCAGACATTTTCTTAAAAAATGCTGATGAACGATATATTGTCCACATAATCTTCTATTTACCTTACTTTGTGAGCTTATTATAATAATTATTTTGAGAACAAACTTATTTCACACCCAAAATGCAAAAATTTTATATTAATTTATTCCATGTATCAAAAATTATTAGACGATGTTTATCTAATTAAGGACTTGTCTTGCAATTTTATTAAATCTGTTTCAATTTCTAAAAGACTTACTTTTTTATAGAATCGCATCGCAATGCATGCACTCCAACTTGTCAAAAGAATTTTTTAAATTAACAACATTCATGCTTGCCGGAAAAACTCAACTACAAATTCTACTGCTAGTACAGTATTTAAAGACATAGCGATTGGAATTTTGTGGCAATAAAGGTGTCTTAATTTTACATTTCTAGGTGTAACTGTAACTCGGTTTTCCACTTTAATATTTTTTCAGAGAAAATGCAATTTAATGAGGATCTAAAGTGTCATACTGAGTGTTTTTTCTAGAATCCCACAAGTCTGAGTTTTATTTGGTACACTACGATACATTTCTTTTCGATGCTGACTATTTTTCATGAGATCCATTATAGATCTCCATTTCTATAATGATTTGAAATCAAATTGATGAATCATTCACAATAATGAACCGCATGAATGAACTACATTAATAGCGTCATTCACAATACAGGCTCGGAACTACAACAAATATCCATCCTGGAGAAAAACGTAAAATGTGAAAAAGAGATATCAAAATACTTTACTGTTCATTCAGAGTCAATATTTGAGATAGAATATTGATTAAACAAAATTCGAATTGAAGCATGAAATCAATGCGTATGATTTTCAAAATTAAAATACCTTGAAATTTATAAATTTCCTAGTTAAATACTACTATGCACTGATATTAGTAAAATTTCAATCACCATTTTGCCAGTAATTTATTGCGCACATGTGTATATAACCATTTTATACACTTATTAATAATTATTACATTATTTTTGCTTACCAATCTCATTAACTTTTCTTACTTTGAACTCTTTAATGAAACTTAAGATGCCTAATTTTAATTTTATAAAATAGTTAAAGAAAATGAAATAGGGTCATCGTATCTTGTGCAGAAAACGAGACTAATTTCAATTATCTTATGCAAATTAATGTGCCTAACGCTCCCATTGCTAATAAGGATTCATTAAAAGATTGTGTAGCAGAGCGCTATCTTATTTTACGTCTGAATTGTGATCAAGGAATTTGGGGCAAATAGATTGCTTGAATTTTAATACGAACATCACACCTCTATTTTAATTTAAGGAAATCATTTTTAAGATTAAAAACTAAACAATAACAAAAAATAATGATTTAAAAAAAACAATAATTATTTTAGTGGTTCATTGCTCACCAGTACTAAGTTCAATGTGATTAAATAAATATATAGGACAGTTGAACCATAAGACCTATTTTTCTTTATGTAAAGAAGTGTGAAACATAATGAAATTTACAAATATTAACATTTTAAGGTATTTTATTTTATTTTAAAATATCAGTAATTTAAAAAAAACAGAGAGAATATTTAGGAAGTATTAAGAGAGTGTGCATATTTTATTTATTGCAAAATGTAACGGCAAAGTGTGTGTGCATTTTATTTAATAGTAAATTAAATAATTGTTCATGATTAGTGCTTCTCAAAACATATATATATATTTAAAGAATATTATTCACCATTTCGAAATCAGAAAATAAACATTAAAAATTTTATAAAAATGTAATCCTATTTTTATAAAGATGTAATCCAAAGAAAAGTAATTATATATATATATATATATATATATATATATATATATATAAGGTGGAAGTCCAAAGGAGATATAAGGCAGCTATATGGTGGGTGTGACAAAAGATCCCATTCGAGTCCCTAGAGTCCAGCTGGTGAACACTGACACATGAGATCCTGCAATTTCTTATTTCTTGGAGGAATCGTAACTTCTAACGTTCTTTAATTCGACATTAGGTTATGATAGCAGTGTAAGAAGTTTTACAGATCTCACAATACAGTGTTTTAATGAAAGTCTCTTTCTTTTAGATACCAAAAGTCATGGGATAATATATCAGTGTACAACGCCTGCATGGACTGTTTTTACAAACGATATTAGTAGTCGTGGACAACTTTCCTGGCAATCCTATGTATATATATATATATAGTTAAATATAGTTAAATGTGGATATTAAAAATTGAATAAAGTAAATTTATTGTGCAAGATCTAATTGATAATAATTAATATTAGAGACATGCACTTGGCACATATTTGTTTGCTTTTCCAAAACATACCCCATGTTTCTAGCTTCATACTTTTTCCAGAATATATTTAAGTAGAAATCTATTTAAAGTCTTATATGTATATTGTAATGTGCTAATAGTATGTTTAAACACAAATTTCTGAATGTATAACTTAATAATGGTACATTTATGTAAAGGAACATTACCCCATTATTAAGACTCATCGATCATGATTTATGGTAGGAATAGATACGGTGGATTTAATTTTCATTTTTAAATTATTTCTAATATTATTTGGTTACTATATGTAGTGCTTACATTTGTATCTGAAAACATATATTCGGTTCCGTTTGTGACAAACTTGAATCATCGTCGCATGTATTATTTTGACTTTTTAAAAGAGACATATTGTGATACCCAACTCTATAATACTCTAACTTTCCTCGATGGAAATTTCTTCGAGCAACAATACTTAACAGCTAATCTCAGATTAATTTCAATAGATTTTTCTGGTAACAAATATTCATGATTTAAGATTTTTATAACTTTATTGATTTTCACGAAATTTGTTTGGTCAATCATATGAAATAATTTTCGATGATAGAAATAATTCCAAATTTTTATTTATTACATTGTAAAAAAGCTTTCAATATTTGCTTAATCTTGTTGATAAACACAAGTTAAAGACCTCGTAATTACTAGCATGATTTTTAATATCAGCAAAATATTCCTTATTTTATTTATCTCCAATTTATAATTAAATATTTAATCTAAACAGTAAATACAGCAAAATCATTCTTTTTTTGTAAGCTTATAAACCTTAATTCCCTTTTAAATGGTCAAAATAAATACATTAATAATATGTTTAATTTTCTTATTAAAATGAAATTAATTTGTTGCGATAAAATTTACTTAATTTTCTAATTAAAATATTTAATATAAATACCTACATATCTCAATTCGATAACGCATGTCTGTTATCTATAATACACCTAGTGATGCTGTAAGTGATTTCACTCGGTAATGTCAAAAGACTTTGAGAAATGTTGGACTTACTTCCTAAGATCATGCAGAAAAAATAGATTATTGGATTTAAAAAAAAATCGAACTGAAATTTTTAGCACATGAAATAATTCCTTACTAAATGATAAATCATGTAAAAAACAATAATCACACAAAAGGTACAGAATAAATAAATTTATGCTTATATTAATATTTAAGACATGTATTTAAACATGCTTATTAAAAATCGAAACAACTTTACATGAAATATAATCTCTATAATTAAAAGTTTAGGAAAACTAGAGTTAAATTTAACAGCATTTATTTTAATGTTATTTTCCTTAATTAGTATTAAAATAAATTATTAATATAAAAGCATCCAGTAAAAGTGATAAAAACAAAATCTTAAAAGTAAATTTTCTACTAATTTAATTAATTTTAAAGATCTTAAATACATAAATTTATTCTTTTAATTTAAAGAGACATATGTTTTTAAATTTCTAGGTATTATTCAAAAGAAATAACTGTCTACATCGTCAAGAAATATTAATAATAACATTACTTATAATAAGAAGGAGTAAACGTATAATGCGAAATTTTATTTTATGTCATTAATAAATTTTTAGAGAACAAACTAAAAGAAATAAATTAAAAAAAAAAATTATCGAAACTAAATTTTTTCTTGCATATTTTTTTTTTTTTTTTTTTTTTTAATCAGTTCTATTAAGAGATAGGGATGTGTAAATTATCCTGTATATGCATAATGCCAAAAAAGGAGAGCAAAATATTAATTAAAAAAGGGTAAACTTATTTAAGTCATATTAATTTACAAAATATACAATAGGTAAAACTAAAGGAAGACCTATCTAAAATCAATAAGATATGCACATAAATTTTGTGTAGATATCCTTATATTATTAAGTGCATATTTTAATTAAATTTTTGATTTCTAGATTATAACAGATCTTCTTTAAACCTATAGATGCACAAGAGGTCTCAGAGAAAATAGAGGCGTAACTAAGGGTGAATTTTGTCCCCAAAAATGTTTTTCCCAAATGACTCAGAAAGGACGCATACCGAGGCGTAGAGTAATTAAAGTTGCTTTAAAGTTAGAGGGAAAAAATACTTGGGTACGCATGTGCATTGTTCTGAAAGTGATTTTACAAAGCTTTACAGCCCAGTTTAAATACTAAGATGAGAATTTAAATTTAGACAACTTTAGGAGAGTGCAAACACTTCTACTATGTTTAATAATTAGTTTGGATGGGATTTTTCTGTTAAGTAGTTCCTGTTTAAGCACCAGAAAGAATGTGCTATAATTCGCTTTCTTAGTAAAAGTAGTTTACATTAACTAAAAAAATTTGTGTGAGTGATTTTGTGGTATAAAGTTTTCTATTCTTATTATCAATTTGTAACAATAATTAGCTTATAAAATATACATTATTATGTAAGCAAGCAGCAAAATATAGATGTCTTTAGCTGTAATAAATTTATAAAATTTCTTCGAATATCAGAAGTAAAATAAAAAACAATAGCATTTTAGTCATATTTTGATTAGTATAACTAAAATATATAGAATTACATTTTCATAACTGCAACATTTTTTTCCTGTTTTTGTATGCATTTTTCTCATTTGATAATCTGGGTAATTATCTGACTTTTTAAGTAGAAAATCACATTCAAATGAGACAGAAAATTTAACACTCATGTGATCACTATATGATTGTAATGATGTGATTATAATGATTGTTATTAAAATATGTTTCTCTCATTTTTTTCAATTAATTAATTTTTATCTATCAAAATAATTAAAATAAGCATTAAAAAACAACATTTTCCAAAGAAACGCTTAAGGATAATGCACATACGCTTAAGGATAATGCTGCATGTGATACCTTCGATTCAACATAGGTCAAGCGCCATGAGGTTGATCTGTTTTCAGCCACATTATCAATCAATATATATATATATATATATATATATATATATATATATATATATATATATATATATATATATATATATATATATATATATATATATATATATATATAGTTTCTGGCAAAAGGGGTTGAAAAACTATCAAGATATTCGCAAAAAATCAAATTATACTACCCACACTAATAGTATTGCATTCATGTATTTTTTCCAACTTTATTAAGAATTTCTTTAAGAGAAAATGTTTTATTACAACCCGATATTTCTATGTGTGTGTGTGTATGTGCGTGTGTGTGTGTGTATGTGCGTGTGTGTGTGTGTATGTGCGTGTGTGTGTGTGTATGTGCGTGTGTGTGTGTGTATGTGCGTGTGTGTGTGTGTATGTGCGTGTGTGTGTGAATGTGTGTGTCAATTTTATTCATAATAAAGTAGAAATATTTTTAGTAATAAAGTAATGTATTTTAATTAAATCAAGTAACTATTTTTGCACATTAAGTCATATTTTTCATTAAAAATAAATGGAACGTAAGTAAAATTATTTATTCATTGTATATTGCGGTAATTTGACACATCTTAATTGAAAATTTACTTTTCTTTGAAAAAATACTTTTCGTCCCAAAAAAAATTTTTATTCAGAATATCTTTGCCCTATAATTACATTTTTTTCATTTTTTATATATGAATAGATCTAAAAATGAAAATCAATTATTTACTAACGTCATAATATTTGTGAAATAAAATTAATGAATCGCCAATGATAAGCTAGGGAAAATGTCAACTCTTAACATTTTTGTGATTAAAATTAATTTACGTAAAGCCAATAAATATGTTAAAAATAAGTATGCTCTGTGATCTGGGAAAATACGTAGTTAAAGTATTACATGTAAATTCTTAAATTGATTATGACATCTTTTTAAGTAATTTACAAATTCCGTATTTTTAATGAAAAAATCTGCTGCATTTAAACTGTTTTCTTATTATTTTAAAAGGAATTAATTATTAGAAATACTTCTGCATTTTACGACACAACTATCATTCCCGCCAGAAGAAAGCCGAATTAAACTTTCATTTCTCCTCAAGTTAAATAAATATTCTCTTGCCTCAACTGTTCCATTCTTTTTCCTCTTACTATTAATTGCAATTCAACAGTTTGCGAAATGTCTCGTTCTGATTGCGAAATCTTTATCTGAAATGATAATAACTCTTTTTGCTCCATGAAACTTGAAATTTTTGAATCTCTATTCATTTATAAAGACCCTTAGTGACACCCAAATATAAGCTTAAGTAGAATATTTAAATGAGCATGCATTTTTAAACAAGATGCCATGAGTTTCTCAGAGTTTTTTAAATTTCTCTTAAACAAGAGAAGATGATTAAATAAATCAAGAATATTGAACTATAAGTTTCCAAATATCTGAGATTAATACTTGCTTTGTTAACTTTCAGTTTCTAATTTGTAGCATTTCTTACAGCTACAAAGATTTTACATTTCAATTTTTCAATTGATAAATAGTTTTTGAAGAAAATATTTATTAATTTTTACTTTCATCTTAGGGGTACACAAAAAAATTTATGCATATACTTTGCAATTGTGGAATTTTAATTTGTATTATTATTGTTCTGAATTACATTTAATTATTTTCTGGTACTGCTATAATCTTTTAGTATTATAGATAATACATAGTAAAATAAAAATTCATCAATTCTTTGATTAAAAAATTAAAATTTGTAAAAAAAAAACATAAAATTAATCTAATTCGAAATCACATAAAGTAATATAATTAAATAATCAGTTTTCTTATATTTGTGTCAAAGAAACAATACTAAAAAACTGAAAATAGAGTTAATAAAATTACTAAACCAAATATGGTTGTATGAAATGAATTAAATTCAGTTACAGTTAGCACATACAGATAAATATCTTAAGATTTACAGCAAGATATACTTTTTCAATCACCATAGTTTCTTCAATTTTGTGTTATAATAATTATATGACTTTTATTGGCAGTCATTATTCTAATTTTCATGACTTATATCTTAGGCATAGTGAGAACCATAAAATGCATTTTTCTCATTAATCTTGTATCTTAATTTTAATATTGCATTATTTTTTTTAATCTTGGTGATATTAATTTCATTTAGCCAAATAGTTTTGCAGAAGTAGTTTAACAGCAAAAAATTCATGCTGTTTATAAGATTTCCTTAAAAAGGAAAATTAAAATTATTTTTGTCAAAAATTGTTTTTATACTGCAATAATCAACTGTTTACTTTCATGATCGAACCCAATGAAAAATTTTCCAATTTCATATATTTTAACATCAGAACTATAACATTCAAAGGCAAAAAAAAAGTTGATTTTTTAAAACTGAAGTAAATTAATTTCTCTTTCAAAATAAAATGATTGTATAAATAAAATGAGAATAAAAAGAGAGAGAGTAGTAAAAGCATTTACATCAACTAATTTCTCTTTAAATATCAAATTTGCATTGGTGTTTACTTTTATAATGAATATCTAATGTACGTTACATTTGAATTAAACATTTCAAAGGAGATAAAAACCCCTTGGAAATTTTTTCAGATGTTTAACTTAAATTCTAAGTGCCAGAGACGAATTGCGATAAAAATTAATAAAGATACTTTTGTAGTAATTGGAACCAAGTTAGAAAGCTCATACATAGAAAAGTAAATTATTTTATATACGCCGAATTTTTATAAACTTATAAACCCATAACTTAATAAAAATGTATTTTTGTTTTAGAAATTATGCTCCTTTCTATGTTATTTTGGACCCATGTAATTTTTTATAAATATTGTTTTAAGCTTTATCCTTACTTGCTGATAAATGTAACAAATTAGAATGCAGTTATTATAAATATCTATTCCAGAACAAAAAATTATTTCATATTTCTTGCTTAAAATTAAGTTAGATTATTAATATCATAAGGAAAAAATGGGCGTGTGTCCTTGATGGCTCTTTACCTTGATCTTGGTTTCGGCAATTTAAAAGATTGATCACCCTAATTCTATACCACCATTAATGTTATTATATATTTATCTTTATGAGTATATAAAAGTTCAGAGTGAAAAGTGTCTTTACACACATATTAAAACAAAAGGTGTTGTTTATTAATTATATTTACTTCTTTCTTATTATCTATTTTTTTACTTCTTGCAATTTTAAATTCGGGAGTTTCTTAGGAAAATCTTCCACAACTGCAAATATTTGTTAGCTTCTAATTTTTTTATTATTTATTAAAATTCTTTTAGAATTTCTTGTTTTTTAAATTTACACATTTGCGTTCATTTAAAATGTAAAATGTGCAATATAAATTAAATGTAAAGATATTTATAAATGGTAATATTTAATAATTTAAATGTGCCCCTTTGCAGAAATTATTTCAGAGGAAAATTAAAGTTTATATGCACCAAAGGAATGTTGAATTCCCAACAATACTGAAAATAAAAAAGAAATTTAAACAAATTAGATAAGTTTGCTCTTATTGTAATAAAAAAATTGAAATTATACAATATCATTTTTTTAATTTTTAATGTAAAAAAGAAACAGAATCATAGAACGTTGACAACAAGGGCCTTCATACAACTGAAATACAACCATTTGAAGCCGAAAAATATTATTTGATATTTTCATTGTTAACATTATCTGTATATAAACTTCTTATCTTTAACTAAGAATATTTAACTATAATTAAATCAAAATTATTTCCGTATCTTCAGAAAAATATTAATATTCGTGTTCATTTGAAATAATATATAGCTTATAGTATTAATGAAATGAATATATTAACAACTTTGCCCTTTAACTTTAAAATTTTAATGAACAAATTTACTAGATTACCTAAGAATTATATGGTAGGTAAGTTTTTTCTGCAGCTTTGAATCACATAAATAACACAGAAAATAGTAAATTATTAACTTCTGTGCTAGAAATATTTCATTGCGTCATAACAAAGTTACTATCAGTACAGATAATATGATAGGAATATTATAATATTACGTAGTAAAATCGGAGTATGATCTTTCCCTGTTTTGAAGATTTGAGATTGTGATGCTTATCGCTGGGTTTCCAAGAACAGTAATTTGAATTCTCTATTAAATAAACAATCTGGGCTGCATTTTAATTAAGTTTACTTTTGCTACAAAATTCAAATCTGTATTTTCTTGTTGCAAATATTGCTTACAATTGCTGAGAATGACAGGCCATCGTCGACGGTGTCAGTTCCAGCAGACAGGAGAGTTTACGAGGGGCATGTTGATAGGACTGAGAAGGGCAGGTTGGTCCATATGGCAAATCACAGCTAATAGACATCTAGACGCCATCACAGTGCACCGAGTGTGGCAAAAATGGTTGGAAAAAAGAGCTGTGGATCAATTTTGGGATGTCGGTGAAACCAGAGTGACGTCAGCATGCGTAGATTGACACGTCCAGCGGAAGGTGTTGGCCCGCAAAACAAATCTACTGAAATTCTGCAGGATATGCAAAATACCCTGGATGCTCTCATATCAAACACAACATTTACCGTTGATTGGCTGCTAGTGGCCTGTGCTCATGGAGTCCGTTCAGAAGACTGCGATTAACCCCACAGCATTGACACCAATGTCTGGTATGGTGCCGGATTTGAGAGTTGTGGTTGACGAAATAGCCCAGAATCGTCTTCTCAGATGAGTCACGTTTCTGTTTCTTCAGTAAGAATGTGTGTCCATGTAGGAGTGTGTTGTCGGCTTGAGATCGGTCCAATTCTGCAATATATGTGGAACTCTCCGCCACGTGACAATGTAGCTTGATGGATTAGATCACCATTGCGTACGATTCCACATCACTTCTATTTCGTATTCACTGTGCTATGACAGTCCAACGTTACATGGAGGATGTGCTGCAGCCGTTGACACTCTCCTAACTTCAGGGGGTGTCCAACGCCTTTTATCAGCAGGGTAACGCCCAACCACACATTGCTCGTGTCAGCCAATATGTTTGCAATGTGTAAAGCTCCATCCCTAGCCACCACGCTTGCCAAATCTCTCACCAATAGAGCACGTTTGGGATATGATTGGACGCCATTAGCATATTCTGCCACTGCCTCTTTTAGAAGACCCACTTTCGCAAATGGTTGACAGGGAATGGATAGCCATTCCTCAGGGCACCAACCGTACTCTCATTGACTCAGGACTTAGAAGTGTTGATCATGTATCGCAATCAATGATGATCCTACCTGTTCTCCCTCTGTAATGAATGAGTGAATGATAGACATGCATTATTATATCATTTTAAAATACAAATCACTAATATATATATATGTATATATATATATATATATATATATATATATATATATATATATATATATATATATATATATATATATATATATATATATATATTGTTAGTTGCTGTCATTGATCTTTCTTTGTCTAGCTTCGTATCGTTCTGGCAACTCCTTCTTGGTGTTGCATATTCAATGTCAAGTAGAGTAATTGAATTGCAGTATGATAGCTCATATTTCATGACTCTTAAAAAATTAAATTCTTAAATTAGCAAATAGTACAGATATTTTTAAAAAATAAACGAGGGAAATATACATCTAATTGCAGAAGAAAAGTAAAATAAGGTTCATAATTCATTTCACAAAATATAAGTTGTGGTAAAAAAAAAATAAATGTTGGAATAGCATTCACAATTATTTTAAATTGCAAGCAACATATATGAAGAGTTAAACATGGATTTTAATGGCAATTGCGAATGACATAATCATTTTTATATTATAAAAAGTGATAAATATTTTGAAGAAACTAACTTGAAAAAACAATGATTATAATACTTCAAAAAATGATATACTTCAAAAATGATTATACTTCAAAAAATAAAAGAAATAACCAGTTATCATGAAGATTCCATTTTGTTGTTTTATTTTTTTAACGTTTGAATAAAATGCAGAAATATGGCAGTTCTAATACCCCTACAGATTTCATTCACCTACGGCACTTCTCTTATATAAAAACGTATGTTATACTACTTTTTTTTCCAACAGCTGCCTAAAATAGGATTTGTAAAACTGTACATTATACTAATTCTGTCACAGACTTTGTTCATTTCTTAGAAATGTTAATTTAAAAAAATCCAATTTTCGAAATCCATCTTAAAAAGAAGTATATTTAATAACGAAGAAAATTTTAAAATCGTGTCCAATCTTTCCATTTTGATTTATATTAATGGTAATAACATAATTTGCATGCTTAGAACTTTTTGTAAAATGATTTAAAGTGATGAAATATTAAATTTACTCTCATGTCCATGAAATAAGGATTATTCAGAATCACCCAGAAATAGATCTCTGAAATAAAAATTTTACATGTAGAACTATCACTCAAATCTTGATAAATGATATGCAAATTACAAGACACCCACCAGATGGAGCCGATAGTACGTCACAATAACGAGAGTGTAAGAGAGGTGTATATAAGGAATGATTGCAAAAAAGTAAAATTGTTCACAAGCGCTTTAGAAACCTTTCAGTGGAATAACCGCTTAGTTATAGCACAAAGCAAGCATTTGGATGATGTTTTAGGTGGTAGAATTATCGGCCGTCTGGAATGTGGACGTATCCATCAGGAGGTATCCCAGGTACTTGCAATAAACCACAGTGTCATCTGCAGGCTTTGGCAACGGTTCCAATATGATAGTAAAGTGAGTAGACGTTACAGCACAGGTGGCCCCCGAGTCATAACGCCGAATGAGGACATGTATTTGGTAATTACTGCCAAAACAAACAGATGGAGCACAGCATCAGATCTGTCTCGTCAGATCTTTTCACCTACCGGTACGACAGTTTCAAGGCAGACTGTGTACAGACGCTTACGGCACATTTGTCTTTATGATCGTAGGCCAGTCAGATTAGTTCCACTTACCGCAACTCACTGCTGCCTGTGGTTAGCCTGGAGTAGAGAGCATGCTTTGTGGACACCGCAACAGTAATCTTGTGTATTGTTTTCGGATGAATCCAGGTTTAGCTTTCAATTTGATTCTCACCGGACTTTCATATGGATAGGGCCAGGTACTTCTTACCACCAAGAGAACGCCATTGAACGTCACCGTTACGGTGGTTCAGGATTGTTTGTTTGGGGAGGAATTATTCTGCTTTCCAGAATTAACCTGCGTGTTCAGAACGTAATCATAACAGGCCTTATCTATCGAGATGTCAGTCTGGAACAACATGTACATTTTGGGGTACGCATGGGTGCAGATTTTCTGTTTATGGATGAAAACGCCCGTCCTCCCTGTGCAAAAATTTTAGACGAATGCCTTATATTTGGAGGATATAACATGTATGGACTAACCAGCCTACTCACCGGACTTGAATCCAATAGAGTATGAGTGGGACATGCTTGACCGGCGAATTGCAGTCCGTCATTCCACTCCCACAAGTCTACCGGAACTTCAGAGAGCATTGCTTGATGATAAGTGTAATATTCTTCAAAACCAAATCGATAATTCGATACTCAGCATGCCTAGATATTGTACGCATCTTCTGAGGTGCATACTATGTATTAATCATCATACAAACCATCTTATATTGGTTGTTGTAAACAGGTTCTTTTTTTAAATTTGCTTCAGGGAGTAAAAATCGCAATATTTATTAATGATGTGAAACATATAGCATCTTTTTTTATCTTTACCTTTTTGTTTAATAAATAGACTTTACAAATAAGTCACATTTTCTTTGCTTCTGTATCTTTCTTTGTCTGAACTTGCATTTATTATCTTAGTTTATGGATACGAATGAATATTGAAAAAATAAAAGGGAAAATGTTCTTTTATCGTTTAATCTAAGCATTTTGGACTGTTTCACTTTAATCACAAAAAAACTAGCTCATATTAATAGTATTTCCTTCATCTCATTTTAATATTATATAAATATTAATTGTTTACTATTTAAAATACAAAGCAAGGATGTTTGAAAATGATGGCATTTAATAAGAATATTATTTCAAAACAATGTTAATTTACGAATTTATTCTGACAATGTTCATTTATCTTTATATCTTTATATATATATATATATACATATATATATATATATATATATATATATATATATATATATATATATATATATATAAATATATATATATATATATATATATATATATATATATATATATATATATATATATATATATATATGCGTGTGTGTGTGTGTGTGTTTTCATAACAAATAACAGTATTAAGAGATAAAATTTATTAAATAAATGTCTTTGTTGATTTTTTTTTTCGTATTTTCTTGTGAACTAGTATGTAGTTTATGCCCTTTTTGTAAACCTCTATTTCAATATTTTTCATTGAGTTCGACTGCATAAATCCACTATGGATTTTGCAAAATCAGTAATTGGAGAAAGATGTTTCAGATGGCTGCCCAATTTCAATGTCTAATTGGATACAATTAGGTTAAAATAGTTCACCTATATTCTATCCTTCCTTGACACATACCACATATAAATCAACAGAACGTTATACATTAAGTCG
This sequence comes from Latrodectus elegans, assembly GCA_030067965.1. Taxonomy (NCBI): domain Eukaryota; kingdom Metazoa; phylum Arthropoda; class Arachnida; order Araneae; family Theridiidae; genus Latrodectus; species Latrodectus elegans. Next base: position 1,892,969 of record CM057809.1, read on the forward strand.
AACTCGGCACGTACGCGTGAGTTTTCTGTGAGTGAAATAAAACAGAAAAGTTTATAAAAATTCATGCGATAAGCAAGGTAATTAAATGTTATATTTATGTGTTTCCATAGCATTCAATAAAAGTTAGATGTTTTATTAGAAAATTCAACATTTAAGGGGTAAATGTACAAATTTATTTAATTAGTTTAATTGGAAGTTCACATTGATTTGTTTCAGAATTTAAGAAATCGGTTTGCTTGTATAGGTTTTTCCACCCATGTTACCTTACTAAATTTGGACATGCTGTTTAAATTGGATTCCGAAGCATTCCACACACTAGATAGATATCTTTCTATAAAAAAACTGTTGAAACGGAGGCACGAGTACTTATCTAGTCTACTATTTTCTCCGGATGTCTAAAGTACACATAGAATTTAATTTTAAACCAGTGTAAAATTAAAAACTAATTTCATAATAAACTTAGGTTGTTTTCTTCATATTTTTAAGTTTTTGATTTTGTCAGTATATTTTTGCTTCAAAAACTTTCATATTTATTATTAGCAAACATTTTTAAAACTATTTTCGCACTCTTAGCCATTTAATAAAGGTTTTTAAAGCGTAGATTTTTTTCAAAACACAAACTTTTCAATTAAAATATGTCTTACTTCAAACAAATTTTGACAGACAAAATAGACAGAGAAAAAGAGAATTTAAACAAATTATGCGCATATACACTATTATCTGTAGTTAACAGTATTTTAAAACATGGTTGAAGTGTTAGCTTAACATAGATCAATTGGACTTTTAGTACAATCGTGGTCCAAGTCCAACATCGGATGTGGTTATTTGTAATGGTTTAAAATACTCTTAAACTATAAATCCCAGCAGAATTAACTATTTACTGCAAAAAATGCCTATGGGGTTATGAACAGAACCAAATAACCCATTTCTACCAACTTTCAGAAAATGGGTGGACTTTTGACTATCAGACTTGTAATACCAAGAATGAGAGACTCCCTGCTTTCTCATAGTTATGTAATTTGCTTTTTATACGAAAAGAATGAATAAATAAGCAGATTATTTGACACTTTTTTAAGTATTTATAGTCCTTGATATACTTTTGAAAAGTAAAATTACTATGTATTTCATAAAAAAAATTACACTCGTCAAGGAGACATATTTTCGATGAAATACTAAATTCGTGCTTCCGTTTTCCCCTCAGACACTTGTTTTCTAGAGAAACCTTGACAATTCGCATAAAAAACACTGTCAATATAAATTACTTTTTTAATTTTGATTCAATATTTTCGTTGTATTTAGCATGCAATAAAGTTTTAAGCTAATTACAGATTGGAAGAATGCTCTATTACAACTTATATATCGATGCAATCATTTTAAAATTTTGCAAACTATTTTATGATTCAAACAGGATATTGGTTTAATATTATTTTATAAAAAATACCTTCACAAATTCTTACACACAAATCCTGTGTTATGTACGCAAGTAATATATCTTATAATATATCTAATTATATTTTCACTAGACATTTTCTGAATTGTATAAAATATTCGGCGGTTGTGCTGATTAAAAATCAGATGCATCTTTCAGTTATGTAAAGATCTATAACTTCGTAATCAATTCTTAATTTATAGTGAGATCACATCTTTAATTTCCCTTCAAAGTATATGAAAACATTTAAGGCAATCAATGACACTTTCTATTATTTATTTTTGACAAACATTATTCATTATAGCAACTTATATAAAATAATATCATAAGAATGAGCCTAATGTGACACCATGTAGAAGGTTGAGTTATAAGCCAGTACAAAAAAAATTCCATTAATTTTTAGATCACCTGAGAATAAAATGCTACTATTAATTTCCTTTTTTTATGCAGAAACACTAGTTTTTTTTTTTTTTTTTTTTTTTTTTTTTGTAAGAATAAAATACTGTGTGTGTGAAATGATTTCAGGACAAGTGTTTATTTGTAATTCATTGCTATAGCATGTATAGCAAACAACTTTTTTCTTACTTTTTCAAAAGAGTTAAATATCCGCTAGATATATTATAATTGTTTCTCGCATCATGGGAACTGTTGCTAAACAATTTTCTTCAGTTTTTAATAATTCTAATACATTGTTGAAGAATAATCAATGTTAACCTATATTTGTTAAAGTTAATCGTAACAAATACTACCGAATTAATAATCCAATAACTTTCGTTTCATCCATACCTTATTACAAAGATAAGTACAATGTAGAAAAGTTTATCCTCTGTTTTCTTTGATGGATTCTATTTGATTGTTCTTTGGGAAAAGGGAATGAGTAGATAGTTTTTTCTATCCATTGTAATTATTCATCTCCAAAATGAAAATATTTCTCAGCTGTTTTGGTAATCATATGAGGAAGACGATTTCCTATGATTTCTGGCGGCGTTAAGTTGAAAAAATGGTAAGAACTCGAATCTTTTAAATTATTACTTGGAGTTCAGATGAAAGTAATTATTGCATTACCTCATATAAGCTTAATATTTTGTTGTGTCTTTTCTGAAATCAATTCAACGCATTTTAATATCTGTCAGTGATTTGGTTTAAGCGTTCTTAATACTAATTTTGCATTTAGATAAAAGCAATTATGAAATAAAACAATTAATTTTATGCGCATATTCTACATTTAAATAAAAGTAGTTTTTGGTTAAAATAAGTGTTTAAACACAAATTATTTTTAACAATGATTACCGGATAATTTGGTATTTAAATGTAAATTTATGTATCTCTTGTAATTATTGATCGAAAATTGAAAAGTTTACCTAAAACTAAATAAACATTAAGTCAACGCCCACAAAAAATTCAGATTTAAAGCCATAGATTGTCATTTTTTTAAATTTAAGGTTACTATATTGTGAAACCAAAATGTTAAGTTCTGAAAAATAAGTAACATTTTTAGCTGGAATCAAAGGAGAGTAAATTAATAAAGAAATCTAACTAATGATTAAGCTATACATACGCAGTCTTAATAGAGAATAACATAATTTCAGAATGGCAAGGAGGACGCAAGCTCCAAACGCAGTCATCTTTATGCAAAATGGAAAGCCATTGAATATCTGTGACATGCTTACTACATCCACCATTTGGGTGAGGTGACGTTATCACTTGATGACCGTCAACCAATTGATTTCTTTGGTATTTCACTCTATCACTTTTTGATTCATGATTGCAGATATTTTTAAGATTAAAAGTATATCAGGACTAGTATTGATTATATTGCCATCACTGAAAAATGCTATTTGTAAATATGTGATTGTTGAACCCCAAGACATGCTGTTTAATGATATGAATGATATAGTGCCCACTCACATATACTTACATGCATAAAGGGCAAAAAAATGGAACATATGCCGGTACACTGGTAATTCATAAAAAAAAAAATTTCAACTTGTAACATAATTTGTAAGCTATATAAATTATAAATTATTATTTTTCTACAACAAAGTAATTTTCTTTTTTTTTATCACAAAATCTGTTTTCTTCTTACTCTACATATGCAGACTACACCAATTTATCTTTATTCCTCTTTAATTTGTTTTTCAAAATGTTTCAGGATTAATGAATCTCATTGACCAGAAAAAAATGGTCGCTCTGTATCTGTTCATCATCAATATTTTATTTCTACTTTAAAATTAATTTTAATATTAAAAATTTTTGTTTAGTTTTTTTTTTATTCTGCTCACGCTTCTATAAAGAGATCAAAAGATTAAAGGTAATAGAAAATTTTACTGGATTTTAGATTATATTCTATTATTTCTGTTAATAAAGTTTATGTGAATAATCCCTTCTGTATGAAAATGTTCATTCTATTTAAATTCTAAAATATGACTTCCCCCTCCAATATGCCAGAAATAAAATATTGCACACCAAAGCCATTATAGCTCAAACTCAAATTACTGTTGTTGTTCTCGTGTGCCACACGTGTGTGAACACCCCAATTTGCCATAAGCTGGCAAATTGGGGTGTTCTGCTCCGCTTTTCCAACTGAACCAAATTACTCAAAATATTATAATTCAGTTATAAACCTAAACTCGGAAAAATCTAATAACTTAATTACATAAAAAATCATTTAGTTCCAAGAGAATATTGAGCTGTAACATCTACCTCATCTGAATTCATATTTTTCTATAACTCAAAACTTGTTTTAATTTTCCAGTACGTTAGAAATCCAATATCTTATAATAATTCAATTATTATTAAAATTCAAAATAATGAATAATCAGGTATAATCTAGAGAATTAATAATGATATAAAGTATAAAAAATATAAATTCGTAATAAAAAATGAACTATTAATAATCAATTTGTTTCCTCCTATTTCTAGTAAAATCATTTTTAAATTAAAACATGTAACTTCCCAAAATAATTTAAGAATTCGATAATTTAATTTAAATATTCTTGAGTAAATTATTTAAAACATCTATTATTTTTAATAATAAAAATACAAATACTGGTTTAAATATCAAAACAATTAAAAGATTTGTGAAAATTTTCCATTTTGTAAATTTGTCACACAACATTCGAAGATTTTGTGCTCTTTGTAAGAATGGTGAAAATTAAGAGTTATCCAATCATGAAAGAGAGAAAATTAATTTTCATAGGATATATTTGTTCGATAAAAATGAAGAAAATAATATAAAAATTTCAAATCAAACATTTTTAAAGGGAAGGCAAATTCTGTTTAATAATGCAGTTTTCTTTACCCGAGTAAGAAAAGACGCGTTTGCAAATCTGCATGTACTAACTATCTACTAAGTCCTACAAAGTAATACAATGAGTATATTACTAAGAAGCTTATTCAGATGAAATTTTTAAATGTTTGTCAAAAAAAGTGTATAACAAAATTACAAGTCTGGAAATTACATTTATTCAGCAAAATTGATTTAGCATTATTTGCAACAGATGTACAAAAAATGCATTTGAACTACAACCAGGGAATCATGATCTAAAATAATTAATGGACAGAAATAATTTGACGAAAAGATAATATAATTTTTAGAAAAAATAACTACTACTGATATAACTCAAGTAAAATAGAAAATAATAATAATAGTCTGCCAACACTAATTAGAAGGAGGCTCTGTGAGGAATAAGAAGTGCTCTGTTTACAGTGATGTGAGTTCAATTTCATCCATTTCAAGTAGAATTATTTCACACGCATGTCAAAGCATACCAGCAAATTATATTTTACCAAATACTGAATTTATCTGATAAAAGAAAATTATAAATATAATCAAGAAAATGAGCATACCCATTCGATTAAAGACACAAAAAAGGTAAGAGAACGTAAGAAATTACTTTTTAAAATACTTATGAAGAAGGTATGTGGTTACTTATTAAAATGAGATTTACGATAATAAAAGAAAATACGAATAAAAAATTGCAATCTCTTATCAAAGGTGAATGGTATACAACAAACATCTTCTTCAATAAAAACTAGTTTCATTCCTGAAATCAAAATTATATGAAATACATAAGAAACAGCACCTTCATTAGCTTCTAAGATTTCCATTTTTTCTTGTATGATATTTTATGTGCTGCTCCTAAAATTTTTATTTCAGCTTAAAGATTGATCTATGTGTTTTATACTGATTTTCTATTATAAAATATTTATAAAAGAGTTTTACAACCCTTATTTTTACTTAAGGTGTCAATTAATATCACTCAAGTGAAATTTTAATCCTCAGTGAATATATATATATATATATATATATATATATATATATATATATATATATATATATATATATATATATATATATATATATATATATATATATATATATATATTATGACACTAAAAGCTTTTAGAAAGAAAGAGATTAATGATTATTGTATACTTTACATACATACTTTCAATGGACATCAAACGTTTCGGATTTTTTTAAAACACGTAAATATGCAATAAACATTAATAAAAGCACGAAATAACTTTAGTTATAAAGCTTCAAGTTGACTACATCAAAAACAAATCAAAGTATTTTTTAATTAGATACCAACTTATAGATTTAAACTGAAAATTTTACCTTAAGATTTTAAGAAAGCTTAATCAATATCCTTTATTTAAAATTTTGTGGAATATTATAAACTGAAATGTTTAAACAGACGCACTAATTTTATAAACTATGAGACTACATACACAATTTTTGTTTTAACTTCAAAAATATTGGAATCAAACAATCAAATTGCCCAAGAAGAGTTTCATTCGTTTTGAATCAAGTGTAAAAGCTAACATAAAAATAGTTATGCTATTCACAGTTTTTTTTCCCCTCTAGAGCATATTTCTCAATATCTCAAATAGAAAATTTTGTGCACATTACTTAACAACTACAAAATAAGTGTCTCTATAGTTTTTCAAATAGCAGTCAAATGATCGAAATTTTTTTAACCTTTTTTAGCTCTCGTGTGCACTTTAACCGTACCTTAAAAGATACTCAGGTTGAGTAAAAGCTTGAACTTCTGTAACGATTTATACCATTCTTTAATTCTTCTGGACAAAGTATACTATAGCTTGAATCAATCATTTTGTAGCTTTTCGCTATTGGGAAAGAGTTCATTATTAAAATTTTCTCAAGCTTTAAGCATTAGAAACTGAATATTACCCTGATGATGTTTTTTGTATGGTGAATACTTTTTGAATTCATTGTCAATTAACCCCATTTTAAGCAAATTAAAATAAAAGCACATGAAAAAGTTTTCGTGGGCATCACACAAGTCTGAAAACATTGTAAAGAATAAGATAACAAATCTATTATAAAAAAGTCACTTTCTAGTTTATAAAATCAATCTGTGATGAAAATATATTTATTTTCAACAATTTTCGCAACAGAAACTACATACGTTTAACGAACGGTTAACATGTGATTCATAATTATCTGTAGATGCGTGTGTGTGTGTATTTATTTACATATTTTACATTAAATAATTCCTTAATCATTCTGAATTAATTAGTAATTATGATAAAGATATTTTTTTAACAAATATATATACTAATATCATTATTTTTGGTGACAATTCCAAAATAAAGAGAAAGTAAATTATTTCTGACATGCAATGTAATGTTTATTGAATATAGGGTTACATTTTTAGGGAGAAATTTTACTTTCATTTAAACTTCCTCTGTGTATAATGTATCTTTAGACAAATTGTTTTCCTAAAGTAGTACACAAAATTATTCTCCCCTTTAAAGGCATTCCCTCTACGAAAGCCACACATTAAACGGGGGAGACGGAGGAGATCCCTTTCTCCTCTCACTATTCAAAACTCCCTTGATTACCGTTTCCCAGAAAAGCAAGAACCGAATTATTGAATTTCCTTTTTGGAAAAAAAAAAAATCTATCTCCTCCCCCTAGCGCATACATATCGCCATTTGGAAGTGGCGGTCTACTGAAAAGTCTATGATTAATGAGGGTTCCAGAGAGCTATTCGTAATTAAATTCGGAGTGCGAAACAGTCATATGATAACAGATTCTTAAACCACCACAACAGAAAATAGAGGATAACAATACGGGGGAAGGATGCAAACAGTGCTTATTTTTAAGAAAAGACACAATTATTCAGATATAGAAACCATCACAAACAGTAAACTATGAATGAATATTTCATAGCATCTGGCAGATACAAATGAATTAGATAGCCAGAAAAGTCACTTCGTTGCGCCAGCTTTCCTATTTATTCGGGACACGGTGTAAAACCACACAGTCAGGTAACGGAAGCTTTGGGGGCGACAAACTTTTTTTCAACACTTTCTTATTCAATTTATTTTTTCTGGTGAAGGATTTTATCTAATGTCTTCCATCCCTTTCGACAGGTGTAACAAATTTACTGAATGCAAATAAATTACAAATGCAATTTCATTCGCGGTAACGATCTGCATTCAAAATTAGACCTTTCTTTAAAAAATGTTCCCTTCAAGTAAACGAAATTGAATTTTTTTTGTGCTTTAAGCCTTTTTAAGCTATTCTAAGGATACAAAAGAAGAATATTTTTCAGTAAAATTGCAATTCGTGTCTGTTGTAAAAATAATATTTATTACGACAAATCTAAATAATATTTCTTTTTAAACTCACCACAATGTATTAAATTCTCTGGTGAGAATTAAATACGAAAAATTTGTGTATTTATTTTTTAGTTATTTGACAATAATATGATTATGCTAATCGACTAGTGCTGAAAATTTAGTTATCCATTAACTGTTCTTGACCATTTGAATGTAATTCTTGCTTTTTAAATTATATTCCCAATTTCAGAAAAAAAAAACATGAATGCTAAATGAATGAAAGCGTGAATTGAACAGACTAATCAATTAAAAAAGCAAATATTAAAATAGATCATCGCAATTGCATAATTTAATAATTGAAAAAGTTTATTTCTAAATCATTTAGATATCGTCAAAATATCAACCAAGACTCTACCTGAAAAATTAATTACAGCTTAATCACGTGTGTGAATTTTAGCTGAACTTCGACTAAGAAAAGAAATTCATGTTTAGAAATATTATATAAATTAAATATACACACAGTATAAGTGTGTGAACTGAAATATTCATTAAAATCTTAGATTTGTTATGCTTTCTTTAACTATTTTAAAGAGGCTTTCATAACTCATATAAACACATACTTGTTGACAATTGAGGATACTAGATCAATGTTCTGTACAATAATGAATCATTTCATTGTACAAAATTATTTTCAACATTTTTTATTTCAGAGACATAAAGAGTTTTGGAGAATATTACGTGAAATGAAATAGCTGAGTTGCTTTTATTTTTATATGGCTCCAACACATATATTTGCACCTTTAAAAATTATTTAACACCCGCAAGTGACTTTCTCTCGTGGAACAATATTATTCTTGAATCATTCACTATTATGCACACACAGTGCTACTAATTTTATAAAAAATAGTAATAACTATAACTATATGTATATATATATATATATGTGTGTGTGTGTTTGTGTGTGTATATATATATATATATATATATATATATATATATATATATATAAACTCCCCCAAAGAAGCTTTCCTGTACGATTTCTAGTTTACGAGAAAAATTCAAAAAAAGAAGTATGACGTCCCTTCCAATGAAAGAAAAACTTATTAGACATATCAACAACAGTATTTGCATAGATTTCAAGACGATAATGCTGAAAATGTTCACCGCGCGCGTATCGTGTCATTAATGCGCTCGTCATGGAAGCCACTGGTGAGTTAAAAAGGCTTGCAGCTACCAGTAGTCTTCTTATGGTGACCATGTATTCCGTTTGTGATTACTGTCACGTGTACTTGATGTACGGCCGATGTAATGGAAATGCCTTACTAACTGCTATGGAGTATGCCCATCGATATCGACTGCATGTACTGCTGTTGATATGGTCAATAAAGTGTTTTCTCTTTCACAAGCAGTGACGGCATACTTTGTTTTCGTAAACTACGGTTCGTACAGGAACACTTCTTTAGGCAGTTTTTATGTACTTCCAACGAGGAATCTAGTTGTGCAGAGTTTATGTGATCTTTTTGGAACACCCTGTATATATGATTAATTCTATAGATAATTTGAATTTTCTAATAAGAGGAAATTTACAATATCAACCAAATAATGTTATTCTACACGTTGCTTAATTTGCTAGTAATATTTCCGTGTTTTTCTTTATCTTTTTTAATATAATCTGTTCTGAACTGTTTATATATATATATATATACATATATATATATTTAATAAGAGTTAAACTGTGAGTTCCACTTATTTAGTGTTTTATGATACGTAAACTCTATTTTTTTTAAAATTGTAACTTGAATTTCAGTATTTGTGAAATTTAAGTTAATTCCATTTAAATTCTATATTAAATTTACAAATTCATATGAAATAGTTATTTTTATAAAAACATTATAAAAAACGTTTTAGTCAATTATATTTCAGTGAATTATAAATTGCATATTTTGAGTTAATGAAATTTTTGAATACTCAATACGAGAATATTTCTAAATTCTTGTTATGAATGCCATATTCTAAGTTCATTTGCATTTTCTATTTCACTTTCATTTTTCGAGTATGTTCTGGTTTACAGTAAATTCCTGTTTATATATTTTGTGAAGAAAAACAAGCGGGGTATATGTTTAACACATTCGTTCAATAGAGATATTTTGAATAAATTCTTTAAAAAAAATAGAAAAAATGTGTACTTTTAATTCTAAAAAAATAGTACTAATTTGAAATTATTTGGTTTATGAATATATTTTCTGAATGATTTCTACACTTTATTTTACTTTAAATATTTTCTTAAAAAATGTATGATTCTAAATACAAATCATTTGTATCATAAATAATTTATAATGTTATTTTTTTCTGTATAATATTTTAAAATTCACATAATCCTATTTTGGAATAAAAGGGAGAAAATGTAGCAATTTATCATTTGAGAATCTTGGAAATTATTGCATTCATGTTTTTTTTTTACTATTCAATATATATTTCTTAGATGCTAAAAAGAAACAAATAGTTTTTTGTTACATAATTTGCTAAATTTTCTATTTAAGCATTCATTTGCATCCTACCTGATTTAATATTTCCCTCACTACTTTAATTTAACTTCGAAAACAGCAAAAATCGGGAAAAACTGGGCTTTCTCTTCGTGTCGTCATTCCAGAGATGCGAATAATTAAAAAACCTCTTGAGAATCAAGAGCAGAAGAAACATTTTGTTTCCCCAACGACAAACTAACTGAGGAAATCTTCATTGATGTCCTTAATACAATTCGCTGAGTCAAAGTCCGACTTGGGCATTGTTAAAAAAAAAATAAGTAAAAAACAGGAATTTAGGGTAGAAGAAAAAAAAACAGACCAAAAAAAGTGAAGCCACAAAGAGTTTATCAGGTCTTTTCTCCTTGTCTGCAGTTAGCGATGTTAAAATGTAACTTTATAGAGTAAAATCACGAGAGAATCTAAAACTTTGGCACGTCTCGCTCTCTCCCGGACTTAACGAGAAAAGAGCGACGTCAGTTGATGTAGAGCCCGGGTGGTGAGTGGGAGTGAGGAAATACAGGACTAAAAAAAAAAAAAAAAAACAACCTTTCAATACAGGTGACGCCAGTGACGCTTTACGTCTCGCATTACAAACGATCTGGCCGCGGTGTCACAGAATCTGAAATTTGCTCGCTTGTATATTTTTTTAGACGGAGACATGAAGTTTGCACGTGTGCCGAGTGTTTGTTGTGGAGGAAGAGTTCGTAAAAATTAGACGAAATGGAAGCCCTGAGGGATTAATTTATTCTTTTCCTTTATTTCCTTCTTTCTTGAATACCATTTCTAACACTGTACGATGTATGAATCCAAGTCAATCAAACTAAGTTTATTCTTCCTTTTACCTTCTGCAACGAATTTTCTCTCCTTTTGGAATCAATACAAACTGGATTTTGCGCCTTTAAAACATAAAATCTGTTGAAATGCGCGTAGAATTTTTCATGTTTTTTTGGAATATTTTAGTCAGAAGGCAGAACACAAATGAGCATTTTTAATTAAGCAAAACTCATATTTTAGAATGTTCCCTAAGAATATGAGTTATTTTCAGTGTAAATGACATACCCAGTTAATTTAACTAATTGTAAGGAATATATATTCAGTCTATGTGTAATAATGATCCTTCACCTGTTATAGATATTAAAATAATTGGTGTAATAAAACAAATGGAGACATTTATTCATGGTTTAGTAAAACAATTTTTCAAAACGTCAAGTAATATCAAACATTCCTGCTCATAACATCAAACATTTATTCAATCATAGTTGTTAAATATGTTTAAATGTTAATCATTGTGGGAAAATGTCAAAAATTTCCTTTATAAAATTTATAGGAATAATAGTTTGTTCTAAGAATTTATAACCCACGCAGAAATTAATAATAACAATAAAGTAATTTTTATATCTAAACAATATTTTCTATAATATTATAATCATAAAATATTTTCTCTAATTATTCTTTCTCAATCTTGATCTATTTAATGACTAATCATGTTAAAAATAATTCATTTGTCAATGAACATTTTATCCACCTTCTGAACTGTTGCATATTCCTTATTCAACGAATTAATCAAGACATATTATTTGATCATTTTACAAACGAGAGAGGAAAAAACCAATGGAAAGTTTAGTTATAAAACGATGGAAACTAAATATTTTACATTTCAGGAAAGATAAACTCTTTCATCGGGAATATGGGAAAACGAATTTGCGAAGGAGTCTAGTTTCGTTTTCAGTGTTACGCAATCAATTAATCATGACGTCCGACTGGCCACCACCATAACCAGTGGCTTTCGGGTACCAAAGAATGCTGCCATCATTTGTCATAGAAACAAAGTGAGATGGAATGGTTTGTTTTCGAAGCCATTACGGAATGAGGAAAAGGGTTCAATAAGTCATTACTTTTATGTCTCACTCGAAAAAAATATAATTGTAGCTTTATTAGCTTCGGTTTCGTTTGACTTTTATCTTGAATTGAGCTGTGATTATGTTTTCTAAAGTGACATTTTGTCACGTGGCTTGAATCCATTATAATTGTTTTAGGCTGTTTTAATACTTTCATTACAAGTCATTGGTCTATGACTGAAAGGTGCTTAGATTTTTAGTCTAGACCACACTAAATATATTTCACCAGCCATAAACCTCAGTTCTTCATACATAAGTTGTTTTCATAAAGTTAATTATATTTGATTGTATAATGTTCTGTTACGATTAATCTTATGCAGTGTATTAATTGTAGCAATTTCCATAAATTCACTGTCCCTTTATTCATATTTAACTTTTAAACAATTTCTCTATCATTATTTATTCGCTATCATAAAAACATCTGTGCGTTATGTTTACTTCTTGACTAAGTAATAGAAACGAAGAAATACTAACGAAGTATAACTAAGCGAAGTAATAGAATTTTACAATCCTTATTCTGATGAAACTTTTTCTACTGTTCCGTTATAAAAGTTGTGCATATGAATTGCATGATTTCATTTATTACGACAATTTAAAAAGGTAGATTATCCCTCTAATATTCTGGCAAAAAATAATGATATCAAAACCTTTTCACTCTATAAGTTAAATAATTTTCCTAAACACTTTTGCGAAGTAAAATTTTTATCCATATGATAATCTAATGATTTTTGGCTTGAAATTTCAAGACTTAAAAAGTTGTATTATGGGCATTCAGATGACACTTTCAAAAATCATCATTCACAGAACTAACTTGGTTGTCTGCAATCATTTGCGTCAGTATCAATATGAAGACCCAAACCATTTTCTTGAGTAACTGTATTCAAAACATATAAAATAAGCATTGTGAATTCTTCACTTTGCATGTGTTTATTGTTATTGTAGAATGCATTTCGTTATAAAAGAATTGGAATTCTAACTTCATTTAAAGGATAAAACTTTTGTCAGATTATAAATCATCCTGTTAAAATTTACTTTAATTTTTGAAAGTTTCAAAGTTCAAACAATTGTAACATCTCGAATGCATTATTTATTGGCATTTACGTAAACATTTTGTTTTTGAAACTATAAATTAAGATACAAAGAAATTTATATTAAAAATGAATATTTTTCATACTCAAGAAGTTTTATATATTCTGATGAAGAAATGCACTCCTGCTTTATTCAGTATAACAATAAATTATTGAAATAATATGCCTTGTGTTCTAAAACAGAAATAGTTTATAAATTTAATTAATTATGAATTAAAGAATGCCTTTCTTAAATAACATTTTTAATTACTATATATAGTTAACAGTTGTTCTACTAATAGTTGACGTTAATTAAAATATCGCATATGGTATAAACAAGAACTACTTTAAGTATTTATTTTAACAAGACAGGAGAATTTCTCATTAAGATCAAGTTTGGTGAAAAAAAAGATAGTATTGCTCAATTTCCTCCTCTTAACAAGCTTATCTAAAACGCTTTGGCAAAGCAAAGTTATCCGTACCATATGAAACTGTTGCAACGGCTGGAAGGGAGGGCGGTTCGAAGGCCTTGTGTGTATCCAGGCAACCTCTCTCGTCTACAGAGCCTGCAGTAATCGTATTACTGTGATCCCTTTCCACTTAAATCCGTTTCCTAGTTTCAGATCATGGTCACACTGTTTAATAGTCCGGGTGCATTTGTCCATGTATCCATGTCACTATCACACTGCGAAATCTCATGATGTGTGACGTCTCGTGGTTTTAATTACAACTGCCGCCCACTCCATTCCCCTGGCAATGCCTCTAGTGCGCCTGTTTTAAGCCGCTTTCTTGAATGAGGGCTTTACCAAGCATTAGCTTTAAAAATAATTGGATAGAATGCTGTCGGGATAAAATAGTTATTTTAATGTGAAACATTTTACATATAGACGCATTAATGGTTTTAGCTAAAGTAAATATCAAATCACAAGAATGGTAAAGACAACAGCAGGGATTATAATTTAAAAAGGATCTTTTTCAAATTTTTGGTTGTCGGATTTGTATTTGACTCACTGCATCCAATATCAATACATTTTCTACAAAAGGGGGTACTTAAATAGGTACATATGCAAACTGAAGGAAACAATATATGTAGAAAAAGAAATTGAATAATATATAAAATAACAAGTTTAATTTAAGAACTTACTTAAAACTTTACACGATTCCTTAGAATTTTGCAGAATTTTCCATAAATTTTGAAAATTGAATTCTTTGATTGACTTTCATTTGATTTCTCATTTAGTTCTTTACTCCAACCATAGAAAGTACATTTAATTTGTTCACACACTAAAGAATGAAATAGAAAACTAAAAATTGAATGCAATGATTATCATAAATTTTAATTCCTATTTTTTGTTTAATATTGACCTGAAAATATTTTATAAATATTATTACAAGCTGCTAATTTCTTCTTTTCTTGCCATGTCTTAATGTTCTTGAATTGAAACATTTGTTATTCATTTTTTTAAGAAAGTTAAATATTTTTTTAAATCTTAAATTTTTGTACAGGAGTTTACTAAACAAATAATTTTTAAACGCTGTCTACATTTTTTCAAACATTTCGAAACTAAATCTTAAAAAGTACGGATTTTTCTAGCATACAGAATAAAGCATATAAAATTAATACAAAAATAATATTTGCATAAAACTGAAGTATATTAAGCAATTTCAATTTCGAAATAATGCAGAATAGTTTCTTATTTTCTTTAAAATTAAAAAAACATTTTTGAAATTTTTATCTAGATTTATGTATTTACTTTTCATTTGTCATGGTACTTAAACCATATTTAAAGCAAAATATTTTAAGAAAGGAAAAATTCTTATTTCTTCTTCTTAAAATATTTTTGTTAATTTAGTATAAAAAAGAAGAATTTTTTTTCTTCTCTCATTTTTCTTACACAGTAGGTTTTGAAAAGATCAGATTCAATATCCTTACAAGCTTCAGGCTCAGATTTAAAGAAGTGAAGTATAATGAAGCTCTGAGAAAAAAAATGAAGAGCTCTTTTAATATTATCACCACTATTACCATCAATACTATGAGCAAAAGCATTCTATCTTCTAACTTATAGAAAGTCTGAATGCAAGTAATAGCTCAAGATTAATATTCAGATCAGTAACTGATCTATAACTGCGTGAAAAATCCGAAGTAATTATATTTTAAAAAGAATAAATTAATGTCTATAATTCTTCCTTAGTAATTTTTGAATAGTTATAAATCCATATATTATATTAATTTGTGCAACTTTAACATATGAATTGTAGTGTCCCATTTAATTTTGCAAACAAATATATTTACTTCTTTCTTTAAAAAACTGTGTTTCAAGAGAACGAACAATTTAATATTTTTCAGCTGTCCCTAAAAATCTTTGTATAGGGTATTAAAAATTACTTTTATAGTTTTCCTCGACACAGACTATAATAATTCATTTGCATTTTTATATTATTAGTAACTAAATTTAGAATGCTATTCATAGAATATTACTTAAAAGTTTAATACTCACTGTAAATGAAGTAGACAAAGATGCTTCAGGAGAAGATCACATACTGCTGCACTGACACAATCATCTGTTGAATGTTTATTCTTCATTTCTGTACAATTAAAATTTCTCTCCCGTTGCTTACCAGAGGAATAAGTTGGGATAAGAATGCTTAAATTAAAATGGATTTGTACATTAATAAAATAATTCTTTTATTCGTTTTTTTCCACAAAATGATAAAGAGTTTTGATTGTGATGAATTAACAATTAAATTATATTTACGAATATATAACTTATTGTTTTTGAGTAACATTTTAATAATATGTACAATGACAGACCTTATAAAAAGACGACTTTCGAAAAAGGACACATTTTCAATGAAGCAAAAGAAGATAATTTTCATTTGAAAATCTTTACAAATTGTTATGTAAGGAGGCTCTTATCTTATTTCAATGTAAGAACAATTAGATATCAAAATAATTATACTATAAGAAGAGTTAGAAATCATTTCCAAATTTTCCAATTATTTTGAAGTCAGTTAAAAAAAACTATCATTGCGAATGCTTTATGATTTAATTATTTGCTAATAATGCTTTATAATTTAATTTAATTCTTTTAATTATTTGCTCCTAAATTAATTTATAGGGGAGTAAATAGCAATAATTGAACCTAAAGCTGGAAATTAGTTCTTTCAGTTATTTTATTATTAACAATTAAAATATTATTATTACTGGACAATAATTTTATTCAACGAAATTCTTTTCTTGAAAATTTAAATATGTTAGTGATAATAGAAAAATTTAATATATCTAACCGAAATGCTAAAAGTGAAATAAAAACCGTACATCTCTTTAAAAAATTGTTTTAAAACTCTCTATTGTATACTTCGCAAATTGTTTTCTATTCATTTCATAATATAATTCTGTTTACACACTATTCTATTCATTCAATTTAAGCTTTAAAATTTAATTTTAAAAGGTTGTTTTCTTTATCATAATTTCTAATCTTTATCTTCATTTTTTGACATTTCTGAAACTTCAACCATATAATTTAGCACAAAATGTAGCACATCTTTCCAACATGATGTTAGATGAATTGCTAGCTATGTGAATATATTTTCCAAATATTTTATGTTAATATACAAAAAACAAATAATGTCTGTACCTACTGTATTTTTTATTTAAAAAGCTTTTCTGTCAGAGAAATCGCTTTATTTTAAGAATGTATTAGTTTCATACTCATATAGTTGGCTATAGGGTATGAAACTAAAACATTTTTTGCTTATTTAACAAACACTTTTTGCTTATTTCTTTTTTCGAAGGAGACATTAGTTTCACCAAAAATTTCATTCTTTGTGTATGTAACTTTTCTCGATATTTGCAATGAGTGATATTTTAATACATTAATCTTTCTCTATTTTTATGTTCATACAAAACTTTTTGACAGAGATGAATTGTTGCACAATTTTAAATTAAAAGTAAATATTTGATGATTGGATAAAATTACTCAAACAATTTCACAAAGTATTTTTATGCATCGGCCAATTATTTTTATTCAAATTTCTTATATTAAATTTAAATTTCTAGACAATGACATATTCCGAGTTTAATCAAATCACGTAAGAAGTCACGTATGATTTGTATTGCAAAAAATGAAATTCTGTACTGATGTATACTTTAAACTTTAATATTCAGTTTTTTAGGAAATGAAAATACATGTTGAAATTGTATTATAATCGAATCCAATGAGAGAATTTTTTTTTATTTAAGGGAATATTAAAAAAATATAAACATAATTTGTGGAACAATTTATTTTTCCATTAGAACCTGAATAATTGAAAGTCCGAATTGAACTGAATCACATTCAATCGATCAAGTGCCTAATATTCTGCACAATAAAGTCATCGTGTGCCTAAACAAATCCCTGAAATTCATCTCGTATTTATTAGTGAGAGAAGGAATAACAAAATATTCTCTTCTTCATAAAATTTATTCCGTAAAATAAAAAAAAGAATATAAAAATAAAGTAAACAAGTTTTAGTAAATTAATTCAAAATTTTGATAATTCCAATTTGAAAACAAAGATATTAATAAATAGATGAAGAGATATCTGTGATTTTCAGGGCAATGATATTAAGTATTGCTTAAGAAACTTAATAAACATGTATCATTTTTCAAAGAAAGAGTGATAAACTTAATTTTGTCTCATTTCCGGTAGTAAAACTAAGCAAATATATCTCAAAACATTTTGTATGATTTCACTAATCTTTCCTTATTATTTATATAAATTTCTCGAATAATCATATTTAACCTCAAAAATATAAATCTTAAGAGAAATCTATTTTTTTCTTAAAAAAGGTTTATTTATCAGATAATAACTTTTAAAGTAATTTTATTAATAATAGTTATGTTAGAAATGCTTTACACAATTATTTGTATCACATAAATAAAGTTTTTTTTAATGTTATTTATATACACTACATATGAAAAATATATACTTAAGCATAAGTGTGTTTGTATTTTAGCATCAGAAAGATAGTTTAAATCAAAAGAAAAACAAGATAATTTTTGTCATTATATAAAAAAGTAAGTTTTAGTACTCCAACTAATTATATAATGTGAAAAATTATTTTGTTTCAATGCAGTTTGAAAAGGCTTAGAAATGGGGGAAAAACAGCTCAATAACTTATCTTACATTTTTATATGTTTATCATATTAAGGATACTATGTGCTCTAAATTATAAATGCTCTTACTCTATATACATATACATATACATATATATATATATATATATATATATATATATATATATATATATATATATATATATATATATTAAATAATCTGTCATGGTGGTTGTATATATTTTCAACTATAGAATAATATTTTTATAAGGTATGTAAAAATGTAATTGATTAAAAAATGAAATGTTTTTGAACGAAAAAGTATGTAAAATCTACAAATGTTATTGTTTCTAGTCATTTAGTACACGCTCATGACAATACTATAATCTGAAATACAGTACTGTCTGCATGAATAAATATGATCATCATTTTAACTATCATAAAATTCATTTTAATATTTTTTACTGCACAATATGTTTTCTAAGTGTAATATAGTAACTTAGTTATACCAATTTTAAAGATATTCTCTTTATAGTGTCATTGAAAGCACTTTTAGGTGTTTTTACTTCATAAAAATTTTACATTTAATTCTTAAGGGTATGAGGAATATTCATAAATATTATCATAAAATTATATATAATTCATAGCATACATGAGATTTTAACCATTTTCTAGCCTGGTATAGTTGTTTATTAGAGTTACCTATTTTAGCTACAAATATTTGTTTTAAAATGTAAAATTTTAGGCTTTGCATGCATTCCTCGACCGTTATATTTACATTTTCGAAATATTTCAGATTGTTTCTAGATTAAATTTCAATAATATTATTTTATATACATTTTATTGAATGATATGCTTAATTTCCCAATTCAAAAATTTTGATAACTTTGTAAATTTTTTCATTAGAAAATTTTAATTTTAAAGAGATTTTCCTTATGTACTTGATTATTTTATCACAGAATCATTTTCAAATAACTAAAATACAAATGTATTGTTTATTTAGGAATTGAAATTTATATGAAGTCCTGAATTTCAACTTGAAATATTTTCGTATGTGTTACTAAAATGAAATTTTAATCTTGTTTTATCCAACATCGATAAAAATCCAAATGATCATATTTCAATCTAAATAACCACACAGGTACAATATAGATATACATTAATACCGGTATATACATATATATATATATATATATATATATATATATATATATATATATATATATATATATATATATACATATATATATATATATATATATATATATTATTACATTTTTATATACACACATCTTGTCGATTACTATTATCAACCCAATATAAAGGATTAGTATAAATTTATAGAAACCTAATGACAAAAATAGTTTCACAATATTTTTAATTTTATGTTCTTATATTTAAAGGATGATATTGATTTGAAATTGATATGATTGAAAATATATTGTTATGATTTCATTGAAGAACGAAATACTGATATTCTTCTATTTAAAGTAGGATAATTTTCTGACTCCCACTACCCTTTATGATTTTGCGGTTGACATTGATTTGACTACAGACGCAAACGGAATGCTTCCACCCCATCGGATGGAAGAGTTGAGCAACTCATTCCATGTAACGCTTCGTCAAGATTTGCTTCTTGTCGAGCTCAGCGTTTAAGTTTTTCCCGCAATGACAAGAGCACTGAAGTCGCTTTGCTGAAGACGTACGTTTTGTAACATTTTGGTATCAAATAATATGATAATATTTGATTATTTTATGAACTCCCGAAATCTTTTCAACTGTACCAGATACTTTTTACTTAAAAAATTATAATAAATTTGATAGATAAACTTTTCCAGTTTTATTCGTTTATTTGTTTCCTTTAAAATAGAATATGAAAAGAATGATGTCCTGTAACCCAAAACTAAATTTTTATCCTTTTTACAATACAGGCTATGCTTCAAGAACTTTTTGAATGATTTTTATTTTCATAATCCTATTTATTTCGTTAGAGGAACAAATTCCATAGAACTAAATGAAGTTAAACAACATATAATATTAAATACTGACTTCAAAAAAGCAAATTCTTTATGGTAAACTGAGCGGAGGGCGAGTGATTTCAAATACATAATACATAATAAAATTGTTCCAATTACCAAATAATTATAGAACAGATAAAATTGTAAAGAGATATTAAAAACTTGTACACATTTATTTTCCAAAAATTTAAATATCTATGTAAGTTCTCTAAATATTTAATTCCATAGCTCTTAAATAAACTTGATATTTTAGATAATAGTTTATCAAACTATTCGCTTAAAATGTGTATTATATTCTAAATATTCTAAAAATAATAAATGCAGTACATTCCAATAAATTCAGTTACTTTTTTTAATTATAACATATTACTATACTATATTATAATGATGACACAGTAAATTCAGTAAATTAGTTAAAAATTCTTTTTTTAATTACTGTGCATTGCATCAATATTAACTAGACTATCTGCTTCATCCACTATAAGATGCGCAAACCACTTATCCATGAAGGATGATCGCTCCCTATTTATTGAATGAAAAATTGTAGGAATATAATGAATTACATGCTGCTTTATGAGAAGCACGATCCTGTTTTTGAAGATAAATATGCAACTAATACTTCTTTTGAAAATAGACAGGTAACTATGTCCGGAATAATCATGTTACCTTGAAATGTAACAATTTACTTATATACCTGAAACAAAAAAATAATTAGTATCTATCAGCTTAAGAATTATTTTTTGTATTGTATTTCTCCGACTAATTTTTAAGCAAATATCAGGTACAGAGACAAATTCATCTTCATTTTTCAACGAGGTCAACACATAGGAATGTTTTCCATATATCTTCCTGCACATTTGATCATACGATGCTTCTAAAAAGTATCAGAATAAATATGTTAGTGACATTAAATCTATAACTTTCAATTTTCCTGTCACCAAAACCTAAACAATTTTATTAGAAGTTGGTACCGTATTACCATCACAATATCTTCCAACTTTTAACAAAAATGTTTTCTTTGTTAGATAGTTCTAAAATATTGCAAGTTTTCTTCAGAAATGATCACACTTTCATTTAGGTTATCTACTATGATCTTTTACAACAATTATTTATTTGCATATTAAATAAACTATTTTAAGTTTATTTTCATTCATCAAAAGAATATAAAATGCTTTTAAAAAATCTCGATTCAAGTTCTGACGTTTTCGTTCCTCCTTGTTGCATCAGTTAAAAAATGAAATTTACTGCCTTCAAAAAAGCAAATTCTTTATGGTAAACTGAGCGGAGGGCGAGTGATTTCAAATACATAATTGTATGGTGTCATTAGTTACGGTATTAAGCTTTCACCGTTTAGTTAAGTATTAACTGCATCACAAAATCAGTCTCAAGGTATAAAAAGTTAGGTTTCTTCTCAAAATTACTCAGCGCAATCTGTCTCAATTAAAAATGATACGGAGATATGTTTGAGTTTAATAAGTATGGTTATATTTTTCTTAACAAAATATTTATAAAATATGTGAGGTATTCACTGAGCCTGGTGGTTAGCAAGATTGCTAGTATAACAAGAGCTATATATGGACTGTTGATAAAGTTTTTGATATGTTTGGTTTAGAATAAAATGAAGTTTTAAGCTTGAATTTTTTATATTTTTAACAGTATAAAATAAATTTATTTCTCAATTATCACTTAAATTCCTGACATCAATTGTTTCAAGTTCACTCTTTCCATTGATTGAAATTTTTTCTAAAACTATCAACAAAAAGAACATTAACAATTGAAATCGTGATTTAAATCTAGCTTTAATTGCATTTTGAAGAATCATCATCTTTTCGCATCGGGTAATGGAGTAGATGACTGATAGAAATTAATTAACATTTAATGAGTGCATTCTTGTCTTCAAGGGGCAAATTTCATATGTATTAAGAAGTATTCATATGCTGCAAGAGAGAAATTCTGAAAAATTCTCATGCAATAAGCCGAACAACTGCATATAGAAAGGAAAAATGCACTACTCAATTCTTATCGTTCAGAAATGATTGGGATTAAATGCGGTATCCTCTCTTCCTAACAGCTTAGTCTCAGAGCTAGCCCCCAGAGAACCTAAATATTATAAAAAATCAAATTTATTCAACGTCTATTGATCAATTTTTTAAACAGTTTGCATTATATTCACTCTCTCTCTCTCTCTCTCTCTCTCTCTCTCTCTTTAATTATAATTCTCGTAGAGGTTCTTTTAAGTTGCAATACGGTTTTTCTTTTATTTAAACTATTATGCAATATGAAGGTTTAGAAAACGTCAAAAAGGCACTTAAATATAGTATTTGATATGTTTTGTTTTTGACAGTATGTCGATCTAAGACAATAGACCTCAAGATCTTCAGATTTTGCTAGTAAAAATTCATTTTACAACAACAGCTAAATCATTTCAATTTATTTTTTTATTCTACAATAACAAAAGACAAAATCATGAATAACTGAAACAAATAAAATTATGTTATATAAAAAATACTCTTGGCTTTCTTCGTCATTAGTTAAATAATTATGATATTGACTGTATGTGGCTCCCCCCCTTTGTCATAATTTGTCAATAACTACAAAATGTAATTTAAAATTTTTCAATTTTTTTAAATTAGTTTTGCTTAATAATTAAGAGTTTTTGTAATGAATCAAGTGAACCCTATCTAACATAAAATTATTCAACATATATGATTATACACACGCACTCCTATATATATGTGTGTGTGTGTTTGTTTAATGTAAACATCCAGAACTAGTTTATAATTTTTTTAATATTTTTACGAAACTCCTATTTTAAAAATGTAATAGAATTTGAAATATCTTTTTAAAAAGTACTTTAAGAACAAAATAATTTTGTGCAAAGCAATATGTCAGACAATTAAAACATGGCGTAATAAATTTAAAGGTCTGATTCAATATATGGTTGGTCTGATTCAATGTCTGATTCATCAATGGAGGTGATTGACATGTTGACTCCAGTTCATTCTGCTAAGCAACGCCTTCACTCGGGTATGCATGGCTGAGAAATACTTGTCTTCACAGAACTGCCTTTCCTTCGATGCGCGAAGCATGTTTGTTAAGCAAAAGAAGTTTCAAATACATATTCCAAAATTAGTTTTTAATGATACTGCAATGAAAACAACATAATTCCTTTCATATCAGTGAGACAATATCACTTTGCCAATATCTCTCTTAAACATGGTTTACTGTTCAGTAAGAGTGATTCAGTAATTTTGAATACCTGGTTCACATTAAAAAATTAGTTATTCGAATAAATTCAATGTGTGTGTGTGATTATACCGTTGAAATTTACATTAATTCTTTTAATTTCTGATTTATTCATTTAACTCCTTTAGTGATATCTGTGTAAAACAAAGTAAAAATTAGACTTGGGAACAAAATTTCATTTTTGCTCCCATACACTGAATTTAACAAGAATAACTTAATAACCCTAAACATCTAAATGCAATGATTCTAGCTTGAATTTATACAAAAAAGTATCACTGCTGTCTACAATATAGTACTCTACCATTCCCATTCATTTGAAGAATTTCAGGTTTGTTTATGTTACAAAGATTTCTGGATTACTTGGATTACTTTTCGTTCATATGACATAGATTTTTAAATTTCGATCACATTTTTAAGGTGCATTCGGCTATTAAGTGGCTATTCGTCGGCTATTAAGTGGTTCATCCCCCACACACACACCCAAATATATAAATATATATATATATATATATATATATAATATATATATATAATATATATATATATATATATATATATATATATACATATAAAGAATAATAGTTGCTCAAGATTTTAAATTTGTGCAATATATTTTATTAGTAATTACTTTTTTGAGTAATAAGCTTTAAATTAATCTCTGAGCACACAATTACTTTATATGGTGAATGGTTGTCTCATGAAAATCATAAACTAAAATATATATCTGCATAAATCGTAAACACACACTAATACTTATTTCTGGTCTAGTTTTTTAATTTTTGTTTTAGATTTCTTTAAAATCTTTATAATTATTTAATAAAAAAAACTGTCCATAAAAACGGTTTTAGAGCTGTTGAAGAAAACAGACATACCTCAACATTTCAAACAAATCCATATCGTACATGATGGGATTGTATCAAGTAGATAACAGGAACTTGTCATCATAAAGTAGTACAAAACGACCATAAAATCCAATGTTATATTAATCATTTTAAACTTAATTTGTTAAAATCGCATACTATTTTTTGAATAATGTGATTTTATGACCCTCATAAATTATAATTAATTTAAAACGTATGTATTGAGCTCATATTTAATTTAATTACATATGCATATCATATATTTACAGAATTACATAATTTAACCTTATTTAGCTCATTACTTCGTTAAGAATTTTGCCACAAACATCAACATGAAATTTCAAATTAATTGAGAAACTATTTACAACTGAGTTTTGTTATTATGTACGATAGACATTTTTCAGTTGCTATTAAAATGATTAGTTTCCTCATCACACTTTTCAAACTGCGAAACTAGAAAAACTGCGGTTTTCTCTTTAATATGAGAAAGAAATGAAATTGGGAGGGAAAAATGCTTAGCCTCAGATCAGATTTCAGTTTAAAAGAATAAAGCTGTTTCGCAGGCTGTTTTACTTGTATCAGAAAAAAAAAACACTTCTTTTACAATTTATTATTTGAATAGACACATAGAATAAGTTCTTATCGGAATCTTTGCTTCAGAAGGAATATTTTTATTACTTTCACTTTCATTATTCTTTCTTTTTACTTTTTTTAGGTAAAAAAGGTGTTTTATGTACAGCGAAAGAAAGAATATAAACCACTATTTTTTCACTATTTTAATATTCATAGAAAATGCTCACTTTTTCAAAAATTTCTTTGCAAATTAAATTTTTGCTCAAGCGGTGATATTTTCATTTGTTGCCTGGATTGTATTGTATTTATAACAATTCAAAGATTTATACGAATATAACGCACAATGCGATACATCCCTTTACGTATGCTATTATTGCACAAAAAGGAAATCAATTTCTTCAAATAGTCCTCTCCTTTCTTATTTCATTATCATTTTCATTGTAGGGATCCATTTTAAACTTATTATGAGAGTAGATATCGCTTACATAATTTTTCTGGTAATATTAAGATTAATATTATTTTTTTTTCTCTCTAAAGCAAACCTATACTTTCGCAAGAAATCCTATGACATTCAGCTTAGAACAGATGCATAAACATATGCAAGAGAGATTTTACGCATGTATCATTAATTGTTGGACGTTTTTAATTAGTATTTCATATTGATCTCTAAGATATCAAAATTCATCTGATATTTTGAGACGCCTATTGTTTAATAGTTAACATGTGAATCATCTTTTATTAGAGAAAAAAAATGTTATTCTAATTGGAAGCTGAATTTTTCTTTAATTTTACTAATTTCAATATTGCTTTAGCATAAAGGAATAAAAAGACGTTTTACATATACTTAATAGCTAATATTTACATATATAAATGTGCTATTGAATTTTGTATTTTATGTTAATCATTCGATTATTAAAAAATTTACTGATGTCTATTCTTTATTTTTTTAACTTGTAATTAAATTTTCTTAATAAAGGAAAATAGTTATGATAAATTGAAGCTACAATTTTTTTTAATTAAATTGATTTTAAAGTTGTACAACGAAAAGTTAAAATATTTAAAAAGTGTATTTCTATCTACAAGTATATGTACATGAAGCAGAAAATTTATATTTAAGTAAGTATTTTTTGTAATTTTTAATTAGTGTTTCATATTATTTTTTCCCTTTTCTCTAAAATAGCCGACAATTATTTTCTATTTGTAACTTATAAATAACTTTCTATTTAAGAAAATGGATAAAGATCATCTTGATAATTTGTAACTGCTTTATGTGCAATTTATTTAATTCACCAGGAGTACTGTTAGCAATATATTAAAACAAAAAATTTCTTTATTTTACAAAATATAAAAGATTGATTCGATAATTCTTTGTTTCTTCTGCAATAGCATTTCTTAACTCATTCTGTAAAAATTAGTGAAAAACCCAGCTTAGATTTTTATTTTTCCTTCTTAAATCGGATACATCGATGCTAAGTACAGTCATTAAATGTGAACATTTTGAGCACATTTCTATAAATACTTATTGCCATTAATTTTGATGAAAATATAAATATTACTATATAAGCACTATTTTTAATAAATCTTGAAATATATGAAAAATTACTAAATTTTTATTAGTAATTTTATTGCAAAAATTTTTTGTAGTAAAGTCTAAAGTATTTATTTGTTTAAAGTAATTAACCATGCTGGTCAAAAAAGAAAAATTTACGTTTAATTGAAAATTTGTAATCTTATTTAAAAGAAATCCTTCAGATAACTTTTATATTGAAATTAATGTGTGTGTGTGTGTGAATATATTATACCTCTCTCTCTTAACTAATCTTTCAAATAAATTGTAATAAATGGTGTATCCTTTAAGCTAGTTAGGTACACCTTTAAGCTAGTAGTTAGGATTCACATTATCTCTAATTTACCCTTTATAATTTCATCTCTAAAAGTTAATTGATAAAAATTATTTAAGATTTTTGCCATTTATTCAATACATTAAGCATTCCTTTCGACAATTGCACAAATACAAGTTGGTACTCATTAATACTGTTTAATATGTTCAAATTCAAGAATTAGTTTTTCAATTAAAATATTAAATTTTTATAAAATTCATTTTAAAATGATAGTAATTCTCTACAATTTTTATTTTATAATAATTAAGACGGATACTTTTATAGTTTTAATATAATATTGTTTCCTTCTATTCAGATATTTCTTTACTATTAGACATGATACTCCTTTTTCTTGATTAAAACAAATTAATCTTTTTAAGAAGGAAAAGCTCATTTTTCTTCATCAGGACATTAATTCGAATAAAATTTTTACCTAAAAGTTTGATTGATAATATTTTTCTATGAAATTTTAGTTCCATCTTCAATAATTATATGCTTTCTTTAAAATGCTCAATCAATAAAAAGTAACCTGAAAAAATATACTTACTAAGATAGTTAACTATTAAATTTCAAAGATATTAAAAGTTGATCTATATTGGTAAGAATTCAGTTGTTATTGTATGTATTTCAGTAATTCAAATATTAGAGCTAACAATATAGCTTCAAATTAAAACAACTTTTAAGTTAATTTATACAGTTAAAAATGTTAGTCTAAAATGCTATCTTTGGAATTCATTATTAATTTATGATACTCAAAATTATAACCCTTTATATTAAATCAGTATAAAAAAAAAACAAATTTGCTCATGAAAGATGACAATATATGTAAAGGTATTTATGCACATTAAATAAATAACTGTCGATTTGGTGAAATATAAATTCAGAGAAGTTAATATTTTCAATGATTGGTGCTTTTAAGGCATTCCTTTTCACGTATCTGTTAAATATTATTAAATAGCTGAATAACATTAAATGTTAGTTTATGTTAGTTTTTATACCCCAGGGGAATGCATTTTGAGTTTCATATCTTCGCAATCTCCTTCACATTTTATTATAACAATTTGACTTCTACACATTTGAAGGTCTACGAATTTAGAATTGATTATCATACCAAAAACTCGGTGTTGTCATTTTTAATGTTTCCTTATTCATTCATTGAGATAGCTGGCTAACATTTACACTATAATCTAAAACTAAAATTTCTCGCACTGTCTCTTTTTATCGTCTCAAATATCTCATGTTTTAATTCTTTATAAGAGAATTATTAAGACAAAATTATATTCAAAATTGATTCTGAAGGAGTAAAGAATACTTTTAATTAAATACCAAAATGTCATTGTGGACGTTTAATACCACAATTACCATCATATGGTCACTAAAGTATAAAGGGTGAAATCAACAAGACAATATTGTGCTCAAATGCTGACGATGTCTACTACTTACAGCTTTATGGAAAGAATTCAGTGTGAATTAAAAATTGAAGAACTTCGTGAAAATATTTCGGGCGTAGAAAATTTTACATAAAACATATGAAGAAGAACGTGTTTAAATATAAACCAGTCGATTGAAACTTCAGTCAAAGGGTCTTCTGAATTTTTGTCTAAAAACGTAAATTGAAATATCAAACTAATAAAAATTGATTATATCAATAAAGAAATTTTGTAAATATTTGCTTACATTTCTCTCATTTAATGCATATTTGTAAAATATTACATTCAACTAAATTTAAAAACATGAGAGTATAGATTGTCTGAATTCCTGACAATAAAGATTTTATAGAGATCTATCCATAAAATCCTTATTGTCAGGTAATCTTTGAGAAATGTTTGAGTTGGTTAGAAAAACTATAATGATTTTTTGTTTTCCTATAACTTAAAAAATTAAATCGAAATAAAAAAGAAATCCATATAAAGCATAAGAAGAGCATAAAATGAGTTCTCATCGAAGAGCAAGATCTCATTGTAATATTCGTTGAATTTGCTTAATCTTATATGTTCTAATCTTTTTTTAAATTAAATCTGTTAAGATGACAAACTTGTATTCTTAAAAATTTAATTCATTTTAGGTAGTTTTTCTAATTAATTCTCTAATTAGAAATTATTAATCCTAAGTAAAATTTTTGCTTATTTGAGATTATATTGCAGTTTAATATTTACTTTGAGCTTACTCTTACTTATCTTTGGGCTAGATTAAAATTTAAAACAAAGACTCTCAAAGTAAGTATCTCATTCGGAATTTTGAGACATTATAAATATTTTTTTAATCATGAAGTCTATTTAAATAGATAAATATGCTTCGTAATTAGTTGGAATATCTTAAATAAGAAAAGTAGCTCAATCGCTTCCAGTCTTGATCCAATTTTATTATAAGTTTTATTCATATTAATGAGACTTTTGCCTTGATTTAATATTTCTTAAATAAATAATCTACACTCCAGAAAAAAGGTTTCAAATGTTGCTTCCCAGAGGAAGGGAAAATATGTAAATAAGAGTATCAATAAATGAAGTTTACAAAGCCTGATAAGTGTGGCAGATTCTTTGTGATACCAAATGGCATGCTTCTGGCTGTTTTATCGAGAAAACTCATCACAGAAAAAGTTTAAATAAAATACAAGAATTTTCTTTCCCTTTGCGCTTTGGTGGTAGTGTGGATCAAAATCAAGGCCCTTCAACGTAGTACCGTTTATTCTTCAGGTCATGCAAATTTAAGAATAAAGAGGAACTTTTGAACAATACCTGATTTCATTCACTGTAGTCTAATAATAGGACTGCACTTTTCAGAGAGAAAGGTCCCAAATTTGGTCCTTATCAGTGTAGAACAATAAGAGATGGAACTTCTGCATGCATCTGTCGGAGGCAATACTTGAGAGTGTCCTGCTTTTCTCCCTTGCTATGTATGAATATTTCCCAGCAGTCCATAAAAAGTCTTCCTTGAAAGCAACTACTCAGGAAACATTAAAATACCTTACAAAATCCTTATGTTGTTAATCAGTCTACCTCGAGCTTTTCTAAATAATAACTTTTTTTCTTCACAGGTCTCAAAAAGGGATGATTGTCCAAATAAAACCGGGATAGTTGTTCGACACCATTTATGTATCTCAATTCTAAAGCTTAAAACTCCAATCTAATTGAAAATATTAATTTATATTTTTAAACTTATTTCTTGTTAAATAATACATTTTTAATTTAGACAAAATTACTATCGCTAAAAATGTTTGTATCCAGGAAATATAAACTCAATATTTAAGTCTTCCGAAGAATGTCATTAATTAAAATAGCTTTGTGAAAAATCAAAGACTTCATTATCAAAATATTACAGCTTGATAAATGTCAAAATGTCTTATCTACCTAGTATATGCATTATTACATACTCCAGTATGTGTTTAATTAACTAGTGAGATTTATGAACATAATAATTTCAATTTATTGTATTTAAAAATATATACATCATATATAAAAGTATCACTGATAAAGACATAAATTAAGTAATATTAAACAGTGGATTCAAATTATTAGATAAATACGTACTGGAGCAAATAACTATTTGAAAAAAGGGCATGAGTTCTAAAAAAGTTTTGCATTTTTTATTCTTTAATCTTGATCACAATAATCAAAAATCTTGAACCATAGGATTAACTTCGTTTCATTATATAAGAAGTATGCAAGAAGATTCATTAGATTCAAAATCACAAACAAGTTTTAAAAATATTTACTCTACCTCTACATTTTAAAAATAAGCAAATATTTTTGGTTTTCAGGTTTCCTTTTTGAGTTATTTTTACGTGACTCTGGAGGGAAATCTGGAGTAAATATCCTGTGCAATGAGAAGGCAAAGTCTGTTGTTTTTGTAGAGTGTAAAAATTCAGTATTTTACTTCCGTTTTTTAAGAAAAATTGTGTCAGAATCACTATGCTATACTGAATTTTACGAAACAAAATTTTAAATCTTGATTATGAACGAAGAAATTTTCCTTCTTCAATTTCTGTAAGCTGTATATTTTCTTAATATTCGATTGTAAAATTGCTCATTTTTTCATCCTACGCAGGAGTATTTTAAATCAAAATATTTTATTATTTCAATAAACATAATATTTTAAATACTAAATTGCTATAGCAAACACATCTTTCAAAAACATTCATAATATTACATATATTTAGTGATATATTTAATACAAAACTGGCATTTTTAATTAATAAGGAAATAAGTACATTATCTGTACTATTTTATTAATGTATCATTAACTATTAATTAAGTAAATATAAAATAAGGGTTTTTAAAATTTAATGTTGCTGTACTATTCAAATTAGTTTCGGAAATGAAATCCTTAACATTGCATCTATGAATTATCCGCCTTGAAATAAAAGATAAATTTAACATTCCATCGAAGTCTTTGCCTTCATTCATTAATGAAGCATTAATTTCTAGTCAAGAAAATGATCTTAAAATTCTCCAGTTCTGTAGCGCTTCACTTTGTGTCCATCTCAGAAGTTTATCCAAATAACGGTGACAGTTGCAGCCGTTAATCCTTCGAGGGGAAATATTGTCACACAAGAGAGAAGAGTTCATATTATTTTCCAAACTAACCCAAGTTTACTTAATACATTCAATCTTTCATTGTCCTCCTAAATTGTCCAGTCACCGAGGCCTAACTAAATTTTACTTGGGTACAAAATACGCGTCAAAGCAACCTAATTTGCATAGCTGATCACCTATAAGGCTCTCTTTGGCAGAGCATCCTCTATGCTCATCTGATTAGGTGCATACTGTACTCAAATGGATTCCATTCCAATCCCCTAGCTAAGCATCGTGATTAATTAAACAGCGAGCACTTGAAGAGTTGGCCTCTTCTAATCACCACGGGTGTCTTTTGATCTTGAACCGTAGGTCTCCGCTAATTAAGAACCTCTGCAGTCTTTATCTTCGAGATCATACGAGGGGTCCACGATTACAAGAGAACTTATTATGTCACCTTCTCTATATTGAAATTATCAATGCATATTGCAAATCTTAGGCACTGAGATAATATCACTGCATGAGTTGCCTTCTGCTTACCCAAGTGTTAATTTAGCTTCAAATACGACAAAGTTTATTAAATGGCCATATATCAAATTAATTCGCAAGTATTTGTTTGCTCTCGATATTAATATTGTCACCATATTTCATAGGACGCACTTCAATGGAATTTTTTTTATTAAATGCTAACATTTATTAACATGTTCTAACCCTTTTTAATTGGGTGTATCTTAAAAGTGTTTTTACATAAGAAAGATAGCGGTGATTCACTGCATATACGCAAATTAAAAAGTAATATTTATACAATTACTTTAGTATTTATATATTGCATTCACTAATATACTCTTTAGTTTATTTGCTTTAAATAATGTTAATTTTCTCATTTGTTATTTTTAACAAATATCAACAAAATTATTGAGCTTAGTGTCAGCAAATTCATTTTAAATAATGAATTTCAATTATAAAAATCACTTCTTGAAAGACTCTCGTTTTTTCTTACTTTCATTTGTTATAATAGGTATAATTTCATTCTTGAAAATAAATGAACTTGTACTATAAAAAGAACTACGAATTAACTAACTAATCAATAACTAATCAATTATATTTTAACTTTTGGTTGAGATCTAAGAATAAAATTTTTCCAAGCTATTTGTTTGAATAAAAAATGTTTTTGTGAAGTTTTCTATGAAAGTTAAAGAGAGAGAGAGAGAAATATTGTAATTAAGTCATAACTTTTGATGAAAGAAAAATTTGTACATAATGATATCTACATTTAATATCATATGAATTATATTTTGATCTCAAAATATATCTAATTTTTATAAATTAAAAATACTATTGTATAAAACAAGAAATTGGATTTTTACCTGAAAATTCTCACAATAATTGCACTTTAATAAAATTCATATTAATCTCTATTAGGATCAACAATATTAGAAAATTAACATATTGTATAGTAAACAAATTTAGAATAATAAATTCTTTAAATTTTCTATGATTTCAAACCATAACAAATGAGATTTTTTCTGCCTTATGCATATTTTCTAACAAATTAATAGTCAATATATTTTGTAAAAATAGTTAATAATCTAATGATTTCACTACTTAGTTTCTTGCTCTCTTGTGATAAAAATAACTCGAAGTTGTATTTAAAGATAAAAATTTTTCCTCATTTATATCAGCAAACGCTACGTATTTTCCACATGTTTTAAAATGCGATCGATGAAATACTTTTCATTCGCTCTTTCTTGTTAACCAGAGATAGAAAACTGTTTTTATCGGTTTCATCGAATTGGTTCCACTACAAAGTAATTTTATCTCAACAAATAATCGTAAATGTTAGCATGCGACGGATCGCTTCACGCTCAAGTTTCAAAGAGTGACGAAAAAATACAGAACTAAAAAAATATTGGACATATCGTTTAAAATAACCTTTGAAGTGAAGCCCGAAGTGCAGTTGAACTTGGATACGAATGTAAACGTGCAGTTTAATGCATTTCCTTTTTGAAATTGCTTGTGGAATATCGTAAAAAGATATATCTTCATTTCATCAGACGCAAAATAGAGTCCCATTCTAAAAGTGGAGTTTCGAAAATACCATTAAATTCCTTCACCTTCCATTCTCTCACACAACGAAAGAGAAAAAAGACGTAAAATTTTTCTATTACAGAAGTTTCCAGTGCTAACACCACATCCATCAAACATTGTAATGCAGTTAGGGTTACACTGTTACAGAATCAAATGCTCAAAAAGAATGCCTTTACTGTGTTCGGATGGATTGGACTCGGAATGGAATTGAACACTTCCTCCCAATCGTCACATTGAAGAGTTTTTTGGGTTGTTCGGAAGTTAGATTGGATTACATTTTTGCTTCAATATTTTAATGAACAGTACACAATCTTACAACTTTTCCCATAAATCAGGAAAGTTGCCCATTTCAGGATAAGATGAATTTTATGCATTAATATATGTTATTTGCCATATATATTTTCTTGGGGTTTAAATTTATGCTTATTTTAATTGCGATTATAGAATAAAAATTTCCCACATCCTGTCTAATTTTTTGCTTATAGTCTTTGGTAACAAAGTCAAGAATTTTTGACAACAATTTCTCAGATTTCTAAACAATTAAAAAGCTCGCTGCTATGTAAAATTAAGAGTTAAATTATTTAAAATTAAATTATCCACAATGCAATATTATAAGCACGAATGATTACTTTATTTTGGTTTTTAAAATTCATAAATTTGCATATTAATATTCATATCTATTAAAAAATATGAAATCATTGCCTAATTACATCTAATAAAATTTTTATTTTTAAAACAATAGTTGTTTTTAAATAAACTAATTTCTCTGAAAGTAAAAATATAATATGTTAAATTTTGATTTATTTTTTCATAAGAAAATCCCTTATTATGTAATCAACTTTTAAGTAACTTAACTTTATGTATCTTAAATGTGAGCAAAATTTATTTGTTATGTATGTGAGAGAAAAAGCAATTTAGTATTTCTGAATACTTTTATTTGGAATGTTTCAGAGTTTTAAAGCAAAACGGAAATATTTTCTCGCGTCTTTTCACATTTAACTTAAGTCTCAATGCCTACTTAAATTCAGTCAAAAGATTTACGTGTGCGTGTTTTGATTCATCACATGCATTATTAAATTTGCTTTCTGAACAATATATCACAATGAATTTATTTCGGAAGAACATTTTTATTTTTCATTCTCATTATGTTTCTGTTATTGAAATTACCAAACTAATTTTACGCACCGATTGCAACTGATAATTGAAATAGAAGTGTTTTACGCCTAATCCTTATTGTCAATAACTGTAATCAGAAAAACAAAAAACCATGGAAATTGTATGCAGAAAATTTCAATGCCACCATCAAACAAACAAACGAAATATATCCAGCAGAAGGCTTTTACTTCTAAGGATAAGAGTTTTCTGCTTCTCTTGCATTCACTTTTCTTGTAATTTATGAAAGCAAATCTGCAAAGCGCATTTTCACTTCATACTAAATTGAATTTCTTAGGACTAATTCTACCAATAGAAGGCGTCTCATCAACTTTGTTGTGTAGCAATTTCTTTGGAAACAGCTCCTCCATTGGATTCAAATAAGCGGATTCAAAACGAAAGTATGACTTGAATGAAGAGCATCATTTACTAACTGTTACTTATTTCCATATCTAATGGAACGGAAAATTTTAATTTAAGGCCTGAAATAACCTTTCTTGAAAATTTTTTTCTTTTATACAAATTTCACGTTTATGTAATTTTAAAGACTCCTGTTTACATAACTCTGTGCAAATAATAACCGACTCAACAATAATTTTTAAAATTCTATTTAATTTCAAGATACTGAATTAATTAACCAGTAGTGTTTTTATAGTGTTTTCTGTTTCGGTTAATAATAGGAATTTTTTAAAATTTTTATTTGCGGCTGGAATACTATTTTCCGCAAACAGAACTATGAACAAATACATCTCTTATCCATTTCTTGAAACTTTCAAGTTATTATTTTCTGAAAGCCAAACTAATGGTTGTAATCATTTCATTGTATAAAATAATAAAAAAAACATATTATTCTAGGAAGAGCATTAGTTTAAGCAAGTAGAAAACATTCAAAATGTTTTATAAGCGAACCTGGGTAATATATTGAGAATATTAATTCATGTATGTTTTTATGCAAGGATAGTGCCAGAAAGTATCTATTATTGATGTTGTTAAAAAAGATGGATTCTGAAATATTAATCAGATCCTTTTTAAAGAAGTTTGCAATAATTTTGTGCATTTGCTTACATGTTCATAGTTATTTTTTTTTCTGAGAAGAAAGCGTTATGTTATATAATTTGCAACTAAAGAGTTTTAGGTGTTTATCTTCTAGATTAATATCCTGAATTCCTCATGAGTCCAACATTCATATGATTTCTGGTAAAACAAACATGTCATCTCTAGCTAATTTCATTCTTCCAACACATAAAGGACTTTTATGCAAGTTTAAAAGAGAAAAAGTTTATAAAAATATTTTTAAAACATCACGATCATTACGTATACATTGTTGTACATTTATCTTACATATACATAAGACAGGCATTTACCCCCAATAACATAGAAAAAATATTTCTTCGAAAATAGTTCATTTAGATAAGTAGTACATAAATTGTCAATTTATTAAAAAATTAATCTATGTTGAAAAGTATATTTAAGGCAGTATTAAAATAAATAAATTATAATTAAAATAATATTGAAACATTTTTGCAGTATTATTGTCTTTTAATCTCAATAGTCCAAAATGGTTTCAACATATGCTCGACTTA
Organism: Latrodectus elegans; assembly: GCA_030067965.1. NCBI lineage: Eukaryota > Metazoa > Arthropoda > Arachnida > Araneae > Theridiidae > Latrodectus > Latrodectus elegans. The sequence goes on from CM057809.1 coordinate 1,929,494, forward strand.
TTTGTTGTCACTTATAATCATTTTCGGAGCTTTATCTCAAACGTTTTTTTTTACAAGTCTCACCCCAAGTTCAACTTTCAAAGTGCATTACTGTAGCTTTTTGAGTCAATGATTTCCTTTAAAAGCTTCCACAAATGTAACGGTAGTTTAAAATAAAAAAAAGTAAACAACTCAGTCAAAGTAATTTAATTTAAATTGAATTAAATTTTTGCAAGTGTTTTTTAATTGTTTTTATCAATTCAAAAATTTCGATTGATATCTCAAATCAATATAAAAATGAAACTTTATATAATAATGTTTCAAAATTAAAAAGACCCAACATTACTGATATTGAAACCGTGGCATAAGTCTATAAGCTCTTTGATCTTGGGATTATTTTTAGTTAAACTAAAGAGGAATACAGATAGTTTATTTAATATTATTTTTGACAAGAAATTAATCTTCATTTGCTTAAGTAGATAGGGTTAAGTTATGAAACAATATAGAAATAGTTGGGAACCCGAAATTATTTCCTTACCAATTTTTTAGAAGCAACTGGGGAATATTTTTTTTTTAATTTTGATTGCATGTCCTATACAGATTAAATAAAATTAAATATTTCTAGTGCTTATTTTAACTTAATGTTTTTAAAAGAAGTAAAGAAAGTAACATTGTCAAGAATACACTTAAAAATTACTTCATATAGTTAAAACAATGTAAAATTTAATACAACAATTTGTATTCAATCAATTTCTGAAATATATTATTCATATTAAGGGGTGGTTAGAAACGTCATTCTGATCAATCTGTAGGAAGAAATGTTCAATCTTGCTCCAGTAGATAAATTACAATTCATTCCTAAAAATTTCCTGATTATCATGATTATCTGGAAAATACCTTTAAAACTCATAAGCAAATGAATGTTCAAAACTTTAGCTGTAAAAATGTTTGCTGGTGAAATCTTTTCTAGAAAGATTTTTGATGTGGTGTTGCTGATAAGGCATTAAACATAAAACACGGAGTTTATAATTCTTTTCACTGAAATTTATTATAATCCACACACACACCATCCTATACACTTTGTGTGATTTCATTCATTTTGATTTTTTTTAACTTTTCCTTATATTAATTTGTTTTCGATTATTTCCTAACACAAAATCTATTCTCAAAAGAATATCTTAGATGGTAAGATTAAACATTTCCTCAACTAATGACTTCTTTAAAAAGTGCATCTTACTGTCGTGCCGTGTTCATTGATCTACTGGCATCATGATTGCTTCCATAGATCAAGTAGCTGCAAATAAAATAAGGTACAAATTCGACTAAACATATTCTAAACGATTTTATTATTGTATATTTAAAACCCTTCACTGTTATTCTTATCATGTAAATGTTTATGATGTAACATTGCGATACAGGCTCAAAATTTCTTTTTTTACAATTTTAAATGAATCAAATAATTATAATTACATAAATAAAAATTTTACAATAACAACTTATTTAATTTGAAGTATATATATTCAATCCCACGTTATATAGCACAAAGTGTAAGTAAAACTTTGCGAGAAAAATTTTAAATAAATATTATTGTTCACTACATTCAAATCAGTTTGAGATTTAGAAATATTATAGAACAAGATTCACGTAGTTACATTTTTTATTTAATCTTTAATCTTAAGTTTTCAAAACTTTTTAGCTACATAATATAAATATTTTACTAAATATTTATCACAAAAGTATGCTTCCTATATATATAGAAAAGTAACATAGCGTTAATTAATTGTCAAGATACTGGAAAGTAGTAACTTCCTAATTATTTTGTTTCATAAAATTTTTAAGACCTTGAAGCATATTTACATTTTTTTATAAATTTAAGCCTTCCATTGAATTTTTGCATTCTGGAAAAGAATTGCAAATGCGAATAGCAATCGATGTGTGGCCCATCTAAAAATCTAAAAATGAATATTCATGACTTGGAACAAGTGGAAAACAAACCGTGAACACAAAAGCGAACAGATAGGATTGGGGGAAATCTAACACGCTTTACGGTTTGCGCACAACTTGTAAGAAATTGAGTTACGCTTAGTGATATCATTTCCATATTTATAAGAGGTTCATAGAAAAGAAGGTAAGACAAACATAACCTCTCAGAGTACAACCTACTTTCATTTACTTTGCTTATGTTTATGTAAATATTACTAGCGCTTTGCAAAACTTTTCTCAAAGTAGTATATTTTTATAAATATCACTTTACCACTAAAATGGCTACGTTTTCCATGTATGCTCTAACATTCTAATACTGTATTATTGCTGGTATTGAAAATTGAACTTCCTGAGCTATTGTGAAATGTTTTTTCTGACACAATTGCTTTTGTGATGAATTCCAGATGGGACACATTGAATCATGAATTCCATCAATATATTTTTAAAATTTATCGGTTTGACTTTTACAGGAATCTTTAGAAATAGCACTTGAGAAACATTTATGGTAAATCAAAACACGTTTGATTTATTTGTGTTCAGTATATATATATTTGGCGTGAAGGGGATAAAATATATTTTCAATAACTTCATATATGAAACATGAAATTTGATTCTTGAAAAGTCAATATTTTGTATAGATATGAGAAGAAAAATCTTCACATATTAGATAAGTATAGATAGGCTGATAGATAGAAAATCAGATATTCTTTCAAATGAGTGATTCCTTTCGATAAAGTCGATGCCAAGAGAGGAAGTATATGCCAAACTTTAACTTAAATCTTCTAATAATACAATTTAAGGATATAATTTTAAATCAGTAATATTGATTTAAAATAGCAGCTACAATCTCAATCATAGCAAGTCAATAATAGCATTTTAGTGGATTTATTCCAATGTACCTATTATATATATATGTATAAATATGCAATTGTATAAGTTTATAAGTTGTTTAAAAATATTCAAGTATTAAAAATATAGAAATATCAACTTGCATCAGAATAACTATTTTAATATTTTCTTTGAGAATGCAATAATTGAATTGAAAAAAATGTATTCGCAGAATGAAAGTAAATATTAAACACCTATCCTTAAAGCGTCAAAAACAAGGAACTGTGATGATAAGAAAAGGAGATTAATGTAATAAAGTGATCTTAGTTTGCTAATAAGATTGCGCGTTCCAACCTCCTTAGGGAAGGCACACCAACAATTGGAAAGCTTCTATATCTAGAAAATGTCTGAAAGAAAGGAAGCAATGTTGTACCAAAAGTTTTACTCTATGTAATAAGTAGGACTCTGTCTTCAAGTAATAAATTCATTAGTGACAAATTTTTGCTGAATAAGAGTTTTAATTTAATAAGAAAAGTAAAATCTATCGCTTCTTTGAAATAGAATATATCACTTGGCATAATTTATTTCTTGCTATTCTCTCGTTTATTTTTGTTATTTACATTTAATTAAATTAATGAAAGTAATTTTAAGTTAATGGCTCAATGCCAATAATTACTAAAATGTATTTAAATTCAAAATTATATTAAATTTAAGAAATTTTTTTAGTATTACAGCTTTCTGACTTAATTTTTTTTTTTGTTTTTCATGATAAAATTGATTTTTATTTTAATATTTTATTATTAATAAAATATGAATAAACATTCGATCAATATTTAAACTGTCATTTTCATTAAGAATCTAAGTAAAATGCAAGTATTTTTATACATGAATTTTTCAAAATATTTCATGAATTATTTTTCTTTTAGTAGTATCTTCTCCTTGTAGAGTGGATGTTTTAGTTAAATGTAAAGCATATAAATTATTAAATGGTTAAATTACAAAATTAAACATTAAAGTAAAATATATATTGAACATATATTTAAAAAATATGTATTTTTGTTTATATATTAAACAAAAATGTTTATTAAGCAAGAACTCAATATTTACATGTGTTCATATTTTTAGTAAACCTTCTAAAAATCTTTCAACCTGTATACATTCATCTATTTCATCATAGTTGTATGAAAATGGCAGAAGTTTTGAAGGTTATTACTTTTTTCAAAATAATATACACCAAAGATCTCCTTACGCATAAAAATAAAATAAATTAAAGATTATATTTCTTATTATAAAGAACTTGCTAGCAAAATTGCTGCAATATTTTCTCGTTGTTTGCATTTTTACATATAATTAGAAGGGAAATTTTGAATTTATAAATATAAGATAAGGTTTGAATACGGTCTTCATATGCTTCTTAAGGATGTAAAAACGAAAACCAAATTTGCATAGAGCACATATTTACTCCAATTGCTGCTGAAGTTTGGTTGTTATGACAATCAGTCGTCACAGATTAAAGAAATAATTAAACAGAAAGCTTTTGATCGGTGAAATTGAAAGCGTTCAAAATAAGGGATTGTTAGTATTCAGAGAGTGTTGTTTTGTTTTTCTTTTCAATCACTTATGAAATAATTATTTATAAATTGCGGTAACATGTCCATTTTCTCAGACATATTCATTTAAAAGTCCGTATAGAGCTCTATTCGGAAGGGAATAAAATTAATATGGAAAGCGGTGAACAAATTGCTAAGAGCACTAACTTTATTTTATATTGTTTTTAATGTATTAATTTGTACATTATCTAATTATATGAGATAAAATAAAATTTGGTTGACCATTTACGAAAAGAATAATGCAAACTTTAAAATATTAAAATTTAATTAAATTGATGAATTGAAATTTTATTAAAAAGTGGATAGTAAAACATCATTTTCTCAGCCTTTCAAAGTAAAAAATATTCTTCATACTTACCTTTTCTTCCGATTATGTGTTCTCATTTGTGTTGGTAATTATTTAGGAATGTGAGTTTTATATTAATTAAAAAAATGTATTCGCTTATAACATTATTTTAATCACAAATCAGAATTATGAAATAATGAGAAAGGTTTTTTGGAATATAGCTTTATAGCTAAAAGTAAAAGTATATGATACTATGTGAAAATATAGGATGAAAAATAAAAAATATGTGTTAACAATTTCATAAAATCAGTAAATTTATTTCAATATTTTTGTATTCATTTAATCAGACTTAAAACATTTTAAGAATCATCATCAGAATCTACATCAGAATAGCATAAAATTTTAATGAAACCTGTAAATCCGATTTCACAACCCATATTTGGTTAAATAATTCATTTCTTTATCAAGCTGTTTAATTATTCGCCGTTCCATTGGATGGCATTTCTTGCCAATTGGCCTGTTTTCCCGCAAAAAGATTTCAATGAAAATCTGTCTTTAATTAATAGAATATCAAATACAGCAAAAATAAGTAAAAATTTTACGACAGTTAATTTTATATTAAGGTCATTATAAATTGAAAGTTTCCTAACGAAGGAATATTTCGCAAAATAAATTACAGGATGTAAACATTATGTAAAAACTTTAATGAGCAGTTACAATGTAAATGATTTCATATTTGCTAAAGTGTAGATTTACTTATTGTAAGAGAATTCTGCTGTTATTAGAACAAATATTTTTGCACAGTATTTTTTTATCTAAGCAATAAGTAAATAACTTAACAAATTTCTTCCTTTCAAAATTCCACAGTAGTAAAGCACTAAGCTGAAAAATATTTGCCATGTCATTAAACTTGAAATTGACAAAGGTATTTAAGACGCTAATCTCTTTTATTTTCTATCTCTATTATTATATTTATAATTAATATTAAAATAAAAAAATTTTTTACTTTTGGCAGAAATTTGCAATTTTACTTGGAAAGCTCTCAGAATCATTTCTATAAAATTAAAAAATATTAAGAATAAATCATTGAATCACTAGAACTGCAGGTCAGTTCTATTTCCAGTGATTGGTCAAAGCTTTGAATCCAGCCGTGGTTAAGCAAAAAGTGATAAAAGTAGATCCTTTTGATTTCAGCATGCTTGTCTACCAGCATCATAGTTTTCCAAGTTATCTCCTGATCAACGCGAATATAGTCTACTGTCTAGGAAAAAACAGTGGACTTGTTCCTTTATAAAAACATTCAAGTCCTAGGTTGTCCGTCAAGCGAAATCTGATGAAAGAAATAACGAATGTTATTTAAATTTTGTGGAATATCAAATCTATGCCATATATTTAAAATCCAGAATATCGAAATTTTATGTGACATGCAAATAGATCTTTGATAAAATTAGTGATCAATTTAGTAATGTCACAAATATTTATTTGTAGAAAGAAGATAAAATCCATTTATAAATGCATTTCACATCTTTTTTTTTATTTATTTAACAGTTACATTATATAGAATAGCTATTTTTCATCAAAACAACTGACAAAATATAATAATTGAAGCTTATCTCTCAATTTATAAATTGTATCATTCTATATCTAAGATACATCACACTCTATTAAATATTTCCAAGATCTAGAAAAACGCAAAATCAGTAACTATTACACAAAAACTGGAGAGAAGAGCTTCGTTTATAAATTTATTCTTCAATAATGTACTGGGGTTCATGAAACAAAAAAGCGCAAAATCGATATCAGCTTTGACTTCCTTAAGTGAGAATAAATTTCTTATAGTCGGAAATATCGGAGGAACTTGAAAATAAGGGAACAAAAAATATTGCTTCATAGTTTTCTGTTATTGCTTTTCTTCCCCATGGAGAGTTGGTGTGTTTTCTAACGGATATCTCTTTTTTTTCTAAACCCTAGTTTAGCATTAACGCCAATGCAAGAAGAGAGAATAAATTTCCTTTAAAATGTTCTGTGAAATATTTATCATATTTTAAAGTATTTCTTATGACTTGCAATTAAAAAAAAGAGAAACTCACTTTTGCCACATTCTAAATTTTTCGAAACACTTATATTATTTAAGCATTCTGTTGGTAAAATCTAAGCACAAACTATCATGAAGTAAAAATATGTACTCTTTCTAGGTGCATGAAAACATTCAATATTCAAAATACTAGGACAATTTAACTAAAATTTCGTACTGAATCCAAAATTACCATTCTTTTATTTCCTGCATGGATTCATTAAAAATTTTATTCCTATATCAGGAATTTATTTTGTTCAATACAATTTTAATTACCTTATCTTCAAACTACAAATGCGCTACAAACATAAAAATTAATGATTGTTAATATTTCACTAAAAATATATAAGTTTACTCGATTTTGGCATTAAAGTGTTTTGAACCCCGTCTCTAAAGTGAAGTGAACCTGAAATTTGAATTGATAAATTAAAGGTGTTTATAATAGTATGTAAAGACATTTTATATATAATATACGAACATGCATTATTTAAAAATGTTCTTCATTAGAAACCCAAAAAAATCAAAAAATTTATATTACTGTGAAAATTTTAGATTCTTTTTATATCTATGAAACTCTTATCAAGCGAAGATTTATTATTTATTAATGAAACAAATTTGTAGGTCATTTATTTTGTATTCCAAATGTACTCTTATGGAGTTAACAATGTTTTAATTTACTCTTAAACAATTATACTTTTTTTTCTGGTGACTATTATCGTTTACTATAAGTAAACTTTTCTGCCATCGTTCACTAAATAAATATTTTTTTAAATGGTAATAATTCCTATGCTAAAATTACCATGAACATTCTTATTCAACTGTAAAAGAGTGGATGAATTATTTCATATCCTATCACGTTGATTCATTAATGTTCAAGTAAAACTGACTCAACACAGAGCTAATATTTTTCACACACATTCAATTCTCAAATTTTCATCAATAAACAACTACCTAAAAATAGAATTAATTTATTACTTTTTAGTAACTAAGCTATTACTAGTTTGAGAAATATTTTGAGCAAAGTTACTTAATAGTAATCAACTTTTCCTAAGTTACACATTTTATATAATAAAAATACAACGTCTGCTTGTAGAACAAGTAAGAATACATTTTTCTATACCGACAGTCATTATATTTTATAAACTGTCAATAAATATTTTCCCAAAATTCTGTGCTCAGAATCAATCGAGATTGCATCCATTGGATTTGAATAAATGATATAGAGACAAGAGAACACCATTGAACAAACCCATTACGATGGTGCAGGATTACACTTTCGGGGAGGAATTATTCTGGGTTCCAGAACTAACCTACATGTTCAGAATGAACCATGACAGGTCATATTTATCGAGATGTCATTCTGGAACAACATGTTAAGTTTGTTTCGAGTCACCATGGGTGCAGAATTTCTGTTTATGGATAACAAAGCCCGTCCTTACCTTGCAAACTTTGTAGATGAATGCCTTCAATCGGAGGATAATACCCGTATGGATTGGCCAGCATACTCACCGGACTTGAATCCAATAGAGCATGTGTGGGACATGCCTGACCAATGAATTGCAGACCTCAACCCCCTCCCACAGGTCTTTTGGAACTTTGGAGGGCATTGCTTGATGAAAAGGTGTAATATTCCATAAAATTAGGTCGATAATTTGATACTCAGCATGCCAAGGCGTTGTACGGCTTGTATTGCATCATCTGGGGCATACTATGTACTAATCATCATATCAACCATCTTATATTGGTTTTTGTAATTAGGTTCTTTTTTGAAATTTTCTCCAGGGAGTAAAAATTGAAATTTTTATTAATGATGTCAAACATATAGTATTTTTTTTGCTCCTTACCTTTTGTTCAAAAATAGACTTTAAGAATAAGTCACATTTGTTTTGCTTCTGTCTCTTTGCTTAAACTAGCATTATCCTTAATTTATGGTCACGAGTGTATAATAAATAATGATTACATACCCATGTTTTCTGAAAATATAATTTAGACTAATGTAATCTAAATTAATTTATGAGGGAATCATCCTATTCTGAAATAAAACTTAACATTTATAGCAAACAATGTTTGTGTCCTTTTCAATAAATATAAATCTTTATTGTGAAAACGCTCCATTTATTTGTAAACTAAATTCATTGCATAATCCAGATAAAAATGTTAATTTCAATTTTTTGATATTTCTTCATACATAAATATATACTTAAAGCAATTTCAATATCCATTTCAATTTGCCCAGATTTAAGTAGGCCTTAAATTAGTTATTTTACCCACTGATAAAGGTTTGAAGAGGATATATTTATGTTTCACACATTTTTTAATTAAATTAGGTATATGTTTTTGTTTAATTCTGATATATTCAAAAATAAAGAAAATAGAAACAAATGTTAAGTGGTTTTTTTTATTTAATATATTTATATACATTTAAACTCTAAAATAATTTAAATGTTATTTGTGACTTCAATATATTGCATATTTAATTATTACATAGCATTTTTGCTCATTCTGTTGCTCTTTTTGTCAATATAAAAGGGATTCAATATTCAGTGATAAAATACTTTTAATAAATGTTTTACTTAATTTGTGTGTGATCATTTATAAGTATTATAACTATGTTCGAAATGTCAACCATAAATTGGTATTATAACTGTATTTCAATGAGGAACTTGAAGCATTAAGTTTATAAAATAGCAATCTAACTGGAAATGATATTCACTTCTGCGATATGCCAAGTTAAATAATGTAAATATAATATCCTTTTGCAAAAATTATTATGATTATTTTAAAATTAACTTAAGCAGTTTTAACGCTACAGTTAACTCACATTAAAATGTATGAAGTTTTTCTAAATTAAATTTTTAGCTCATCAGGTAAAAAAAAATTCAATCATAAAATTAAAATTTCTGTAAAATATTTTATAATATGATTAAAATATGAATTAAACGCACCTAAAATTTTTTTGTGATTTTTTATAAAATTTTCATAACATTATTTGTTTTAAATTTACACTAAAAAGCTTCATTAATTTAGCTGATTCAAAATCACAAATAGATTTGAGCATTAAATGAGCATTGTTGTTAACAAAAATGGAAAGCAATGTTGTCCTTAATTTGTTTTCATTTTTTATAACAAAAAGCAAATAACCGTTTTCTACATTTCACTCTCAATTCAAAACTTTATTTCCCCACATATCTTTGTTTAATTTTTCAATCCAGTCTATCAAAGCTCTCACAAAAGCATTTTTTCTATAGAAACCCTTTAATTATTTATGGTAAGAAAGTGCTTATTCATTAAACACGGTATCAATTTTTTTTTTAATTTTTACGTGGAGACTTCACAGATTTTCTTAAAAATATAAAAATTATTTGTAAAAAAAGTTCTACTCTTTGAAGCTTACTACCCAGTGATCCTGAACCTCTCAATATAGAAACAGCTGGGCTTCCTTTTTTTGTTCCACTTCACTATTCTTTGGCCACTGATGCATAGTTGAATAGCAGCGCCTGTCATGTAGATCGTCCAATGAGAGCCTTTTTCTCACTCCCCCAACCCCCAGATGTTAATAGCGATAACAAAATGTCAGTTACCAAAGAAATTTAATCAATCTTCAATGGTGTGAAATTCAGCGCTAAAAACATGAGTAAACTTTATTTATTTTTAAAATCGATCTTAAAAATATTTAGCGACGAATTATTTAGTTCATTCTTTCTTAAATTATTGGAAACCATGTAGTACTATCTTGACTCAATAAGAAAGCTAACTAACTATAACAACTTTCACTGATGAAATATAATAATAAAAACTTTCTGTTATTTTTCTATACACTTTTCACAAATAACAGCATATGTTATTTGGGAAGGAAAAAATAAAATTTGATGAGAAAAATATTCTTTCGAAAGTAAAATTAACTCTTATCTTCAAGTTTTTATGAGAGAAAGGATGACGGATGAGTAATAATTATCTTTAGATTAAAAAAACTGATCTCGCATGTTATTATATGCAATTAGAATTTAATAGAAAAACAAAGCGTGTATTTATAAACCAGAGAGTTCAAAAATAATCTAGGAAATTAATTATACTTCATTATTTACAAATTTACGCAGAAATATTATCTGTGATGTAGATTAGAAATGCCTTCTTTTTTTTGAAAATGCATTTTACCCAACACATACGCATTTAATCTATTATTAATGTCAATGAAATATGTATATATATATATATATAACTAAGTCAATCATGAGCATAATATATCTCTTGATCGCAGTTAAATACTCTCGTAATTTGAGATAAACCACCGATTACGTGTATCGCCCAGTGATTACAGAATGAACTGTACACCTTTAGGGTTAGTGAATTAAAGTGTTTGCTAGCATTACTAAGTAAATTGCTATTACCATTACTCTGTATATGGACAATGCAGTTTATCAGTAGTGATATAAATGTGTTAGTTTAAGTAATTAAAGTTAACGTATCAAGAGTATCTAAAATTATGGTTCGGCAAGTAGCATGCTCAGAATTGTTTCGTATGGTCCATTACCGTGGAGAGGAATGTTTCTCTGCTATACCCCAATCACTAATGAGCTTCGAATCAACTCTTAAAGCAATGGCTGCACACAATAGTCTGTACATTAAGTCCTTATTAACAATGGAAACAAAAATAATATGCCTTGCACTTTTCATGAAGCACTGAATAATGTTATGTAACATTAGTGGGTCTATTTCCTGTATGCTTCTTAAGTGTAACTATAAGAAAATGCAAATTACTTTTTATATAATATTCTTACCGCGATTTTTTAATCCCCTTTAATGAATTTGCACAGTTTCTCTAGTTTCTATATGATATTTTCTTCGTTTGTTGAATATAATTTAATAAAAATTGTTCCTTATTTAGCATGATATAATATATACATTTATTTTTATTTGGAAATTGTGCAGTATATTTTATATCTAATATTTCACTTCTATTTTAAGATGAGGCCTATATTATTGCATTTCTTTATACTTTGAAACATTATTTTCAAATAATTAGTTTCTAATATTACATGCGTTCGTTGAAATGAATTATGTGAATACATCTAAAGGAATTAGGTAAATATGATTTCGTATGTGTTTTCTGAATCTGTGTTTCTTAAATTCTCAATCAGAGTTGATAATCACTTGGGAGGATGCGAAATAATGGATCAAACAAAATATGTTATGATATAAGAGAAATAATATATTTTTTATACGAAGATAGTATGTATTTTTATACAAGGGCGCTTGCAACAATTATACTAAAATCGCTTTTAGAGATACTTTCATTAAGATTTTGACACACAAATGTAGGTATTTGTATCTATAGCTTTTGAAAGAATGCAACCATCTCAGATGTAGATTTAGGATGATCGTCTCTGATCTACAACCTGATTAATTGCTGTAACAAATTTTCTATATGTTTCAGTTAGGAATCTGAAGAGCAGGAAAAATGTTTTGCATTCATTTCATGCCAGCAATTTTCGAAAGATGTTGAAACATGACACAAAGTGTCCTGGTAGTAACATTCACCAATTCTTTACAAATGACCAGTCTTAGGGATAAACTGCTTATTCAAAATGTTCGTGTCACTGTACCCTTTACCAAAGGTCCCATAACGAACCTAGAAAAGTACTCCCAAACAAGTACGATCTACAAACTTCAAAGCTGAAACGATTCATTTGGATTGAGATTTGCCTAGCGTTCGTCCTCTTTAGACTTAACCATACGAGTGGTAGAGCATATAACATGACTCATCACTCTGTAAAGTAGTTTTTCAGTGATTTATTGTACACTTGTATCGCTGAAGAGAGTTTATCAGCTTAATTCGATGGAATATTTGTTTGTGATCATCAGGATGACCATAGATATTAACGGCATGTATTTATTTCTGTAAAGTATTTCATTTTTGTGAAAACAAAATGTTTCCCTGTGCATCAAGGAATACCACACATGGCTCGAAGGTATGACAAATGTACTACATAACAAATCAAAGATAAATCATGAAATGAAAGAAAATTAAATTAAATTAAAAATAATAAAAGAAGGCAGAGAGAATAAAAAATGAGAAATAAAAGCAAAAAGGGAGTTAGATTACAGCAAGGATAAATTTTTCTTAAAAAAAATACAAAAGTCTCTTTCTTCACTATGTCCGCCGAAGTTGGGAGCCATCTGCTTTTTAAGTCTTTACGAAGCTCATTCCTTTCTTGTAAAACAGATGGGTATTCCAGAAGAATGTTTAAAAGGTTGTCAATCATGGAGTTACAGATGCACACGTTATTGTTTTTAATGTGGAAACAGTGTAGCTAGCTGCGGAATTTTACATGCCCGGTGAGGAATTGAGGAATTTTGAAGTCAATGTAGAACCAGTGGTTATTAATTCTGCAGGTGCACTGTAATCCCTAATGTTTATTGAAATTCACGGTGAATGATTTAGAGTAATTTTTTTTGGAAATCATACGAATATGGATACTCCAAACTTTTTCGATCTGTTCATAGGAACCTCAGTTTGAGTCCAACTCGCTTAGTTTTCAATTTCTACACGACAAAATCAATTGTTCACCATATTTGTGATAATTATATCGTAATTAAGATTTGCTGCAATAGTGACAACCAACTGCCACACCATATTCAAATTCAGAAATTTTCATTTATTTCAACATTTCGTTACAGTTTTAAAATATCATGTGTAAGGTTTAACCTTTGAAGACGAAGTATCGCCAAGTAAAATTTGTATAAGAAATAATGGTCAAACGGATGTTAGGTGAGTATCTAGATTTACGTGTCATTAAGAATGGCGTTATAATAGATCTTATGCGGACAAGATACTTCAAGATACAAGATCTTTTGTCATACCTTATGATACAGCAATTGAGAATCCTTTTCTTTTAACATATAATTATGGCAGATATCATGAATCTCGTTTTGACACGAATATTCTTGAAACTGAAAGCATACAGTACATGGTGTTGCCAACATTCATTTCTATTCAATGTCTGATCGATACTTGTGGTAGAATCACGTTCAGATGAATAGAAAGTTCTAAGTTTGATCCTAGTTTCTGTCAAGCAAATGATGGGTGATAAGTTTCTGATTTTTAATGGTTCACACACACACACACACACAGGTCATCTGTGCGTGGGCTTTAAAATCTTACGGTTGATAACACTATCGAAAAGAAATACCTCTTCCAGAAAATATAATACAGTGGAGTGTAAAAATAGGGGACAACTTTTATCCAGCTGTGAAGTGACTCCCTGTTCCGAGACTTTATTTTTTGTAATATTTATAAGGAATGATCAGTATCGTAAAAAGACATACACTTCTTTAATGTTTTGCTGATTTATAAGATTTTTAGAAATAAAAAATATTCTTTGTTCTCGTTTCATTGATAGAGACAATTTCATTTTTACTTAAAATAATTAAATTCTCTTTGGATAGCAAACCTTAGAGTATAAAACTATTATTTATTTCTCTTTCTTCAATTTAATAAAACAGTGTAAAACTTGTCACATTATTCCTCAGTCTTTTTATATAACGTGAGCTTCCCTCCAAAAAGTAATTTCCTTTACTTCATGCAGTACTGCAATTGTGAAATCCTATTTAAAGTATGTGCCTCTTACTAATACGCTTTTATGATGTTTTTTGAAATTTTGAAGCGTTGACTTCAATCTCGTTTCTTATTTCATATTCTGTATATGCATATAGATATTTAAATCATTTTTGTTTATTACCACTTACCACAGGTTTCTCTCAAAACACACATTTTCTAGCCATTCCTTTTTTTAGAATTTTAAGATGCTTATTATATAATCTTATAGTTTAAGTGAGTATAGACTTTTAACTTAACTATAAATAATATTATAAATAGAAAATGCATATTGTGTGTGTGTTACAAAAAAGAAAGTTAATTAAAAATCTAAGACTAATTTTTAAAAAAATTTTCTTATAATATCAGAGAAATATTATTTAATGATCTTTTAAATAAAATTATGATTATCACTAATATATATATATATATATTTGTATGTATGTATAACTGATAGTTTTTGTATAAGTGAACACATGTTTAATATTTGCTTTCGTATTACTTATAGGGCATTTAAGTCAGTCAAGGATAAATGTTGCTATAAGCTGTAATTTCAGATTGCGTTAGAGTTTTTCCATTTTCATTTAACTTTAATTATTCATTAAATGATTAAATATATATATTATTATGCTTCGGATATGTCTTTAATCATTAAATAGCTTTGATCAATTATGTACAAAATTTTAATTAATATACTGATTAGTAAAAATTTTGCATTTAATTATAAATATACAATATATTATAATATATTAAATTATAAATCTTTTAATCACTTAATGGGGAACATGAAATTTTAAAAGCACACACAAATTGAAAAAAATAATAGTAAAATATATAATTTTGACTTTAATATTTTAAGAATATGAACTGCGAAACAAAAGTAACATTGTAGATTATAAAAAAAGATACATAAATATACACACTTACTCAAAATTTAGCAATAAGAAAATTATTCTTTTAGTGTTAAAGGCTCATTGATTAAATTATCGAAATAAAACTTAAAAAATATCTTAAATCAAGAATTAAATTTTAATTCTTGTATAGAATGGCTTTAATTTGAAAAATCCGCAGATTGGTATCGAAACTGTAATTTTGAATTTGTATGATTACAGAAGACTCCATAAAACTAATTCTACACTGATATTATCCTTATCCCTGATAAACCATTTTTACTGGTTTTATAATTTGCAATAGAAATTTATTTCCTTATATATATATATTAATACACCAAGCCAATCTACATACATATATTATATCCCTAATCACTGTGCATGTTTTTTTACATATATTAAGCAAAATATTTCTTGCATAGAGCAGAAAAGTACACTCATAGCATCATGACAGATAGAAGGAAACAATACCATGTTAAGAAATGATGAATGTTTATTGGTAATCCTGGCAACATTTGCATAAGCAGCCTTAACTTTCAGATTAATCATTTCTTTTTTAAAAACCAAGTTCTTAAAACAAATTGCAAATTTTCCTAAACGCTACCTTTTTATGTAATTAGAACTCCCATTTAAGACAGGAATGTAAAATTGTTTTGAGCGATTTGGTGCTTCTTCTTGTGTAAATGTATTTTCCCTACTTTTGTGTAAATGTACATTTATTAATTATGCAGATGCAATCATCCGTTTTTCTCTTCTTTTTTTTTTTATTTCCGAGCAATTTTAAAATTCCTTTCTCAGTTGGCAATAGAAAGCCTTAAAAAAGAGCTCACGTCGAAAGGAAGGGGAGTCGAAACAAGATTAAGAAGCCTCCCTGCTGTGAAATAGCTTTATAACTCCTCTTATCATTCATTGCTCTCACTTGATAAGAAAAGGGAACGCCCTTCCTAACGTTTTTTACAACATTGCTGAAGTGAAAGATAAATAAGGTAAAAATTGTGTCCCCCCCCATAGTGCTCCCCTACATCAGACGAAATCAATTTAAAGAAAAGATTTCTCCCCTTCCAACAGACGCAATATATCCGACTTGAATTAAAAATGGTCCTGTGACTTGGTGACACCCGGTCCGGCGGTTGCTGGTCCTAGGTCAAAGTCGGAGTTTCTGTAGGTCACCTCACTTTTCCTTTCATCTTTCTTCTGCCCCATCCTTTTACGCCTCTTTCGACCCTTGATCGGTCCGAACTCTTTCCTCTTTCTCGCCGTAGGGAATATCTACAAACGGCGCCATCCATTTCTGTTCCCTCCCCCAACCTTTTTTTATCATTATGCTTTTGTGGATTTCTACTTTTTCCGGTATGAAAATTGAGTTTCTTCTTCTTCTTAACTTTCCCGGGAGGTCAGGAAAGTCCATCCGTCTGTTGGTTAAGTTGTTTGCTTGGAAATTCTATGTTTTTATGTATAGAGCGAGGGAGGAGGAAGTTTTGATCCTCCCCGATGGAGACTTCTATTCCTTCCTTTAAGTCCCCCTCCTTAGGTTACATTTTTCAAATCAAGCCTCCAGACTCAAAATAGTTTATAGGCTTTAAGTAATAAGTTTGTCAGAGTTCTTTTTTCGATAATATGATTTTAATTGGGGATTATTTTTATTTTTGATTGACGTGGAATGCTTAGAACTTCAAGAGTATCCTTTTCTTGAAAAATTCCTTATAAAATAATAGAATCGAGATATTAAAATAAAAACTATATAAACAATCGAATAAATATAAAATTTATTATTTAAAAGTGTCGATCTTGGTACATGAGTTTGATACCCGATTCTAACTTTTAAAATTGAAATTAAATTCTTTTCATGCATCTTGTACTCAAGCAGAATTTACCATTTCAAACATTTTTAAGCAATTTTATTTCTTAATTGCATCGACTAATTATTTTATAGTTTTTGTCTCTATATAAATAAACGCATGCATTTTCATTCTAGATGTTTTTAATAATTATATTCAACCTAAATAATTGCATGATTTTTTCTCTATACATGAAAGTAAATGAATTTATGAAACCAAATAAATTTTAGACTTTTCTAATTACTTTGTTTCTTGAAAAATTTTAATTCTACGAATGTAAACAATTTATTGATGAAAGGCAAAGCAGTTTGAAAAAATTCATTTTATATACTCTGCAGAAGCATAATAAGTTCATATATTAGATTTTGTATCATGCTCTTTAATGTAACCACTTGATTGTTCTTATTCAGAAAACTTGAACTATAGATCAATATCCATCTCCGAGAATTGCTATTTGAAGAAAATCACAGGAGGCTTTCGTGGTGGTCCTTTTCTTGCAGAATAGTGTTACTCTTTGAAAAATGATAGAGGCCTTCTGGTAATTTAACAAAATTTGTGACCGGAACTTCACAAAAATCTCTAATTAAATTTTAATCACATTCCTATCATACTACATACAAAACTATTATTCTCCTGAATTAAGCTTTTCAACGAAGAAATGTTATAAGTAAATATTTCTTTTTGTTTTTCAAAGTCTGTAATAATGTACGTATAATGAATTTCGTAATGAATTAAGAAATTTCAAAACCACATAATTCTCTATACTTAAAATTTATATTATGTTTCAGTAAATCAAAAGTACTTATGTGATCTAAATTTTGTTGTATTTATTAGTTTTCACTGTGCAATAATCCAAATTACTCCATGAAACAAATTTACACACTGAATACCTAAGTCAATTTTTCTGTTTCAAACTGACCTTTGCTCATACACAGAAGTTTTCTTATCTTCAAAATAAGCCAATTTTATTTGAAATGTGTATTATTTGAAACAGAATCAAACTCTCTTTACTGAAGGTTAATTATAAACTTAAGCGTTAGTGTAAATTATTTTAAAAGAATTATTAGTATAAATTACTTTCAGTGTGGTTTCGCATTACATGAAGTGATTATCGTGCACAAAAATGTATCATTTAATATGATACCATAAATACAATAACTGACATGGAAAATCTAATTTTTTGATATATGACTGGAGATTATTCAAAAATACTAATTGTAGTATTGACAATCTGTTATGAATAGTTTATATTAATTGTTGCTCATGTTAACAGCAAAGCTTGGGCTTGTTGCAAGAAAATGACAGATTTTATTATTGAATAATGAATTATGTTTATAGAAATTCCATTGACTGTCTCGATTAGGAGATTCAGTTACATTAATTCATTTCCATTTTTCTCTCTTGATTTCTCCAAAATCAATTTTAATGACAGCTTATTTACATGTTGCAAAAATCTGAGGACGATAAATTTTATATTTTCCGTAAAGTGAATGATGAAGTTATTGTAGGATGATGGGTAGAAATATAAGAGAGAGAGAGAGATTCATTTATGACTAACAAAATAATCCACATTTTCCTCATTACTTCAAAAAAAAAAAATCCCACACCAGAAAGTCTACGATAATTTTACATAATTGCATAGGATTTATTTTGTGCTTAATTTTGTTAAATAGTTACTAAGCGAAGAGAAGTGGAATATGATCTGCAATATTGATTTTTTTTAATGAAAGTTTGTTTCATAATTTGAATTGCCTTAGCTTTCATGTATTTTTCATCTAATTCCCATAATCTCTTAAATAACTCTCTTAATCTAATTCCCATAATCTCTTAAACTAGCGAAAATTTTACTTAAATTATTTAACCTTTTGAATGATTATTTTATAAAAATTAGTATATATATGTATATATATATATATTATAAAAATTAGTATATATATATATATACACTACTGGCCATTAAAATTGCTATACCAAGAAGGCAACATGCTACAGACGTGAAATTTATACGAAAGGAAGAAGGTGCTGTGATATGCAAATGATTAGCTTTTCAGCGCATTCAGGCAAAGCAGGTGCCGGTAGCGACACCTACATTGTGTTTAAATGAGGAAATTGTTCAGCCGGTTCCTCATACACAAATTGCATTTGAACGTTGTTGTCTGGTGAAAAATTGTGATGCCTCGTGTAAGAAGGAGAAATGCGTACCAGCAGGTTTCTGACTTCTCACCTGGCGTGATGGTATGGGGTGCCATTGGATACATGTCTCGGTCACCTCTTGTTCGCAATGACGGTGCTTTGAACAGTGCACGTTACATTTCTGGTGTGTTACGACCCGTGGCTTTACCCTTTATTCGAGCCCTGCGAAACCCTACGTTTCAGCAGGATAATGCCCGACCCCATGTTGCCGGTATTGTACGGACCTTCCTTGATACGGAACATGTTCAGCTGTTGCCCTGGCCAGCACGTTCTCCAGATTTTTCATCAATAGAAAACGTCTGGTCAATGGTTGCCGAGCTACTGGCTCGTCACCAAACGCCAGTCACTACGGTTGATGAGCTGTGACATCGTGTTGAAGCTGCATGGGCATCTATACCTGTACATGCAATCCAATCTCTGTTTGACTCAATGCACAGGCGTATAACTGCTGTTATTACTGGTTATTACTGACAGAGGTGGTTGCTCTGGGTACTGATTTTTCAGGATCTATCCAGCCAAATTTTTTGAAAATTTAATCACTTGTTAGATTTCTAGTATAATATATTTGTCCAATAAATATCATTTTGTTCTCTGCATTTCTTCCTGGTGTAGCAATTTTAATGGCCAGTAGTGTATAGATATATATACGTATATATATACATATATATTTACAAATGACATAATTTAAGGAATTAAGAGTTCAAAAACTTGAATTACTTAATAACTTTCAGAGAGAAAATTTTTATTTATTTATTCATTTATTTTTTTGATCATGATCACTCAAAATTCTTCCGATTATCTTTTTTACTCATATGCTAATTAATATGATATATTATAGAGATTACTACACTTTGTTGCAAATGTTATTTATTTATAAGTGTATTAACACGTTATTATTTTCGATTTTAATTTTACCATTACTTATTAATGAAATAATATTTCCAATATATAGTAAGAAATATTTAGAACATATATTAATATTCTAAGAATATTTTGAAGTTGTTATCTATCTCTACAGATTTTTTTTTCTAGAAATACCTCTATTTTTGCATTTTAATACTAAGTAAATATAATGCATAATAGTAAACTGAATTTTAATTATTTTGAGAAATATCAAATAAATAAATTTCATGCAGAGTTTTTTTTCACCACTAGGGATAAGTAAAACATCGGTATTGCCATGTCCTCCAGGTAAAATGGTACCTCTGAGTATGGTCAACAGATTTAGATAGATTTTCTATTTAGTTCTAACTTCTACAGTGGAAAGTTCTTTTTAATGAAATTAAGATCGTTAACTTGAATAAAACATGAAAATGAAAAATTTTAATATTAGTGTTTAAAATTTTGTTTTCTAACAAAATTTTTGCTCTGTATGACTAATTAATTTGTAGCATTTCATACCCTTTTTACATTGGAATACAAAAATTTTTTTCCAAATTACGAAAAATCAAAAGTAAACAATAAAATATATTTTATCTTATTCATAAAAGTGGTTGTATAAGTTCGATAAATGAAATATTCCATCCATACCCATGAAAGATAAGTTATTTCTCATCTGAGATTTTTATGCTTCTCCCAATTTTTGAGCAGCTCTATTAGCCAAATAAATGTTCATGCTTACCCAATGACCTCCTTCACACTATCAACGAATTCTTCCAAGCCTTCGGCAAATCAATATGTACCGGCCTATTGCCGTCTCTTTCGCAATTCTTTCTGAGATGACGAGGAAAGACAAATAAGGCACTTTTCATGTATTTCATTCGCCTATTCCTATAGTCATTCAATCACCAAGAATCTATTCTCCTATGGATTCTTTGACTGATGGACTACTCCTGGAATATATTTTTCTGAAATATATTAATAATGCGGAGTTTTCTTCTTTTACGGATAATGCGGACTAACTAATTGTTTCAGATTTCTGAGAAACTATTTATGACTAAAGATAGCTGCTTTTTTTTAATATAGATAAAATGTGCTCCAATTGTTTTATGTTAATAGAATATTGTACAAAAATATTCAATAAAAATGTTTTCATTATATTCCATAGAATTAAGTATATATTATATACTAAAAAATTCAAAATTAAATGCAGAAAAATAATTTTAATTAATTAATTCAGATTATTTTTCATTTTTTAACTATGCAATATATGTAAGCGTAAAAGTTTGGATTCCTATATGACTTAAATATTTTTGAGCACAGTGATTCTGAATCACTTATATTTTAATAAATTAATATGTGTGCAAGTTGTATGTGTTTTGGGGGGATTACAAGCACGTAAGATTTTCTTGACAAAAAAGCTTCTTCTTTCTGAATGTCAAACAAACATCATGTAGAGAACAAAACTGTAAGAATATAGGTGAAAAAGAAAATATATTTACAAATGATGACAGAAATTTCATTTTTCAAATAAAAATAAATAGCTTGAGCAAGAAAGTATTATGAAAGAAAATTATTAAAATGTAATATGCAGATAACATAACTTTATTTACTTTTTACACATGGTAGGTAGAGAAGATTGGCACAAATTAATTCTAACTAGTATCGATCGAGTTAGGAGATCTATGAATAATAGAAGATAATTAATTAGAATATAAGAGAGTTCTAGGCTCCGATGTTTAAAGATACGTTTTCTATAAGAAGATGAATAATTTTGATTTGCTGCCTTTCTAATGTTTTATTTTCAAACACTTACATTCTTTGAACTTTAAAACTGTCATCGTTTTTGATCTTGCAACAAGTACTGAGTACAGAATAAAAAAGTACTGATTAGCAAGCACGTATCGAGTATAGAATAAAAAAGTATTGAGATTAGCAAGCATACATGTAATATATAATAAAAAAAAGTACTTTGAATTTCTGAAAAAGATCATTGCCAATAACTTCAACTCTGAACACAACTAAAGGTCAATGCCATAATTTAATTTTTTCAGATTATTCTTTTATTGAATTGCGGCTAATTTATCACTGGAACATGGAATCAGCAATTATTCTTATTTTGTTTGTTGCATCACACAAATGTATCCCACTGTTAAATATTTTTTGAATTATGAACATGTTAATAATCTCAGAGATTTCAAATTCTATGATTTGAAAGAGAAACCAATTTACTGAGGTTACTTTGAAGATAACCTTCAAACTTTAAAAATTTAAGAAAAGGATTAATTAATTTAAGAAAAGGAATTTCAATCAAGAAGATGTAAATATATATTTTTTAATAATTTAGCATGGAAAGGTAAATTTGAAAGTTTAAATATTTCCTTAAAGGTTTCTAGATTACCAGCGTTTTAAAATGTGAGTTTTTCACTAAAGTAACATACATCCTAATTATGTCGTCTTATCACACATGGTGGTCTCTTTAATCTATACAATTAATTCTTCATCAAGGGATTTTATTCAACTATAAGCATTTGAAATCAAATAATTCTATTTATTTAGAAATCAATTTTGTAACATTAAGTAAGCTCGAACACTTGAAGAATATCATTGTTATTGCTGGCCACAAATTTTGAGTCAAATAAAACTAAAGTAGCTAAAAGAGGAAAAAGTTGTCTTCTCAATGACCAAATGCCAACTCTGGGTTCTCTTCCCTTGCTGACTGGAACTTTGTTTTTGAGCGAATAATTGTTTTAGAATTTCTAGTTATTTTGGTTTTCTATTATAATTTCTTATGTATAAAAATAAGAATAGTATACAAGCTCATAGATTTCTTACCTTAAGAAATAAAGCAGAAATTATCTATGATTCACATAAGGAGTTCTAAAACGATTTGTGTAAGTAAGCTATATATTAAATATAGGATAACTAGAAGTATCATCAAGTATAATTAATAAAGAAATCAATATTACAGATATAAAAATTATAAATTTAGCCTTCTGCATCATAAAATAAGAATAAAACAATTGTTTATGTCCATAATATTTCTTTCCCTAAAAAATATAGAGTTAAGAAAAGTGTAAATGAAAACACACAGTTTACTTCTTAATATAATTAAAGCTAATCTTGAGAATATCTATAAATGTCATGATTTTGTTATGCATGAAAAATTTTAAGAAGATTTGTTTATTTCATAAAGAGATCATAAAATTGAATACAAGAATCACTTTCTTTATTCATTACTGCTAGATAACTTATAATACTTACAGCAAAGAAATTAAAAGGCAGAACTTTAATTTAGAAATATAACATACATCTGAAAAACTATCAGAAATACCAAGAATGTAAAGCATTTAAATTGAAGAGTGACAATTTATTTAGTAGTTTGGTTGAAAGAAATAAATTTATTGGTAAACAAATTATATATATATATATATATATATATATATATATATATATATATATATATATTGGTAATAAAGAGTATGTAAAATAAATAAACCTCAGAAATTACATGCATTTAGTTATTGATTACAAATATTTATAATTAACTCTTGCAAAGCATTTGAAATAAATTACCATGGCTTATTTAAAATTATGTTTATTAATGAATGGTTAAATGAGTAATGCAATTTTAAGTACTTAATCAGGAAAGAAATTAAATTGTTTTAAATGTGTGTGTAAATAATTTCTCATTTTTTCTTTTGTAGCATTTGCCATACATTAAAGCAATGATGTTTATGTGAAATTCTCTGATACGTCCTTTTTGTGTGAAAAATAAAAAATTAAAAAACATATAAATATCTTGAAACTAATTTCTCTCGGCACAGTAAACGGCCTCTATTCAAGTCTGTTAAAAGTTGGTATAAGGCACTGAATTCTTTGTCTCATCCTTGATAACTCTTCATATAGAGTGCATTTCTGCGTCTTACAAAAGAAAATATTGGTAAACTCCTTAGAACCCACATCAATAAATGCTGCTTATGAAATAAAAATGCACCATTTCATTTTGTTTGAGAGAATAGTGGGATCACACCTTTAATTCTTTCATTCCGAAAAGATAAAAAGTTTACATATATATATATATATTTATTTATATATACATATATATTTATGATGTGTATATATATATATATATATTTATTTATATATATATATATATTTTTTTTGTGTATATATATATATATATATATATATATATATATATATATATATATATATTTATATATAACTACTTAGTGTAGTTAAACTTTTTCTTTATGTTAGGACTTAATTTTAGGAAAAAAAAATTACATGCATGAAAATTTAAAATCTTTTCTTTAGTTACAACAAAAATTATGAAAAACATTCTAAGTTAAATGAGAGAGAAAATATGTTTCCGTAGATACATAGATAAACATTTTCTGCGCTTTACTAAATGTATCGTAATTGCTTATGGAATTTAATTTGTCAGAAATTGCAGAGCTATAAACGCGCAAGGGAATAATCATGTATTTGTTTAAGCTGGAAGAAAATTGTTTTCTACCAATAAAACATACATTTGAGGAACAATTTACAAATAGTATCATATATACTACATTTTTAATCAAATATCTTTCATTTTATTTAAATCTGCTTGGAAACGGTAAAAAATCTCAAAAAAAGAACTTAATCATTGAACATTATTTTAGAACAAAATTAAATTCCTTCACTTTTTTTGTTCCCTAACTTTTATATTAGTTAGAATGCATTTCAAATTTAGAACAAAAATTAAATCTTATTTTGAAGCTAGCGAATGTAATCGCATGAAGAGGAAAATTTATCTTCTCGACGGATAAGCCAAATGTTCCAGGCAACAAATAAATAAAAGAAGTTGATTGCAAGTCCCGCAGCAATGGATCCTTATCTTCGGATTTTTTACTTTTAGCGTCCCTCTGTGAGAGTCTTGCTGGCGACAGTAACCTTGGCTCCACAGCTTTCCATATTGTCTACCTCTTTTCGCCGATGTTTAATCAATACATTTGTGCTATTTGCTCTCGAGCTACTCTCTTTGGGATTTCATGGACCAGATTCTCGACGACGCCACCTAGATTTCCATCTATCTGGCCTTTCTTTCTTCCACTTTAAAAAAGGCTCCAATATGTCACTTGAAGATTGACTCTTCGACCATCCAATGGTTTGTCATAGCAGAGCTTCATTCCAAAGAAACTTTCGCACTGCAATGAATTTAGTGCCTTCCCACTCTTTCTCTCTCTCTCTTCCTTATCTGGGAATTTTTTTTTTAACTTTTTTTAATGTGTTCATATATTGTGTGCAAAGAAGAGTGTCTAGAAAGGTACACATGATAATGGATTTTTTTCTAGTCACTTTTCTAAGTTGAGCCACAGTAGAGTAAAGAGAAATAAAGAGTTTTTCCTGCGATTTCAATTCTTTATCAAACTCGAAAATTTTTATTTTCAAAACTCCCTTGGGAAATATATTGTAAATAGTAAAAAAAAAACCAATTCCGAGCAAATGTATTCACCGTTGAGATCGACAATTTATTTTATTTTCTCCGGCTTTTTTTAACGCACGGTGACATGCTGCCACACTCACATTTTAAGAATAAATCGTGATTTTTTCTTTTTTTCCTATATTTAGTATGAGGATTTGCATTCAAATTTCATACAAAACCCCATAAATTAAAAAATGAATATTCAATACTATGGCAGCCATACTTTCACTTCAAAAGCATATTTTTAATTTTATCTTTATATAGGTGTGATTTAAGAATATTTTGCAATGAACAAAAGCATTTTCCTAACAAAAAAATAACGTGCGCATCAGATACTGAAAACTTCACAATTATTTATTACACAAGTATAAAATGCATTTGTGTACATTCGATACCAGTAAAGGGTTTAGTAAAAAACTGTTTCCTTTGAAAGTATTGTTTACTTTATAGAAAATTCAAGCAAAAATATCTTTATTATAGTCTGTGAATTTCCTGAATTAAAAGTATGTCTCATAAAATTTCAGATATTCATCATTGTAGTCTATTGTTTACCATTTTTCTTTAAAAAATCTCAGCCATATCTGCATAAAAATATTTCTTATACGTAATCAAAATAATTTAATACAATTTTCGCTTATTATTTAAATATTAATTTTGCAAGAATTGTTTTAGCAAATTTATTGATAGAAAATATGTTGCAACATTATCATTATCATGTAGATAATGAATTTTATTGAATGCGAAAGATTGAAATTATTAACTGATAAATTCTTTAACTATGAACAGAATAAAATTTTTTTAGGGAATTTTGTACAGCTTACAAATAATTTTTTTTGTTGGTTATATATACATGTGTGTGTGTGTGCGTGCGTGTGCATGCGTGCGTGTGTGTGCATGCGTGCGTGTGTGTGTCGTGAGAATGTAAAAAAAATGGATTTCACCTATATCTTTTTTGATATTTTATTCAAACCTTTTTCGGTTTCATTAAATAATTCAATTAAGGAAATATTCGCAGCATACTTACATGGAAATTTCTGGAATAAATTGGTATAGCATTTGTGCCATCTTTTGTATGCAAAGCTCATCTCAGTCTGTATTTTAAAGTAAAAGAGCCTAAAAGTTGCTTTTTGCTAAACTTTGACCCCCAATACAAATCAACATTATTGAATCTCTTTATAAAAAAAAAAGCATTTTTATTTTTTACTAGTACTTTTACTGAAAATAATTTTATGCTTTTATTGTATACAACGTAGCTTAAACAGATCCATTTAGTATATGCATCAAATTTTGTATATAAAATATAATTTAAAATATTTTCTTAATAAGCTCTCAAATCAAAGAGTGAAATTGCTGCCACATTAAAAAAGTTTAACTTTTCCATTCATGTATTTTTTTTAAAAAAGACTTTATTGCTTACAGTAAAAGCAATGAAATTGTAATGAACAAACATAATTACCACATACTTGACTCGTTTTATATTTTTGTTCCTTGAAATTTGAAATTATGTGTCTCAAGTGAAAGGAAACTCATCAAATGGAATTCAAATAACAGGTTCAAAAGTTTGAGATTTTAAATTTATTGGTTTATTAAGTCGCTTCCTCTCATTAAAAAAGTTATTATTTTCTTTTTCTTTAAAATTATTCTATGTAAAAAAATTAAAGTTTTTATTTATCGATTGTATTTAAACTGCTTCACAATCAAAGAGGAGAAAAGGTTTGAGTGCCTCAGTGAAAATGTGATAATTACGCCATCTAGGGAGGGTAATTTAAACTACAATGAAAACAAGAGTTAAAAAAAATACTTTTATTTTAAATATTTAAGCATGTTACTTACATTTCGAAAATTAACACACCGGCTTTTTAACACTTTAAATAGATAAATAACAAATAATAGACATACCTATTAGTAGGTACTTCAAAGACATTTTCACATTACAATTTAATACAGATGCTTAATTCCCACTCTATTTAAATATTAATGATCTCTATAAAAACATCGTAATAATTTTGATTCGTAGGTATAATACAAAATTAGATATATTAGTATATTTCTAATTTAGATCAAGAACAGGAAACATTTTTTTTCTTTAATTAAACTTCAAAATCTATTCCATGGCACAAAGATAAAATTTCATTTAAATTTGTCTAGAGTAAAATAAATGAAAAATTCTGAATCCTAAACAAATCGTTAACTTTAAAAACTTATATTTTCAAGTGTAAGCAAATATAAAATGCATATTTAATGACTGCAGCTAAAACTATATTTTTTAACATTTCGATTTTAGTAAATTATTTCCTTATTTATTCTCAAAATTTATATACTTTTTTTCCATGCTTAATATGTATAACAATTTTGCAAAAAAATATCAAAAGAATTTTTTTGATTTATTTACGATATATATAAAAGAACTACATAATTTTCTTATAACATTAGAGGAACGTATTAAATATCTATGGAAGACAACGATATATATAATTATGCATTTTTATCTCTTCACCAACAATTCAAATGTAAAAACTGGTTAATCAAAGTTAAAATCGGTATAAATTAGTTAAATCAAAGGAAAAATCAGTATGAAATATCTGTATCTCCCAAGCCTTTCACTTTAGAAATAGATTTTAATCTATCGACAAAAACTTCTTGTAAATTAATTGTATAATTTTCTTTTTTTATCTCAACATACTCCCATACTGAGTGCATACAGTGTCCTTATAAATACTTTTTAGTGAGCAGTACTGTAGAAAAGTAAATATAAATAATATTAATGAAATGCATAGTTCTGAAGTGTTTGAGATATTGGAATGTTGCATACTCTCAGAAATTATTAAGTATAGGACAAAATCAAGTTGCATAAAAAATTCATAGGCTGACTAATAAAAAGCATAGATTTTTTACAAGTATTCACAATTAAATAATATCATTTTTGGTAGTTAAAAACTCATTGTTTATTGTGAAATAAAGTAAAAATTCAGTAAAAATAAAGTAAGTGTTATTTATTTTTCATACAAACTATTCAATTTAACTGTTATAAAAAATTTAAATATGATAAAAATGACTTGGTCAATGCACATTTAGTCTTTTGAGTTACGCATTTATTTCATTGTTTTTAAATTTATTTAAATATTTTACATTTACATAAAGAAAATTTCCAAATTTTTACATTTGTTATTGCTTTTCCTAGAATCTGTGTATATCTGGATCTGTAGAGTTCTACGTTATTATATCTTTGATTTATGCATGTTTCCAATTTTTTTTTCTCTTCAAATTTGTCCTTTTATTTTTAATATTGTGTAAAGCTTCCCTTCAACGTTGGCAAATTTTTTAATAATTGCAATAAAAATACAAAATCAATTTTATTGTAACTGATAAACTTTCAAATATTGTTAGTTTAATGCCTAATAACCATAAAGTACGGATTAAATTATTTTTTTTAATTTTAACTTGATAATAATTTTAGCTTAACTGCAATCTAATTATTCATTTCTCTTTCCAAAATGTTAATTTTTCTCATTCTTCACCCTCCTATGTCTGCTCCTTTGATATATATGTGGTGCATTTTCTGAAAAGACCTTTACTTGAATAAATTTCATTTTACGCGCCATTTACTGGCGGTAAAGAAGTGGGAAAGGTCATTTATTTAGAATAGAATAAATATCCTGTTGACAGTTAACACAACCAAGAATTTTCTGAACAAAGCTTATATTTAGAAAATAATTAGTCTTTTATAGCACAATTTTTCATGCTAGAATGTGGTAAAGAAAATTCCCTTCATGGAATTTCTCAAAACATTTTTAAAAATTATCTTGAACAATATTTTCAAAAGAAAGTAAGCGTTTACTTTTCGTCTCTATAATAGAAATCTTATTATAAAGAGTAATTTATACTTCTGAAGCACAATTTCTCGACTACGTTATTTAAAAAGCAACTAAATATCACAACAGTAATAATAATTGTGGTATGGGATTAATTATTCTTAAAAAACAAAATTAAGGAATTCTTTTGAAAATTTTACGTTACTCAACGTAAAGGAAAATGTATACAAAAGTTAAGCTTGGATCATAATATGAAGAGGAAATCTTTCCTGCTTTACTTAAAAGTATTAAAAACTCAGTAATTACAACCCAATCACTCACCCACCGGTGGATTATTCTAAATTTTTATGGTATTGGCAGCTTTTCATCCTGTTTCCAGAAACAGTCAGTGGGTTGATCTTTGGCCTCAATGTTGCTTATTTTAATCTAATCTCATCACAGGGAGTTTGTATCTGATAAGTACATACCGGAATCTGAAATCATTATTTTTCGTAGTTCATTGACCATCATTGTTTTGCGTAGTTGCATGATCATTATTATTTTTCGTAGTTTACTGAATTCAAAAAATTATGAATATTTTGCAGAATTTTTGAATCATCCCTAAACTAACAAATTATTAACTAACTATCCCTAAATTAATTTGATTCAAAGAAATGGCAAAACATATAAAAAGTCGACTACATCTGTTACATAATTTATGTAAAAATTGTCTATCAATTGTCATGTATCTAATTTAAAATAAAGTCACCATCATTCAATTAACTAATTGAATATGCAATATCTTATATGAAAATTTTTATTAATTTTAAAAAACTTAATTGTTTTAATATCTCAAAAAACTCGAGCAACAAAACAATCAAATTATTTATAAGTAAATATAACACTAATATTTTCCCAAGAACGTTTCCCCAAGAATATGTCCCTATAAAGAACTATAAGAACACATGTTAAAAGTCCTACCTTAGCTCAAGAAATTAAATATCTCAGCACATATTAAAGACAATTTTTTTGATAATATAATTTCTTTTCTATTTTTACTTTACTTTAATTTACCTTTTTTAATAAATATTTGAACATAAAGTATCTAATGCAAAACCACACTCTCTTGGATCTCAGCCACTACTGAAGAACGGATGCTAAATTCTGAGTTTCTACTTTCTGCATAATTATCGAACTCTTTGACGAGGGACTCGCGATTATAGCTCACTACCCTTTTGGAAAACAATTATGCTCAGCAACAGCTTTCAAGAGTTACTCTACACAATATACTTGATATCAATTAAAAATACAAACAAATTAATAGGAACGCTCAAGTGGGAAAGTTAAAAAATGCATTACATCAAAAAGTACATTTTATATTAATTGTTCACATTAAAAATTTGGTTCTTTACTTTTCTCTCGATTTTACATGTGTAGTCAGGACTAACATAAATGATTAACCACCTACGTATGATTTACCAAAAATACCCACTTTTACTCTACTCATCTGAAAAGCAATATCAACAACAATGTGGAATAATCATATTATTAAAGTCCAATAAATTCCCAGAGATTTAATTATGTGTATGCTTTTTACATACAATAGGATTCCCTTTTGAAAACTTAACTTTGAGAAATAGCCATAAAAGTAATGTATACTATAAAACTATCATTGTTTTTTAGTCGTAACAATGAATACATTACTGGGATTAAAGCCAAACAATATTTTTGGAATAAAGAAAAATGTACTTTGAATACCGTTACAAAGTTATTAATAAAAGTAAAGTTTTACTGATACAATCAATCAGTGAAAACTTTTATAAATTTAAAATTAATTGTTTTGTCTGAAACTTATGTTTTAAAATCCTTTAAAAGAATTATTTGATAAAGATATCTTTTTTCAGGTTTATACACATTTACTAGCTTGATGCATACATTTGAGCAGAGAATAAAGAATATCCTTATAAGAGAGTCAATAAAATAATATTTTTTTTTATTCAGTTTTGATGATCCCTTATCTGGGTAGTCATATTTTGAAAGCGAAAATTATTAAAATTACATGATTAAGTAAGTTATCTTTTTTATTAGGGTGACGCAGTATCTAAAATATATTATAACAAGATTTTACGTCATTTTTAATATTTCATAAATATGTATTTTAATATTTTTATTTTGCATTAGTTATACACACATTTAAATTTTGTAATGAGTGATTTTGTTGGACTCTACGTGTAACACATTTCATAAAAAATTGAGGAAATGTGAAATAATTAAAACTATTTTAGTAAAATCATTAGGTAGCCTATTATTTCCGTAGTAGATGAAACATCTGCAAAATTCTCAATTTTTCAATATCTGAATGTTTCATGCAAAAACATTTCTTGATACCAATCTATGTTAAATACACTCTGATTGATTCTAAAATAAAAATGAGTCATTTATTATTTTATATCTATCTATCTATCTATCTATCTATCTATATATATATATATATATATATATATATATATATATATATATGGGAAATATATAGTAAACAAAAGATATATTTAACCATTTATACATGTTTTCTAATTTTTGTGAACCTGCACTTTCCAATGCATGACAAAATAATTACTTAGGAGAAATTCGTAAATCAATATCACTAAAAATATAAATTGTTAGCCTTGATGTGTGAGTAACTTAAAAAAAGAACAGCGCGGGAAAAGGCCGGAAATTAACCTGCTCGTTTAATTGACCATATCCGTATTTCTCTTCCCAAGAAATCCAAGACTCAATAGTTTTCTTAGCTTATTATCAAAATAGAGAACGGTTTTTATACCCTCTTTTTCCTTTACCACTTGCTATTTTTTCACAAGTATTTTGTACTAATCTCATCCCGAACAGAGCCATCAAACCATTTAAAAATGAAAATACCATATGACATATTAATTGAGTTCCTCTTCTCCCTTTGTATAAAATGCGCTTCAACCCAACTTCTTTAATTTTTGCTGCCTTGTATTTACAGTAACGAAATTAGTTGAGATAAAATGTTTACACAAGAAAACTCTTGGCTAGGATTAAAACAGCCTGTCTAATTGAAGCACTTCATCATAAAAAAAATTTCAGAAAAAGATCTCATTCTACAACGCTAATTAAAAACTGTTTCATACTCAGAACAAAATAAGATTTTCTTAAATCAAAGGATCTGTACTTTAAAAGTGCATTGGATGCAGTATTTATGATAATATTAAAAATGTATGTATTATAGCTCAAAAGTGTGTGTGAACTTACTTCAAATACATTAGAAGATATATATTTAATTTGGGTTTATGAAGATTTTAGAAAAATAAAAGATTACAAGGTTTACATTAATGTTTGCATTATGTAAAATGTTACTTAATAATTATTTCTTCTTTAAATCAAAAAATTGATAAAAGTTTTATCTTTGATGAAAAATGCAAATAAAAATAATCGCAATCAATGCAAGGTTATTTCGCCTTATGAAACGAGCTATATTTCTCTGTAATGCCTTTACTGTACATATTTATGTTTCTACCGAGATATTTGAGACATTCGTTTAAGCTTAGTTTTCTGACTTAATCTTACTGTTCCATAAACAATAAGAGGGAAAAAGAATTTAAGTAAGTGCTTTATTAATTATATTTCTAATGACAAAAATAAATTTTATAAAGGATATAAATTATTTGTTGAAAATTACAGGATATGAAATATCATTTTAAAATTAAAAGGAATTTATGACTAAATAAATATTTTCTTGCAGAGAGGAAGCTTTTTATTGGTATGTTGTCGAAAAAATGTACTGAAAATGACGTCCGTATTATGTTTTCTTCCTTTGGAAGTATTGAGGAATGCACCGTCTTGCGAGATGCTACTGGCCAAAGTAAAGGTGAAGATATTTTATCGAATCTTGCAAATATATTACTATTTTTAATTTATTTGAGATTTGAAGAATTTTTTAAAAATATAATCATTATATAATATTTTATGATGAGTATTTATAATTATATTAAATAATATTTTATAATGAAAATTGACGGTAAAATATGTTTAATAAATGTTATTTTATAATAAACTGAATTTCAGTTTTCTGGGGCTCTATAATTCTTTTCTCTAACATGCATTTGATATCGCATAAAAATAATAACTATACAGGCATTTAGAATTTGAAATTAATACTCAAATAAAGATTCTAAAGTTTTAGGTATCCTTTACTTCTAAAAGTGGTTTGAATTTATGTTTTTCAATATGAAATTCTGTGATTATGTCCGGAAATATTTATTCAAATCAAATTTTACTAAATTACAGACAAATAAAATTACTGTTGCAAACCTCGAAATTTTAAAATTTTATAAATAATAGGATACATTACAAAGATAAAAAAATCCTCCAAAATTCGTAGATTTATTTGCATAATAATCGATTTAAGTTTGCAGAATCCTCTTCTTAATGTTAACACTTAAATTACTCCAAAACGGGGGACTAATTATTTAACAATTTTTTTTGGTATGTGAGTAATATTTAATTAGCAAATTATTCTGAATGCTATATATGATTCAAATTATTCTGAAATAATAGTATCATCGTAATAATTAGGAAAATTACCATAACTCAAATATACTTTAGGGAAAAAAACGTTTCTGCTACATTGCCTTTAAAGTTTAATTAAATTATGCGAGAGAATATTTCGATTTCAAAAAATTCTTATAGTTTAGAACATAGAGCTTGCAGTTTATTTCCACTACTATACATTTTTATGTATAATGTAATGTATATATATATATATCGCATTAAATCACAAATTCTACGTTTTAACAAATTACCCTAAATGCTTTTTAAAACTAAGCAATTATATAATTTAGCTTTCAAAAATATTTTATTCTTATAAATACCGTAAACATAAATTTTTCACTGCTAAATTCAAAAGCAGTTCAATAAAGTGTGTTAATTGATGGTATGAGCTGTATTTCAAGTTTTCTTAAAATTCAAATTTTGCTTGGGAATAGTAAATCTATTTATATTTATTTGAATATATACACAAACGCAAACTTATGCGATGCAATTTTAAAAGAGAAAAGCAATGCATCAGTGGAGCTTCTTATAGAACCCTTTTGCACAATTTATTAGTGCCTAAATCCAAAACAGTTTGGTTGAAAAGATATATTTAGGTATAAAATTTCATATAGTCTTTAATAATATTATAAAATGTCTGCGGTAATTGAACTTTCCTTGAATTTCTTCTTGTCTCTTCTCAAGAACAGATATCTCTTGTAAAATTTTCAAACAACTAAATCTTTCTTTGTTAGCTTCCTGATCAACTGACTCATTCTAAGAAGTATTCTTTCCACTTTAAATTACTCATTTGATTCATTTTAATAATTTTTTCATGTGTGGGCCTATGTGAAAATTATTTAACATGGAAAAGATAGGTACATAAGTTACTTAGGAGATAAGTGCGCGATTGATTCACCATTTATTTACTTTCATCTTACTCAGCTTCCCTTCCAGATGGGTTAATAAATATTCGAAATACATTTGCATTCATCAGCATTATTAAAGCAGCTATTTAAAATTTCTTTAACAGACCTTTCCAATTTTTTCATTTTATTACTTCACTATATTTGCAACACAAGAAATCAGTCATAACTGGGCCACATTCCTATTTTTAAATTCGTATGGCATTAACTTCTAAATACATTTTTGTATATTATTGTGTAATATTTTATTATAGAACTTATCCCATATATGTAAATCACTTCTCCCTGAATGTTACTTTTTGAATATAAGAGTTTTGAGTTACAGTATTTTTTACTGTTTACAAAATGTGAGCAACACAATGAATAATCATTTTGATGCTATTTTGAATTAAAATTTTAATAATATTAAAGATGTAATTAATTAATTTATTGAAATCTGGAACATACACTTACATTAGTAAATCATGCCAGGCTCTTTAAATGAATCAAAACCTTTTAAGGCCATTATTGTGTTACCAATGACACGTTTTTAGAAATATTTTAAAAAAAAGATAATATAAATGTATATATTAATACAAAAATGACCTAAATTTATTCGAATAATAAATTATGTTATTACGTTTCATTGAACGTATAATGTTCAGACACATAACTGCTTACAGAGCCCCGAAAGCCACAGAATTTATTTTACGTAGTACCCACTTTTCTTCGAATGTTTGTAATACAGTTCAGTATTCCCATTAATCTAAAAATACAAGTCGAAGGAACAAAATATGAATGTAGAGTAAAAAAGCAAGGAAACATTTTCTAATGGTATAAATTTCACATATTAATAAATATTTTAAAATATAAAACTTATTTTAAATGTTATTCTAAATAGAAATATTTCGACTATAGCATTTTATGCAAGATAGCAAAATTTTAAGAAAAAAATTTCCTGGAAATTGAATGCGTTTCTTAAAAGCACTATTAGCTATATGTTCGTAACTAAGAGCATTAAAACTAAGAAAAAGAATCCATGTTTAAGAGCAATCTAAAATTGTTAAGGAAAAGGAAAATTACATAAATAACCATATAATTAATTCATATTATTCTTTTTTTAACACACACATTTAACATTCCCTAGATTTATCCGATACATTTTTTTAGAAATAAATGCAGATAAAATCTTCCGTCCTTTTAAGAAATATTTTAATTAAGAACTACTTTCACTTTTAACAAATTTATTGGTACATTTATATTTTATTTAAATTAAAGGAGACATGATTTAGCATTTTATAAGCAGTTTCTCTCTCTACTTGTAAATAGAAATAAATGAATATTTCACATTCATATATTTTTATTCTTTCTACTGTTAGAAAAGTTATTTTTCCAGCATAACACCTCATAGATTTGTGAGATTTTTAATTAAATCATAAAATTCCAAAAATTACAAATGTAGGAAATTTAATGGATTGATACATATGTACCTTTGTCACTCATAGGATGGTAGCATTTCAGTTATATTTTTTTAAATTATATAATTTCCCTGCACTTTTCATTTAAAAGTTGCTTATTATTTATAAGCATACATAATAATTGATTAAATACTCAAAATAAAAAGCAATAAAATCTCAGTTTAAGTTGCATGAAAACACCAGTGATGTTTAAATTCGTCGAACTATTTAAAAACTCCCTCAAATCCTGCAGATGGTCTGGCAAGGGTGTGTCCCTGGGTTGAACGGGCGAAGTACGTCGGGAATTTATTCTCCTGGTAGGGCCACCCAAGGTGTGAAGGCCGTTCCACTGTGCCCAATTAATATCTACAGGTGAAGCCAGGAGAAAAGTCAGACTTCTACCACTGGTGCTCCAGATCTTGTATCAACAGAAGCTGTCCCCTTCCCCTTTACTATGAGTTCGTCTACTTCTAATATAGATGCTGCATCCCTCGTAGCGCAGTTGAATCAGGGGCGCGTTCAGAGCTTAGGAAGAGGGCTCTGTTCGAACAGTATACGACAGTCTTCAATCGATGGTAAACCTCTCAGAATCTAGCAATGTAAAATTAATGGATTGTCTAATAGCACTACGCGAGTAAAGCTTGACCAATTGTTATCTTTGACTGATATTTATAATACCCTAAATATTGCTCTCCAAGAAACTAAATTAAAGGAACAACTCTAGTCTTCGCATTAATTAATGGCTTCCATATTTTGAGATCTGACAGACACATATGGGGAGGGGGAGGTTTGGCCCTTTCTATCAGAGATGTAAAATATAATAGCATTGACTTACATTCAACCACCTCTTCTGATTTAGAGACGTATGGTATTTCTTTTCCTTGGAGGGGAAGCCTTATCCATCTTTTTAATGCTTACCACCCACCAAATGTAAATGGATTAACTGATGGGATTCTTGATCATTCAGATGAAAATACTGTTATTGTAGGAGACCTGAATGCCATAAACACTTCTTGGGGATTTTCTAATTATAACCATCGTGGTATCGAGTTCTTTAATATGACTGATAGTCTTTTTTGTTTGTTATTGATGGTTCTGCCACGCACACATCCTAGAGCTATGGATCTAGTGAAGTATTTGATGTATCCTTTGTCAGCCCCGATATTTATCCATATTGCAGTTGAAGAGTATTGGACAGTGTGGGCCGTGATCATCTCCCTGTCTTGATTGAAATAAACAAGAGACAACTTCGAAGGAAGAATATTCAATCTTACTGGAATTTTAAAAGGCGGATCGGCAAGCCTTTAGTCACTTGACTGATCAAATTTTTAATGACTCTCGACCTCTTGACGATACTGAAGATCTTTGGAAAAAATTTAAACACACCATCATATATGGGGCCAAACAATCTAACCCAAGAGGAAAAGAAAAAAATTATAGACCCAGCTACATTCATCCTTCTACTTCTATAAATTCTCTGATTAAAAGGCGTAATATATTGCATAATTTCTTATTGAATTGCAAGGATGCTTTACTTAGACTTGAATTAAATCAAGTGAATGCTAAAATCAAGCATATTTATTGTGATATTAAGAGGGAGAAATTTATGGCCTTATGCAAAAAATTAGATTTCAGAACCTCTAGCGAAAAACTGTGGAAATATGCTAAAGGGCTTGGTAAAACCCAGCCTCAAATAGAAAATAGCAATACTGTCTTGAATTTGAATTGTGTTATTTGTTTCTGTTTGATTTGAATTGTGTTTGATAAAGCTACTGCTGATATTTTGGGAGACTATTACAAGAGAACGAGCTGTCTCCCTTTCAATCGAAACAACAAAGTTACTGAACGCAGAGCTAGAAACCTTGTTCATGGATGTCGTAGCTCAACTTGGGGAAACTCTTTGTTTAAAGATTGTTTTTCTGTTCATGAACTGGATTTAGCCCTTATGAATTTGGACCCCTCTAAATATCCTGGCCCCAATGGCATTTTTGGCCATATGTTACTACATCTAGGATCCACGGGTAAACAAAAGCTGTAGGATATATATAATCTATCTTGGAAATGTGGCAGAATTCCCCGAGAATGGAAAATGGCTTTTATCATTCCTATTAGAAAACCTGGTAAATCAGCTTGTTTCCTGGAGAGCTACAAGCCCATTGCGTTGAATTGTATCTCCTATAAAATTATGGAGAAAATGGTACTGACCAGGACTCACTCACAATCTTCAGATTAATAAAATGTTTCCTAGGGAATAATATGGTTTTAGGCATGGTCATTCCACCTTGAATTAAATACAATTTTTTAGCCAGAGAGTGAGAGATGATCATAATCAGAAGCTAACGAATCATACTGTAGCTGTCTTTTTGGATCTTACTAAAGCTTTTGATAGGGTATGGATAAACAAATTGCTTGTTAAACTTTATAAGGTTTTTGACATCAGGGGAAATGCTCTTCCTTGGATATCCTGACTTTTTTACAAAACCGACACATTAGAGTGAAACATGGTAACTCTTTATCTAATTATTTTAAACTTTCACCTGGTGTTCCCCACGGATCGGTTTTAAGCTTCTATATACTTTTTAACTTGTTTTTAGCTGAAATTGATAGAGTTCTGTCAGGATCATGTGAAATCGCCATATTTGCTGATGACATTGCACTTTGGACCTCTGGCCATGATATTGACCTGATGGAAACCAATCTTAATCTGTCCCTTTCACATATTTCTTATTTTGCGGCTGCTCATGGATTTACTTTTAATCCTTTAAAGTCAGTGGCCTCATTTTCACAATTAAGGGACATTTTTTCAATTATAAACCTCAATAACTCATTGATAGAGAGCAGTTGCCTTATGAAAAGAATCCTAAAACCTGGGTTTTATTTTGAAGACTGAATTCAACTGCAATAAACATATCAATTCGTTTGTCGCTAAGAGTAGAAAACGCCTTAATTTACTCAAATTCATTTCTGGTTGAGACTGGAGTGTCAATGCTACAGTCCTTAGAACTACTTTTATTGACTTGGTGAGATGTATATTGGAATATGGGTTTCAGGTCTATTCGTGTGCCTCAGCCAGTAACCTCCAAAAGCTAGAGTAAGTGCAATTAAGTACTGGAAGAGTAATCTCTGGTTTGCATAGAAGCTGCCCCAATGACATAGTTTTATATGAAACTAATCTTCAGCCTTTGAATTTGCGAAGGGAAATGAATCTAGTCAAATATTATAGCAAATTAATCAGCTACGGGAATCAAAATCGGTCTTCTGAATGCCTGACTAAATGGCAGAATGGTCAAAGGTTAAAAAGGGATGGTTCCTTTCCTCGGGCCTTTTCACTTAATGCAATTAACCATAATGTTAAACCTCAGTACCTTACTGGTCCCATTAGTCCATTATCGGGCCTACCAAATGTTTTTTTATCACACAGAACTTCTGTCTGAAGTCCGTAAAGGCACTGTCTCGCCAGATTTATTAAAACAGTTAGCTTTGGAGGTCATAAATAACATTCCACCTAATGATCTCCATATTTATACGGATGGCAGTTGTGATGACAGCCACCACGCAGGCAGTGGAGTTTTCCTTAAATACCCGGATAGAAATAGTGATTCAAAGTTTTGCAGAAACCTGGATTACTGTTCGGTATTCCGCAGTGAACTTTTGGCTATCCTGACTGGTCTGGACTCAATCAAAAATCGAGCCTCTTTTAATAATATATGGATGCTCACTGACAGTTGTAGCTTCATCCAGTACTTGAGCAAATGGACTAGCATAACAGACCATGCTGAGACCCATATTCTTCGTATGTTGTTTGATCTCTCAGCCTCCCATGATGTTCACTTTCAGTGGGTACCCTCTCATGTAGGTTTGTTCGGAAATGAGTGAGCTGACACACTGGCCAAGGAGGGCTCTTCCTCTACTGCTTCTCCATCTCTGAATCATAATTACTCAGAACTATACTCTGCTTATAAAACTGCTATTTCAAGTACTTGGCAGCATCCCCCTGCTCATGCTTGGTACTGCCGTAAGCAACCAGGGGAAGCCATTGACTTTGTGGGTTCCAGAGCTGACCAGACTGTGATCAGTATATTTATTAGTAGACACATCAATTTCCTATCTTTTGACCATTGTATTAAGTATTTTCCTACCTGTAAAATGTGCAACTCCAACGAGGCTAGTCCTCAACACTTATTTGAGTAACTCAATTCTCGATGGAGCTCCTTGGATATTATATACCCCCTCATTTTTCTTGCTTTTTGAGAGTGTATGGGCTCTTGGTGTAGCTT
The DNA here is from genome assembly GCA_030067965.1 of Latrodectus elegans. Lineage (NCBI taxonomy): Eukaryota > Metazoa > Arthropoda > Arachnida > Araneae > Theridiidae > Latrodectus > Latrodectus elegans. Next base: position 1,970,099 of record CM057809.1, read on the forward strand.
CTCTATTCTGGGTGGGATTTGTACAACATTTAAAAATTAATATCAATTAATATTTTACCCCAGAAAAGCTTTATCATACAAAATAAAGTTTTATTTATATTCTTTTAAATTATTTGACCATCGTGTTCTCGCATGCAAACTACTTTATCATTACAAGAATTTTAACTCAGGAAACTTCATTTCAACACTCATGTGTCCAGTTATTGAAACTTATAGATAGTAGCCTTTTTCTTAATTAAATTGAGCCCTTAATAATTCCAAATGTCCGAATCTGTTTATTTATTAATTGTGAAATGCAAGAAGAATTAGATAGGCTTTAGTGAAAATGAAACATAAGTTATATTTTCCATGAAAATACCAATCAGATTTAATGGTGATTATTTTATTATTAATCCAGTGACTTGAAATACTATCAATAAAATTGAAGAACTTTCCATCTCTAATATTTTCATATAACAATAAATTTTTTCAAACCCATATTGATTTGATTAGTAAAATTTAAATTGGAGAAATTTTATCTGAGACAAACTGACATCATACATATTAGAAAATTGAATATGTAAAATTAATATCATGTATTTCAATGGTTTTGATTTCAAACTAAATATTTTTACAAACGCATTATTTTGTTTGTTGCTTTAATTATAATCAACGGTATACCTGACATCTCGTTTTGAATTTAAATAAATTTTTTCATTGTTTAACGAATGCCAACTGAGTGCTGGAGGTTCAAATCTTACTGGTGTTAAGCAGTGGGAAATATATTTCTCCTTTGTGCAAGAGCACATTACGATACTCTGGAGAATGCTTCTAATTTCTTTCCCTGATGCATCAGTTGCTTTTGAATCATTTTGGAATATAGTTATACAGAGTATTATTATTTCATGTTTTTGTACATTATAAGTACAGATTTTAAATAAATAATTTCAGCAGTTAGGTTCTTCTTTTGCTTAATAATAGCAATTTAGGTAAGGAATAAATGCATAAGTATTAATAAATTTATAAATATATTTAATTAATCAAAAACATTTAAATTTATATTCCCATGTTTATAAATCTAGGTGACAGTTAAAAAAATGATCGGGATCAAAATAATCATACTATTGTCAAACATTTATATATTGACTATTTTAAATTCTAGATCAAGAAGTGTATAATTCATTTATTAAACATACATAAAACTCTGATATTAGTTTATTCACTAGATTTTATTTTAAATCCCTTTTAATATATTGCGCTCACTTAATAATATGTTGGCCATTATAAATTTCTATACCATTGTTTAGTGTGAATTATATTTGATCAAATATATAAGCTAACTAAAATTAAAATTAAATAAGCTTTCAAAAATTATTAAAGTTTTAAAGTTAATAAAAATACAAATAAAAGACTATTGTCTAAACTTAGACGATCAATTTTATTCTAAGGCACTATCAAACATGCTGCAAACAAATATTTTTGATGTTACAATGCAATTTATAAAATCTAAACTTTTATCTATCTAATCTGTTAAAAAAATTGTTATCTAAGTGATGCTTTAAGTTAAGGACAGAAAAAAATTGACAATGTTATATATCTCATTTAATACTTTCTTTTTTCTAGGTTGTGCATTCGTCACTTACGCTTCTAGACAATGCGCCATCAACGCCATAAAATCCATGAACCATTCACAAACAATGGAGGTGAGCACCAAGATGTATTTTTGACCGAGTTTTTCATTTCCTAGATAAACTGAATTACTTCCTCCAAACAGCTTAATGTGCTGCCCCCTTCACATCCAGGAATTCCAATCCAAATTCTTGGGTAAATGTGTCCGTTTGTTGTGCTCGTCAACCCTTCTCTAGTCCAGATGCCCCACCAAATGGCATTTGGAGTTGTTTCTCCTGGCCACGTGTTACACGCGTTTACTTTCTGTTCTCCTCCCATTTTCTCTACAACTATTGGTGGAACTTTCTCTTTTCTTAAGACACGTTTTTCTTCCCCTTATATTTTGTTTAATCCGTACTTATTTTAGATACCTTATGCTTCAATATCCGTGATAATTGAGGGAAAAAAATCACCAATAACAGTAATTATATTTTACATTATTTAGTTACAGGGCAACCCCTGTCATCTAAGAATCATCAAAGTAAGCTAATTAATTTTTCCAAAGTTGAAACTAATTATAATCGTTAAGATGAAGAACTTTTGGATATTAGGGAATATATTAAGGTATTTGAAATCTAAAGTAGTAGAATATATTAAAAACAGATTGCGCGCAAATTATTCAGTCATTACGTAAATAATAGTTTGCTAATAGTTACATCAATATTTGACACTTCAATTAAAAAAGTTGTAAATTGATATATTAGTAACAGAGACTTCCTAAATATCTCAATAGTTACATAAATCAAGATAATCTAGAATTTCTATGAATATCCAATGCTATTTAGCGGAAATCTATAATTTACAAATACTTAATTTTAAATACTTTATACATCAATATAATATTTTAGTTTTTTTATTCTAAATACAATCATAAAATACATGTATCATAGCTATTATGTTTTAATTTCGAATCAGCTTGAGAATATAATCTGTAAAATTTCTATTTTCTTACATAATTGAATTATATACCTTAAGAATACAATTTTTATTATAATTTTTACACAATTTTTTTCTCATATAAATCTCCACAAAACAAAAAAACTAACAACTTCAATTTGAGTTCTCATTTGTAAATGAGTATTCATTTATTAAGGTCACAATAAACGAAAAATAAATGTTATTCACTGAAAATATTTACTTCCAACTACTCAAACGTTTTATTTAAATGAATCTAAAATTGTTTCTATTTGTGAAAGATAATTGCTATACACATCATTTTTCCAATCAACGGGAAGGGTGTGAGAAACATAATATACCGATAGAGATAAATTTAAGATGAAATAACGCGATTATTTTAACTAAAGAATAAATTCATGCAAAATAGTTCATTTGCCAACATTTAAGCGATTGAATATGCGTTATCACATTAAGGAAATTAAAATTAAAGCCCAGTCTTTAGGGGCAAACAAAAATGCAATGGAAAGAAAATATTTTGAGAAAACATTAATTATATTTGAGAGGAAGTGAGAACAAAGAATGTGAAATATTTACTTTGGCCGCTTTTGTTGGATTTCGCTTCCCAATTAATTCTGTAAAACTGTGAATATTTATCATTTCTTCGCGCATCAAGTAATTAACATAAATAATGGAGTATGTGAGGCTCCCTTCTATTCTAATATTTTAATGTTAAAGATATGTGTGCTTAAGTTAAAATACTTTGTGTTCAATAATTCTGCAAAATACTTTTATGAGTTCTATACTCTATCTAATACCCCTGTAACAAAATACGGGATAAATACATTTTTTGACAGCTGCATACTGTTCCAATGAATTTTAATATCCATAAAAGTTACAATTGAGAATATTTATTGATTTTAATCACTTTTTAGGCAAGTATTTTATTAAAAGTTAAAATAAAAGGATTTCTGAGAATATAAATTAGATTCAGACAATATTAATTTCCTGAAACTCATGTGGATACATATATTTCAATGTTTCCTAAAATTATATATATATATATATATATATATATATATATATATATATATATATATATATATATATATATATATTATATATATATATAAAGCAGTATTCCCCAAAATTATAAATTGTTTATAAAAAGTTTCATAGAAATTATTTTAAAAGGAGTTCAGAATTTTATCTTTAATTATTTATACTCTATATTGAATTTTCCGTAATTCAATTTTAACTGTAATTCAGTTGTATCTACATATGTACATATGAGCCAAATGGGTGTCATTCACGAATTCTGAGGATGAAATATGTAATTCCAATTTTATCAATTTCAAATAACTTATTCATTTCATGATAGAAATTGCGACGCAACTTTATATGTAGATTGGTAGTGATTCTTATTTGTACATTTAATGTAACTGATGTTTCAATTATATAGAAGTTGGTTCAATTGTATTGTGATTGAGTGACAATTAGGGCCAGAAAAGATACTAAACGTCACCCTCGTATTCATCAAACCATGATTGGACAAATCCTGCTGCATAAACAGGTGCATTACCATCCTGAAAAACTCCATCATTTGCAAGAAGTAAAATTTGCATCGTAGAACGTACCCAGCCAGATCTATACCAGTAATTCATCCATTTAGGGTTACGAATGATCCAGTTGAAAAACAGATCTAGTTTCGTAACTAGCTGATAACGTACTTGGGCAAAATCAAGGTGAAGAAATAATTTAACTTTTATATTCCATTTCTTCTAAGAAAAGTTTCTGAAAAATAAAAATGAAATTATTCCTTTTAGTTCATATTGGACTTAAATTTTGCCTTACAATCAGATTCAAAATTTCAAAACATTTTAACTCTGAATAATTTAATTTTGGTATCTTAATTTATTTCTTACTCTTAATATATGATGCTACAAGCTTTAGCAAACTTAATTATGAGTTTTGTAAAAATTACTTTTACTGTTGCAATTAATTAACAAAACTATACAAAAAGTATTTTAATGTAAAATAACTCAGCAATAAAAATAGTAAATCTTATAATGTTTTATGTTAGTTAAAAATTAATGTGAACAATATTAAAGGATAATGTTCTACTAATTATAGCTGCATCATCGAAAATAACATTTGTTAAAATATATGCAAAATGAAACATTCTTTATATGAGACTCAAAAGATTTGAAGGAGTAAAAAGAGCGATGAGAAAAGACAGAAAAAGGGAAATAATGGACTTGGTTGAGAAGTATGATAATTATTAAGTATATCATGAAAACAATTTTAGATATATCATGAATAATTAATAATACAAGGATTTTTAATTAAATAAATTTCTTAAAATAAGATTAATTAAACATTTCTATAAAAATTAGCAAAGCATTGAAACTAAAATAAATACTAATTATATTTATTTTTGACGTATCCAAAATAAAAATAAAATTAATTTTTAATTAAAATCAAAGCAAAAAATGATGTGTATAAAATATCTAAGTTAAAAACACATGAAGGATTACTCTTTTAATATTATATTAATATAACATCATGTGATACGTTTTTAACAATATAAAATGGCAAAATATATCAGCATGAAATTACGTGAGAGTATGTGACAGTGCACATTTTGAAAAAACTTTTGAGTACTTTCTCAAGAAAGGTCAAAACACTTGCATAAGTTTCATGTCATATTACAAACGAATGCATGAGTTAAAAGCTTCGAGTTTCTAACGACACAATCATTGAAGGGAAATCCTAGCTTGAATTGTCCCATATATTTTCTTACGCTCCACTTCCTCTAAATCAGGCAATTAAGAATCAGTAAACGTCCTATTAAAAACAACAACAGAATCAATTATTTTAGCTGTCAAGAAACAATATGAAAGTATTGAATTGAAATGAGGTTATGCAGGGGGCAAACTCTTAGTTTCAAGGTTCAGCAACCATCCCAATCTTTTACCTAAGCTTCCATGGAGATGAATTTCTGAATAATGTTTTTATGTATCTATTTTTTTCCTCTAAGTCTATTATTTGTGATTGATAACACAAATCAAATTTTTTATCTCGCAATCTTGATGGCACAAACTTATGTAAGAAAAAAGACAGCAGAGTAAAATATTTTGGATACAACGAATGTACTTAATGAAGGATTCATTATATCAATATCATATCAATACAGAATTCATTAAAAGTTTTACTGAATTCGGGGTTATTTTTTCTCAATATTAATAACTTGTGTTATTCTATAAAGCTTAAATAAAATACTAGTACACAATCCGCACCTCGTGAATCATGTTATATCTTCCTTAATTATAAGAATATTAATTGTTGTAACACAAAAAAAAATTATTATTCATAAGAAAGAAAAAACAAAAAAATTATTGAGGCGTTTTTTAATTCTTATGCATTCAGCTGAAAGTAATAAAAAAGTGCACAGATATTTAATAATATCTCTTGTTCTTTCATAGCTTTTAAGATTATAAGAAATATTTTTTCTAATGCTGTGCAGATGAAAAATATCACTAAATATTTCCGTTGGAAGTATATAAGAGATTTATCAACACTTAAATACCATGTTTTCATTCTGTTAAGTAATATATTTTCCAAAATTGTGGCCTGTTCATGTAACAGTATTCTTCCATTTGGGAATATGTATCGTACGTTAAATGGCTGCAAGTATCAAGAATGGATTTTTGTCATTAATATAGTACGTTAATTAGATGTTACAATTTTTCATTCAATGTTCATTAAATATTAATTAACCAAATTGTATTTTCTCCTTGCTTTATATATTAATGTGCATGTAAGAAATGGGCAATAAATCTATTTGTGAAACAGGATACATTACACTACTTACATTTTATTGACAATAATCTATAAAAATGTATCGACACACAGAGATTTTAACTACTATAAATGAAATGAGTAGATAAATTTAAGTGTTTGAAATCCATTTATTATGAAATCAAAATATCTGTTATGATTTCTTTCACAATATTATAATTACAGTTTAAAATATAATAATTGTTTCTTCTTTTATAATAAGAAAATTAATATTTTGCTATAACTTTTATGACTATCAATTTCAGGGTTGCAACAGTCCACTTGTTGTAAAATTCGCTGACACTCAGAAGGACAAGGATACAAAAAGACATTACCAGTTAATGGCAAATCTCATGAATATGGCCAACATAGCAAATTTAGCTGCAGTTAATCCCCAGTATTTAACGGTAAACGAAGTAAATATACCTTTTTATTTTCCATTAAGATTGTTTAACTTTTGTGAAATTTGAGTCTTGTATCTTTTCCATTAAGAATAATATCTCAAGTCATTTCCAGTCTCTGCAAATCTAATTATTTCCATTTGTTTCCTATCACTCTTGTTAATTAGTAGGGATCAAAATGTTTACAATAGTAAAAAATTGGAATTTAAGAAAGAAAATTATAGAAATAAAAAAATTGAAGAAATATTTCAGTGAAATGTAGGATTAATTCAATTTTGCTTAAATAATTTAAAAAGCTCAAGTTTAATTTGTATAATTTTTCTGTATTTTATTAAAGTTCTATTTAAATACTAACATTAAAATAAGCTTAGGACATGTGTCTAACTTAAAAGAGGGAATTTTAAAATTATCAAGTTTTTATGGAATTCCTTTTCTTAGCTTATCAGCTCAGATTCTCATTAGAACTACATTCCATTTGGTCATATTTTATTATATTTTAATTTAGATGATATAAAGATTAAATTTTACGAAGCAAAATTTTTATATATTATATTCTCATTCATAAATTCTTTTTGAATATGCTTTCTTGGATTTAATTTTTATTTTTGATACAAATATTTGAAAATTTCAGAGTAAATTATGCAATCTAAAACTTTTTATGCTCGAATAATTTCGTCTAAGAGATGGGAATTCTAATAATAAAAATTTTGATGTTGAAAGGAAAAATTTTACATTAAATGCTTAGATCTAATTTCTTTTTAAACCTAAAACAGATTAGTTCTCCTACATCGTATCTCAAATTCATACTTGTACTTGTAAACGTTACTATAATGACAAAATTTGTAATTTTCTTTCAAAGAATATTTGTCTACTGATTTTATATATACGCATCTTTATTACTTTTTTCCTAACAAATTACTTTCTCAACTTCAATCCTTAAATTAAAAATTATCTAATGATCAATTGTAAAGTAATCAACACAAAGAGAATGAAAAAATAATTCTAATAAATATAAAAATGCATATACCTATAAAGCGAAAAAATTCCTTTTTCGGTTCAATTTCTCAATATAAACATATTTTAAGTTATTAAATGGGACGTATTAAAAACGCTAAAGACGTCATCTTTTAACGACATGAAATTTCACAATTATTCAAAAAATATGCCTAATTTTTAAGTTTACATAAAAACTTTTATATATTAATCTCTATTTTCTGGGTTCTATTCTCCTTTGAAAATGATATAAATAGTGTTTTTATTTATTTTTCATATAATTTATTTCACAAAAATTAGATTAAATATGTTAAAATATCGTTTTTTAAATATTTAGTTTCTACTTAGAGCCAAAAAATTAATTTTCTATGCAATAATTCATAATAGTCAACAAATATTAAATGAAAACATTGAAGGCATTTAAAGTCATAGTGTATAAGGACTCAGGTAATAAAAGTTAATTTTAAAATTTTTAGAAATAAATTTAGACATTTAAAAGACATAGTTTTTTTGTAAACAAGAAAGCTTTCCAAAATATGAGTATTTAAGAACTTAAGAAACTCTATTATTTCACATACAATCATTTACGGGAAACTTTTAAAAGAGCATTTATATATTACGAAAACAATTTGGCATTAAAATTATTAACAAGGGTTTTGGTATATTTTAGAGAGGTTTAAATAATAATAAATGGTTTTTTAAAAGCTCACAAGAATCATGAAAAATATTCACTGAAAGCTATACATTAAATACAAAAGAAATTAAGAGGCCTACTTACCAGCTTCACTTTTAGACGGAATCATTCATTTTATATTGAAACATTTGCCTGAAAGCTATTGTTTAATACCGATTGATAAAAGTTACGTTCCTACCCATTGAATTAGTAGTTATTTTCATATCACGGAAAAGAAGCATGGGCGAAATAAGTATCTTTACAATTCTAAGAAAAATTAGAGATATTTGTGTTAAATCTACATTAAATCGGGGATAATTCTACAATTCTCACTTGGTTTTCCACCGCGATTTTTGATGGCTCTACCACTTAAGTTACTTGTTATGTAATTATAAATATGGATATATATTTCTTATGTTGCATAACTTGTAGAATAAATTTAAAAATCTAAAAAATAGTCTTTCGTTATAAAAAGAAATAATTGTTAAATTTTTCCTTTGTTCGATTGATGAATGCATTTCTCATATTTACAAATAAATTACTGTTATTCACTCTTAAATACTTTTCTACACATTTTAAATTTCAGTAAATAGTAGAGCACTACCATTTCAGTTTTGAAGGTAATGACATATTTTTATTAAAATACTACAGTTGATGTTCAAGAAAAATAATTTTAAGATTTCGTAATTCGTGGTTAATTGCTTCAAAGAGTTGAGCTTTGAGAAAATAAGCTCACAAAGGATCTTCCAAAGTAAGGATTGTTTGATAATTTGATTTAATAAATTTTAAATAAATCTCTTGCATATTTCTGCCTACTTTAAAAATATTTGAAAAGGAAGTCTATTTTAAATCATTTATTTATGTCAGACTTTAAATAGGTTTAAAAAAAGTTTTCAAGTTTCTGTAAATATCATGTTGCTCATACCTTAAAATACAAATGATATTTTTTGCGATCAACTGCTCAATGTTTAAAATATTCTTTAAACATTGGAACATTGATTCCAAATAAGAACTAAGAGTAATTACATTACTACTGAAAACTGACTTCAAAGAATAATGAGATGATTTTATCTAAACCCATAACAATGTTGTTTTATAGAGTGAAATTTTTTTTCATTTCATTTTATTGGTTGAATCTTCTGACAAGAAATAAATGTAATAACCAATCATCGGCTTACATTTGAAAAGTGAAGTTAAGAATATCTGTTCCTATTCAAAAGCATGTTACTTGGGATTTTGAATAATTGTTTTTGTGGGTAATAAAACTCTCTTACTCTGAAACATAATCACATAAAAAATCACTGTACGAAAACTCTCTTTCAAAGCCTTCTGTTCTGTAGAAAGACGCCCGCTTTTAATGGCTCTCTTTGGACTGAATTTTTCCCAGGCTGTGAAAGAAAGCACAGGATTTGGAGATATTCTACTAGGCTTTTACTTTTATACAATATAAAACAAATAATAGACATATTTTCCCAAAACTTCAACAATTAGCAAGAGTTTAATCTTATTTCCTTATGCGTAAGGATGTAAATTGAAAAAAAGGAGATTATTTACATTCATGTAACTGAAAAATATTCATCTATTTTTTAGTACTTTAATTCATTGACTATTTCTATTTTATTACTTTGCTAAATGTTTCAGCTGTATTTTACCAATCAAATCTCGGAGAAAATCAATTCATGGGAAAACATTTCTGGTGAAAAATGTTTCACATTTATTCTTGCAAAATAAAATTTTTAAATTTGACTCATATTTTGAAACAAAATTTATCGTTCGTATTCATAATTTCTACATAGCACTTATAGATTCAATTTGTAATGAAAACATGTCTTCTATCTTAAGGGCACTACATTTGAAAAATCAGATTTTTATCTATAATATCAGAATAATAATGAATGTTCTAAGGGATAATAAATATAAACATTACTGTTATTGTCAATAAAATTTTACTGTATTTTAAATTACATATTAAAATCCAAAAGGAAATTAATTCATTCATTGCATTCAATAAAAATTCAAATATATTGATCTCTATTAACATTTTTATGTGTGGAAAATTTTGACTGCATTCTACAGAAGTTAAATAAACGCCTCAATATTTTTTTATAATGAGCCAGTTTCAAATAATGTTAAATTTTTTCAGTTTCTTGTAACAAATAAAGGTATTGGTTTTATTTATTTTATAACTTATTACTTTTCTAGGCTCCCTCGCAAGCAGGATTTGGTGCTTTTGCTAATATTCCTCAAGTTACTAGTGGTAAGAACAGAAAATTAATATTTTATTCTTGTTCTTTTGCTCAAAACACATAAATGTTTTTAATTATTTATGAATAAATATGTTTTGGAATTTTCAGATTTTAGTAATGATGTAAAATATTTATATATAAACAATAGTAAATAATTTTAACAAAAACTTTCTGCATTAAATTTTAAAGTTGCATGAAAAATTGCACAATAATATGCCTGGAAGTATTGTGTAAGAATCAAATGCAATGGAAATATTTTATTAGTATAAAGTTAATTGTAATAGATTATTTTGCTCACATTATAACACTGAGATTAAATGCGTGTTCATTCAAATCATAAAATTTGATACCATAATTTATCATAACTATTTCGTTCAGAAATTTTCTTCAGTTCTTTTCAGTCTTATGAGAATTTCCAAATAATTCATAAAATCTTTCCTAACAATAACAATTAAAATAAGCTTTCAAGAATATTTTTGAAAAGTAATTACTTTGAAAAACATATATAATTTAAAATGCTATAATATTTTTATTCATATTTATTATATTTTTATTTATAATAAATAATTATGGAATTTTTAAAAATATATTATATTTTTAAAAAAAATTTCAAATAGTTTCAAAGACTGCACTGATAAATTTGAACTATTTTTATTATAAAAATAGATTAATAATGAAAACTTAAGTGCACTTAAAATGAGAAATTAATAACATTATTTCCAATTTCACATTCCAAACATTTTCGTTAGCAATACACTACATTCTTATAAAACAAATTTTAACATTTAATGTAAATTTTTACTTATAAAATATAATATTTTTACATATGGTTAAGTGGTAGTAACCTGTGATATTTAACTTTTTTATCTGAGTGTACGAAGTTTGTCCTTAAAATTTTCATACCTAAAACTATATATTATTTCGGAGTTTTTCATTACATCTTGAAATCAGTTGCTTTTTTTATTCAATTATAGGGAACTTGCTGAATTCTTTAATAGAAGTATTAATTTGCATAACAGCGTTATATGAAGAATATGCATCAAGAAAAAGACCGTTAAAAATTACACAGTATATTTATATAGCTATGCATTTTCTTTCCCCTTATTTTTTCCATCTGCTTTTTATTTCTATTTTAATGATTTCTTTCGTTTCTAATAGTCTTTTAAAAGTGAGATCTGCATTTACTTTTAGTTATTATACACATACATATATATATATATATATATATATATATATATATATATATATATATTGAAAATAAAAATAAACTTTATCTTTCCTTGAAACATTTGTTATCGTGGTAAAAAGTGGTTTATATTTACAATAAATTTAATAATATATATCTAGATATCATATATTTTCAAATATTTCTAGGCATAAATTGTGGTTTGGAACCAAAATTATTTTTAATTTATTTGCTGTTAATTAATATAAAATTCGATAAAAAGTATTTTCAATGATTACAAATACTACTATATCACCTCTTAACTTTATGAAAGTCAATAACATTTTGGTGTTATGAAGAAAAATCCGTCTAATCAAGATGATTGGAAATTATAAGGTTAGACCTCGTATACTTGTCAATTATATATTTTTGCATGCTACATTATTCAATTATTCTGTAGGTCTTAGCTCCCTCAGCTTACCCCAGCAAATAGCTGCTCTGGCTGCTGCTCAAGCAACAGCAAGCACAGGCAGTGCAGGTATGGACGAAAAATAGGTAGTCTTAAGTGAAATAGAGCTTTTTATGTTTAACTTCTTATATATATATGTGTGTGTGTGTGTGTGTGTGTGTGTGTGTGTGTGTGTGTGTGTGTGTGTGTGTGTGTGTGTGTGTGTGTGTGTGTGTGTGTGTGTGTGTGTGTGTGTGTGTGTGTGCATACATCCATATTACATTTATGTTTTTTTACACTTTATATAAAGCCAGTAATTAATTAAAAAATTATTGAAATACATTGAATATTCTCAATGGCTATTATTTTAAAACCCAATTTTTTTTTAAAACTGAGTAGTCTGTTTTGATTTCTCTATTATAAAATTAACAAGCTATTGGTTAATTGTTAAAATCAAGGTATGGTATATTAGTATAAATTTGGGAATTAATTTGTTAAAAAATCTATTGAGAAATGTAGTAAATTTTTCAATTATAACTTTTATTTAAATCCAGTATTTCTTAAACTCCAAACGCTTTCTAATTTAATTTTATCTTGATTTCTGTAGTATAAAATTTTTAAATCCTAGCTTCTTTGGATGGTAAATGCATTGACGTATTTTGAACAAAATTATTAAAATATTTTATAAATTGCTTATGCAAGATTTTTTTACATCTATATTTATTGTAGTATAATGACCTAGTTACAGGGAAGAATGTTTTTTTAATAAAAAGCATTCTTCCCTTTTCCTATTACGTGTTCTTAATATATATATATATATATATATATATATATATATATATATAGATATATATATATATATATATATATATATATATATATATATATATATATATATATATATATATATATATATATATATATATATATATATACTACGTTTATATGCATAATTTGTCAATTCACAAAATCTAATAAAGCATTCAAAATCAAAGTTTATTATCTATTTGTAGTTACCAAAATTAATGATAGTTTCAATATATCTTTTGGATATAAAACGGAATTAATAAAGAATTTGTAATCAAATCAACATAACCTATTCAGTTGTAATTGTATACAAAATAGCAAAAAAAAAAAAAAGAAAAGAAAAGAAAACATTAATAAAACATAATATATGAAAGGTTTTTTAAGCCATAAAACAAATTAGTATTTAAGTATTTTTAATTTCTTTATGCATTTGTAGTTGATAAGCTAAGGTGAACGCAATCATTATGCATTTAAAGAACATAAATTAAGAAAAAAAAATATTGTTTGCGTAATGGATCAAATATATTTAAAACATGCATTTTCACTTTATTAAAACTGATTTTATTGTTTGTATTCTCATCTATGTAAACGAATTCACTATCTCATTAAAAGGTGAGTCCATTTTAACTTATTTTAAGTAATAGCTTTTTACTCAGTTTTCCTTATCCAATGATTTGACTTTAGCAATTTTTTTTGTTTGAATTTACTTTTAGCGTATAATATATGTTTATTTGCAGTTTTATTATGAAACTGGGTATAATTTATTTCTTAATCTTTCTATTCTAAGGAACTATAGAAAACATTTGTACAAGTTTATATTTTAAATTATTTTCTCAATTCATTTCACAAAAAAACACAGGTTAATTATTTAAATTGCTTCATTTCAATTAAAATATGTTTATTAATTATTTTGGTTCGTTACATAACTTCTACATACTTAACAATTTCTTTAGCTAAATTTTTGTTTAAGAGATACATCGTATGAAGTTTACTGCACTGAATTAATACATTTTCATTATTTAAATCTAGCATTTACATCATTGTAAGAAATTTTTAAATTACTATCATTTCTTATGAAAATCAAGATTTTAATTGTCTTCAAAATGTGTGATACTTAAATATATGTATTTAAACGTCCACATGACGAATACTGATTTTATTTTTCTTCTGTTGGCTTGGAGAAGACATGTAAGTTCTTTTTCCGTTGTTTCACAACTGCTACACCTCTTAATCCAATGATACAACTTATCCCAGAAATGATCCATAGGATTCAAGTTTCGATTCTGGTACGGTCTGTCCAATCACTTCAACCCATAGTGAGCATAACAATCATTGTTGGACTTCACAACACCCTGGAAGTAACAATGATCTTGCCTGTAAAATTGATACAGCTTAGGAAGCACATTTGTGTCTAGAATAATGGACTAGGAGACGCCGTGGAGCCTACCATGAATTGCGATAAAGTGTCTGTAAAATAGCTCCGTTTTTAAATCAATTAATACGCACTCAAGGACTGTATAAAACACATACTTTATTTCTCCGACTCTCAATTGATACTGCCGGTTTCTTTTTTTATGACTCAAGGGAGGCGCTGCGCTCGCAGGCGCCAATATTCCGCCCGGCGTTGACATGGTACATTCAACAATTTGAAATCTCAAAAAAAAGAAAAAAAATTAACACGCTATATAATATATGAGTACAATGATATACACTATTAATAATAAACTACACTAAATACATAATAATACACAGATATATTTATTGAGTTCTCACTCCTTAATTTGGCAATGGCAAAATGCAAATTTTATTAATGCTCCTTTTAGAAAAAAAAACTCCATTCTTAGTTTTAACAAAAACTACTCACAACTTCTTATCCTTTCCTGGAAATGTTTGCATTATTCTACCCAATGGCCAGTTACAAACCTGTAAATTATCTAATTTTAAAATCACCATAGTGAAAATCTGCGCATTCTCTTTGGTGAACCTCCACTCTGATCTTTCTTGCATTGCACTTAAATAATTGCTAGACCAATGCTTCCAAAATGTCTGCACTATCTTAGTTAATTTTTGCCATTGTTTTAATTTATTG
Source organism: Latrodectus elegans (assembly GCA_030067965.1). Taxonomy (NCBI): domain Eukaryota; kingdom Metazoa; phylum Arthropoda; class Arachnida; order Araneae; family Theridiidae; genus Latrodectus; species Latrodectus elegans. The sequence continues at coordinate 1,985,302 of CM057809.1, forward strand.
TCATGTAAATTTAGAATGTTGGCTTCAGCAATTGCTGTGATAGGTCTGCCTATCAAAAAATAGCCAGTGGTCAAAACATCATAATCATTTAAGTCAGATGATAGAGGATGTAATGGGCGGGAATTAAGAATTGCTTCAATCTGATCAATTACAGTTAAGAATTCCTCAAAGGTTAGTTTTAAATTGCCTACTACACGCTTAAGATGGTATTTCGATGATTTGACACCTGCCTTCAAAAGTCCACCATGATTCGGGGATCTAGGGGGAATGAAAGTCCACTCAACCTTTTTTTTTTTTTTGGACAAATAATTACTTAAGTTTTCATCTGGACTGCTAACTAATTTAAACTCAATTTCTTTAATTTGTAGTTACTGCCAACAAAATTGGTGGCATTATCAGAAAATATGTGGGCACTTTTCCCTCTTCTGCTAAAAAATCTCTTAAGTTTAGCTACAAAGGCATCACTAGAGAGGTCCGTTACCATCTCTAAATGACAAGCTTTAGTCACAAAACAAATGAGAATACACATATAAATTTTATTATACATTCCCTTTCTTTGATTGGGAAATTTTTTATAAAAAGGACCAAAAATATCTACCACTACACAATTGAATGGAAATTTTGGGGTTACTCTCTCTTCAGGTAAATGTCCCATGAGCTGTTCACAAGCTACTAGTTTTGCTTTAAAGCAAACAACACAATCGTGCACTAGTTTTCTACAAAGGTTACGTCCACTTAAAAGCCAAAACCTTCGTCTAATAAGAAACAATAACCCTTGTGGAATATATAGTTCTTATGAAAAATTTCAGACATCATGACAGTCAATTTATGATGGGAAGATAAAATTGTAGGAAATCCTTTATCAAAGTTAAACTTACTGTTGACTAGTCTTCCACCAACTTTTACAACACCCCTTTCATCTAAAAATGGGAAAAGATTTTTTAACTTACTATCTACAGGGATATTACCATCCTTCTGAAGGCCTGTAATTTCCCTTTTAAAACACTCTTGTTGAACTAATTTTACTAAGACAAATTCAGCATCTTTAATTTCCTTATATTGCAGGGGGCCAGTTACCTTTTTCTGTGATTTGCACATATTAAGGAACCTATAAAGCAAGGCAAAAACACGTAAAAGTTTAGTATAATTGTTAGTAATACTAAGTAACTCCTCAGTTAAAGAATTAAAAGTCACTAGGAAAACAGGTCTCTTAAACCTTTTTCTGTGATTTGCACATATTAAGGAACCTATAAAGCAAGGCAAAAACACGTAAAAGTTTAGTATAATTGGTAGTAATACTAAGTAACTCCTCAGTTAAAGAATTAAAAGTCACTAGGAAAACAGGTCTCTTAAACCTTCTTTCACTCTTAACTAATTCTGCATTAAAATGTTCTATGTCTAAAATGTATTAAATGTTAATTAGTTCTCCACAGTTTTTAAGCGTCTCTACTTCCTCGATGGTAAGTAGTGGTCTATACCAGCACAAAGAATTATTTCTCAGTTGTGCTGGATTGAAGCCACGAGAAACGATGTCTGCAGGATTTCGCTCCGGTGATATATGCCTCCATTGCGAGACATCTGTCAGAACTTATATTTTAGCCACTCTGGTAGTGACAAAGGTTTTCAATTCTGCTGGAGACTTCTGAATCCAGGAAAAAATAATTTTGCTGTTCGAAAAATACCAATTTTGATCTATCTTAAGTTCTAGGAAAGTGCTAACCTTTTTCATCAATTTAGATAGCAACACATCTGCACACAGTTCAAGTCGTGAAATCGAAAGCGTTTTGATTGGTGCAACTCTTCCCTTGCAGCACAATAGATGTGAAGTTACTTCAACACTCGTTGATTCATATTTTAGATTGACTGCTGCAACGTAAAAGTAATATCTCTCTGATGCCTCTGAGACAAATAGTTCAATTTTTATAACATTTTCTGGTAGCATACATCGATTGATTTTAATACAGTTAAGGCCACATAACCCATCAAAAAACTGTAACCATTCTTGTACGACATCTGATGTCTTTCATCCCAATCTATTGATAACATCCACAGACCTTGCATAAAAACCTTACCCTTTGTAAGCACAGGTCTTATCAAACCCAGTTGGTCAAAATGCGGGCAATTATGGACAAAATTTCTCGCTTTGCAACCAGAGAAGCATCTTTTTTTTCTTAGTACAGACTTCGAATTTGTTGACGAAGTATAACTAGTCAAGCAATTTTGATCTTGACCTCGTGGCTCTGGTTTATTGCTAGTAGGAAAGAATTCTAAAGCTGTGGGGGAGGGAAAAGACTTCACTTTCTCATTGAGAGTATTTACATTCTCATTAGGCACCGAAAAACGTTCTTGCTTTTGCTCTGAATGAAAGTGAAGTGTGGCATGATGACGCCGCTTACAGATATTGTACAAATGTTTTGATTTACAAGTCGTTACCCTATGATTATTCCTCAAGCAATTAAAACAGAAGTGATTTGATTTTACAAACTCAATACGCTCATTTACTGATATTTTATAATTAGGGCATTTATATATGGGGTGATTCTGATTAAATGATAAAACACACTTATTATTTTTAACTTCCGAAAGAAAAACTCTCAACGGGTAATTTGACTCGGACAATTTATTAAACTTTGAGTTTTTCACCAAAGTCTTACCTCGGGAAGTAAAATATAAATGAATTTCTTTCCCTAATTCAGAGTTTTTTTAAACTATGTGTCAGCAGGTCTCATATTAATATGACACGTAGTTTCTCTATATAAGGTCTGGCATATTTTATCCGACACAATTAAAACTTTGATAGTTTCGAAATCTGTTACCTTCCTCAATTATAAATAATATTCCCAGCTCTTTGTTAATCGCGATCCAAATTTTATGTATGTGTCATTTGGTTGGCGGTAGGCTTTCCTAAAATGTTTTAAACATGATTGAGGGGTAGGCTAAAATTCTCGAAATACTATTGTTTTTACTTTAGAATACTCATTTAACTCCTTAACTCGTCATCCTTTATGTAAGTTATCACATTAGTTGCCCTTTCCCCTAGCAAATTTAACAAAATCTCCGCTTTGTATTTATCAGGGACGTTTTTTTTTTTTAAACAAAGGTCTTTTCTAAAGATACAAAAAATAACTCCAACCCTCAGGTTTACTAGGAGTTTTAATAGTTAAAGTACAGATACTTTTTATGAAAGAGTCTAAAGATTCAGTCTGATTATTTTCAACATTCTCACCTTTTTAATTTGACCTAGATTCCGCTTTCACGAGAGCAATTTCAAATTTCATTTTCGTTCTTTCAAGTTTATTTTATCTAATTCTAATTGTTGAAGCTCTTCAGATTTTCCCTGTTCGAGGTTTATTTTCTCTAACTTTAGTTGCCGCAACTCATTGGACTTTCGCTTTTCAATTATCGTATTTACTAATTCTACAACGGAATTTTTCTCTGTCACGTACTTCTCGTTTTGTTTTATTATACTGCTTAATTCTAAAACAGTCATTTTCTCATTGACATCTTCTCCTAATTCAATATAAATTAATAGCAAATCCTCTTTTATACGCCTTTAAACATTTTGGATAGTTATTAATACTTCTATATATATATAAAGACCTATTCTCAGAACATTTAAATTACTCAGTCACATACCTCAATTACGTTGACGATACTCAGCAGAGGCGTAAATTATCACTCATAGCCATTATATAGATCCATAGGTTGCTGGTTTTCTCCGGTGAGACTATGACCAAAGTAAAATTGCTCAGTTTTTAACACAATTATACTCACTCAAGGACTGTATAAAACACACACTTTATTTCTCCGACTCTCAATGGCTACTGCCGGTTTCTTTTTTATGACTTAAGGGGGGCGCTGCGTCCGCCGGTGCCAACAGTATCCTATACCACGAAAAATATCCCCAGATTTAAATTCAACCCGAGCCAAATTTTATTTTTGGCACAATGTGCATTATGACAAAAATGTTTCGCCATAAGACCAATATCCACTCCTCTACGGTTGAATTTCAGCATGATTGACAACATATCGACAGAGCACCGCGGTAGGATTTAGTAATCAAAGGCTTATTGTCGGCAGCATGACTATGCAACTAATTATAATGACTAATTAAGAAAGTGGGCTTTCTTGCGGATGTTATTCATTGAAACAATAGTCCTGGATGAATTTTATGATTTCAGCTTATAGAGTAGATGAACAACCTGTTGAGAGCAGATTTATTTATTAGAAAGATTATTAAAAAGAATTATTTTAGAATTATTTATTAGAAAGATTTATTTATCAGATTTATTTCCCGAATTTATTTGGAATTTGTTGGTGTGCGTTTCTTAGTTTTTTGATTCTGCCGGGTCGCAGCCCATTTCGACAATCACTGCACTTTCAGCTTCTTAATCAAAAAATCTATTGATTTTGGAATATTTAACCCTCTAGAGATATATCCTTTAAAAATTTGTCCTTTCTATGATATCCGTTAATTGCCCTTTCTCAAAATCAAACAGGTTGAATTTCATGGCATCTTCCATACAATTTATGTACTTAAATATTTTGTACAAAATATTTAAATACATAAGGCGTGAACGCTGATATTCTCCTTTCAATGGGAATGCAAATACTCATAAAATAATTTTTGATTTTGAAGAAATTTCTTTATTAAAATCATAAAATTATTATTAAAATGACTATAAATCATGATATAAATAATTAATGACGAGTGTAAATATCTAACTTCCGCATTCATTTCATTATGTTCATCAATTAAGAGGTGAGTATGTTTAAATTTTTACAGCCTATAATTTAAAATAAGCAATAACCATATAGGAAGATATTTAATTTATAAATTTGGTATTATGATTAGTAAAAAAATTTGAATTGGTTCTGTCCTACGAGCTTCAACAGGGAAAGCTAAAAGTAAGAATTCATTTTGCTAGCTGTTTGCATATTATGCGGTTGTTTGTAGCTTTTGCCCTTTAGTTCATACATAAGCATGTATTATCTTAATGTCTTATTTTATTTTTCTAACATATGGCATAATTTTTTTGAGTGCTTAGACTCTTGATCGTTGTGCACAACATGCATACCAAAATATAATTGAAGTACCTTTTTTTAAAATATTTTATTGGTTTTTTAAGAAAACTATGAGATATGTTTATTGAATTATACTGCTTAAATGTTATTGCCTTATAACTTTACTCAATTGATACCAATTTTAAAATATTTTTTTACTTGAAAATGCTTAAACCTATTTTAAAACTGTAAACTGTTCTTCATTTTATTCCATTTTTGAAGACGTGAAACAACCTTTACGGAGTGGAAAGCATGACCACACGACACAAAATGCATTTGGTTAGTATTATGTTTTTAGGTAAAATGTAGAGAGTACTAAATGATTTTCCTATTTCAACATTTTGCATGCAAAATCAGATTTACTACACAATTGAAGACATAAAGGCAAAGCTTTTCAAGAGTCAAATTATATTCAAAACTCTTAAAAATATTTACCTGTATTTTGAGATAATGTTTGTGGTTGTAACCCATGTATTATTCTATTTAGAAAATTAACGTGTGGTTATAAAGAAAATATTTGTCTACTTAAGAAAATGCGAGTATTGAGAGTAAAATGCATACTAAAATTGTCATAAGTATGTTTATCAAACTAGATTTTTTTATCTCATTTTATTGGCTTTCATAATTGAATTGAAACAGTTTTGAACCATTAAAAGTGTATGATATTAAGTTGCATTCAACATAGGGAATCCTATTTTTTTATGAAAATTTCCTGTTTTAGGAAAACTTGATGATTTTCAGCAAGTGATATATAAATAATATAAAACTGATATGAAAAATAATATGTATGTACTTTCTAAGGAGCATTATTTCTGTTTCATAATATTTGTCCTAAGAAGAAAGAGCTACTGAGTCTCAAAACTTTAACCTAAGAACATAAATAATACAATCACTCTAATTTTAAAACAGAAGTAACATAGTTTATTATATATATTTCAATATACATTATGTATATATATATATATATATATATATATATATATATATATATATATATATATATATATATATATATATATATATATATATATATATATATATATATATATATATATATATATATATATATAAATATGCACTTTTTGTTCATAAGCAAAATTTCATTTTTTCTGATAGTTGATGTTAAAAAAGAATTTTCAGTTTCTGTATCAGACTGCATAACGAAAAGATAAAAGCTTGAGCTCATTCAATTCACCTATAAATTGAACTGCAGATCCATGACATACATATTAATATATCCAGTTAAAATAGTAGTTAGTTTTAATTGATGGAAAATCAATTCTCTATACTTATAACAAAATACGTATCTCCTCAGTGATTAAAATTTCAAATATTTTTATATAAGAGATTAGATTATTATTATTAGGTTAGATTAGAATTGAATATTATTTTATCGATATATCAGTTGTCCTCGTCAAAAAATGCTAAAAAATTGGTATCAAATTCAAAATTTTAATAAAGAGAATTATAAAAATTATGGAGAAAAGTAGGATCTCATATAAGATATACCTTGTTTTTCTCATGATAAATATTCTGTAATTTCCATGTAAATTTTATGTAAATATAATTTTTATTCTTCTAGAATTTTATGAAAAAAAATATCATTACATTTTCTGCTTTAATTGTTTTTAGAGGAAGCTTCGTAAAATGGAATAATCACAGCATCTTTTCAGTAATTTTAGGTTAAATGTACCAAACACAAATAATGTTCAATCATAGTTATTTTATAATCTAATTTGTGTTAACTTCTGATCTGCTTCCTTAAATACAGTGGTGGAAAGTATGAAAGAGAGCGTTGTGCCTAGTTGAGTGAAATGTCATTCGCTAAGGCGGAAAGTAATGACCTCGTATCAACTCAGTCGAAGATTCTTCATAATCGCTAATATCAACTGAAGCACGTAAAATAAGTCTTAGTAGCAATGTCTTCCAAAGAAAATGATATATTTGGGGCTGACTGTCCATATCTAGTAGTCTTTTGTTTTATCCCTGCTTCCAAAAGATACGGACCCACCCACTTTCGGCATTAAGATGGTATACTTACTTTGTACTCAACTATCCAAAATGCCATTATTTTTGCCCTTTATGCTAAGCTCTAGAATCTAATAGCATCATAATTGATTGACAGAACATTTCTAATAAATATATACAAATTTTGCTGTATCTGGTAAACTGCAAAACATTTAAGAACATCGCAAACGTTGAAAAGCGATTAGACCAATTAATTAGAATAACTATGAATATTACTTAAAAAATCCGTGATAGTCTGAAATTTTCAACCAAATTCCCATTTTATAGTAAAAATTAATTCATTCCCTCATTCTTAAGCAAATACAATTATAATACCTTAACTGAAATAATTCTCTTTAGCAAAAAGTTTTAACTTCAAAACAAAACTTACAATAGAAGAAAAATACTCCATATTATATATTGAAATTTCTTGAGAAATATCTCTTCAAGTTTTATTTCTATGTGTATTTCACCTATCAAAAGAAACAATATATTTCTGTATATGAATAAAATTGTACTAAATATTTCGAATGAGAACCATATGAAAAATTCCAATATTTATTTTTTGCAAAGTTCCTCAGTTATACTTATTTTTATCTTTCAATCCACATTTTAAACTTGAAAAGTCATTCAAAAAAAGAATCTCTCTCGTCATAATTTTACAAAAAATAGTCAGTAATAAATATGAAGTGCTTTTACAAAAAATAGTCATTATAAATATGAAGAATATGAAGTGCTAAGTGCGATTTTACGAGTAAACTTTCTACAATCGTAAATATACCATAAATCCAAAAATATTTTTTGATCTTTTCCAAGTGGTATTGAAATTATTGCAACTATCTATGAAATATTCAATATTTTATCACTTTGCAATTACTAAGAACAATTTAATATATAAACTTTTTGCATTAATTATGTTTATTTATGCAAAGAAGTATTTGTTGTGAAAAGTACAAATTAATTTTATATTCACAGTAGAAGGACCCTATTTGATCTTTAATAATTCATAAAATAAAGAAAATTAAAACAAACATATAGTATTTATTCCTGTATTAACACATAGATATGCTTACAATATCGAAGTTTACATCGAAAATTTCCTTTTCCCGTTGAAATAGCTAACCTTTTACAAAGATCATCTTTCTGTGTCATTAATTATAAACAATTTCCTTTCTCAGCTTGAATATCTTAACCGTCTGCTTCGATCATTTTCCATGAAGAAAGCCCAGATCATCTGATAGAACCGCTGGGTTTTTTCCTTTGGGAATTTGTAAAGGAAAATATAGAGCATGGATGGCCAAAAATCTAGGGCTGCTAGAGCCGACATATTTGGTCACTGTCATGCAATCGATTATCGTCTTGATATGCTCTGTAAAAGATAAGGCTCATAAATAAGAACCAAACTTTTTTAACGTAGTACACAGTTAATATTATAAATCAATCATATATATATATATTTATATATATATAAGATAAAATATGAAAAATATGAAATTGGAAAATTATATATATATATATTTATATATTACATTTATATATATATATATATATACAGGGTGAGCCAAAAGTTCGTTACAATTTTAAAAGTTCATAAAAAAAGAAGAAAGTAAGATAACAAAGTGCGGTTTGCAAGAAAGGGCTCACAAGGTAATCAGATTTTTTTTGCAGCAAAAAAAGTTTTAGTTAAAAAAATCGCCTATAGATGGCTGAAACCCAATGAAAAGAACAGCAGTACACTCCATTCATTTATTCTCATAATAACAGTCGTTCAATATGACCTACAGTACATTGTACGATACTACTAAGGCGACATGCAAAGCCCGTTACAGCTGAATGCAATATGTCGGAATGAATTACAAAAACCTCACGACAATTAAAATTGTAACGAACTTTTGTCTCCCTCTGTGTGTGTATATATATATATATATATATATATATATATATTTGAAATTATTATAAAAACAGTACATTATGTTAGATGTTTTATAAACCTGAGTATATACCTCAGTCATTCTACTGATTTTATATCTTTTCTAGTTAACTTCAAATTAACACTAGAGTCATAGAAAACCAATTAATTTTGATCAAAACAATGATTCCATATCTTATACGTCTTTTAAAATGCAAGCTAACTTGGAATTATTATTATGTTACAATTCTTATGCAGCTGCATGAACAATGTCACGAAAAGATAAAGTATTGTTGTGAAAGAGAAATACCTCTTGTTTAGGTGTAATTTTTAAACTTCAATAATATTTTAGTGTTCCGCATAGCTTTAAATAAACATCTTTCAAGTTCATTAACCTCTGTTCATAAGTTAAATTAGATACATTGCCATACTCATTATCTATACGAACTTATTAGCACTTTGCAATGTTATAACAAATTGCTAAAGAATTTATTAATAAATAGTTGTTTTCGTATAACTCTCATTATTTCAGTCAATCTCGCTGTCTTAAATCTGTTTTCGACTTCCTCTAAATTCCTTAATCATCACCTCATCGTTTTAAAATAAAAACTAATTAGACCTTTAGAAACTGATTTAGAGTTTTCTGCTGTACACATTTCCTTAAAATAATGATTTATTCCTTCAATTTTGTCCATTATGCTTTAAAAATTGTCTTGATTTATCTTTGCTGACATTAATGTTCTTTCATGAAGCAAAAAATATCCAAAAAAAAAAAACATTTAATATTTTAGTGTTTCTTAACTGAAAAATCTCCTTTTAGTTTTTCAAATAAAATAATTCTAGAATTAAGCATAAATTTTTCTCCTAAAATATAAATTATTCTTTTCATAAAAATATTTTACACAATTTACAAGCAATGTAAATATTCCTCAAAGTACTGAATTTTGGTCGTGAGCAAGACACTAAGAAACGAAGTGAAATTTATTCTATTTTAACAAATATACATAATCTAAAATTTTACTTACGACTTTGAAAGAATTTCATGTTAAAAATTTGACATAGTATATAGTTTTTATTTATGATTAACCTCTCCCATGTCATTGGTACATCAACATATCCATAAATTTTAAATTGTTTTCACTCCAAGCCAAGGCTATATTTGATTGTAAAAGTATCGACTGCCATTCAAATATAGATATAACTTGAGGTTTAAAAAAACTGTATTAGGTTTAAATTTAGATAATCATCACTAAAAGATAAATTTTTTATGTTTTTATGATACTCTTTCGATAAAAAAAACTCTATTAGCATGATTATATAAAAATCAGTTTTAAATAATAAAGAAAATATTATTTGGCTTTTATAAGAGATTAATATTTGTTCTTAAAAAATTTAGAATTATAGTCTCATTCTCCAACATAAATGAAATGGTTGAAATAATAGATGATATGATTAAAAAAAGGTTTATTCGTAAAAAGAATGCCAAAAAGACCGTCAAATTGGACATGAGTGAAAAAAACACGATATCATCAGTTTATATTTAATTTTTTAGTAGAGATTTTTAATAGGCATGCAAATGTTGACGAATTAGGGACTAATATTTTTACGAACACTGTAGGCATTTAAACTTATAAAACTAAATTTAATAGATTGTTACTTGGTAAAACTTCAAACCAAATTACTTTTTTGATCTTTCGCTCGCTTTCGATATATTGAAATCTAAGAAATATATATATATATATATATATATATATATATATATATATATATATATATATATATATATATATATATATATATATATATATATATATATATATATATATATATATATATATATATATATATATATATATATATATATATATATATATATATATATATATATATATATATATATATATATATATATATATATATATATATATATATATATATATATATATATATATATATTGCTTTATTTTTCAGGTCTTAATTCAATAAATTTTCAAAGCTTGACGGGACAGGGAATAAGTCCAAGTATTAATTTATCCAATGCCGGGAACAATGCTTCAGGTCAGCGGAAATTTTCATCTTTTCTTTAAACATAAATAGTTTTCCTTAAACATAGTTAAAGATTTATTAATTAAAAATGTCTTATTGGTATTTTGTTCAAAAGAATATAATATAAATATTTTTTTCCTCTAGACTTGACTACGGCCAATTTACAAAGCATTGCTGCTTTAGCAAGTTTAACTAATTCTCCAGGTGAGCGTATTTGCGAGTTTATTCTTTTTTATATTTATTATAGAAATGAGGACCTCTTTTAAGAACTTAACAACATTTATGCATTAAGTAAATTGTAAAACCCCCTCTTTAAGAACATTTCTTGTTTGCAGCTTTAACTCCAGTTGTTATGCAAAATTTAGCTGCATTGGCTGCTGCAGGAAACGCAACTAACTCTTCTGGGCTCACTTTATCTACTCCCGGTAAAATTGTTAAATATTTTATATTTATTATTGTGGCTAAGTGTTGTAAAAATACTTTTCCATTATCATATTGCTCTTTAACAAAGAACGATAAACAGTAGCAAAGATCATCATTACAGAAAGAAAGTAGGAAGTAAAAATTTATTTAAAATGTAAAATTTTTAATTACGTTTTAATTGTCACACTGTAATTTTATTTTAAAAATGACAAGAAAAGAAATGAAAAAACTTTAGTTAGTTCATTTTTTAGGTTTTTGTCATTCTACTTTTGATTAATTAATAATATAAAAATCTGAAATAAAATTACTGGCTCAGATTACTTACTTCTTTTATGTAATGAATAAACATGAAATAAAAATTAAATTACTGAAACAGTTAAAGTACTGTTAATTTATTTTTTATATTTTCTCATCAAGTTACATGTTTAAGAATATGAAAGTAGAACCTATTGAGTGTAACTAATTTGAAATTACGCGAATTAAGTCAAATCTGAAAAATAATTTGGAAGGAAAATTAATTAGTCATTACTTAATCAAATGTAAGTATTTGATTAAGCTTTTGAGGATAGCATTCAACTGTATTAAAAAGACATATTTCATTGCATTGAATTTTTACATAGTAAATAATAAATTTCATATTAATTCATAGGCTAAACAGGTGAAAAAAATACTTTTTCAAAAAAAATTATAGACCGCACTTATAACATGTTTGAATTTATTTAGAAATACATCAAATCTGTTACTAGATTTACTTACAGAAATTCTTGCAATCATTTTACTCACAGAAATAATGCCTAATGAAATTTAATAATTTAATTAAAGACAAATGAATAAGGAATATGTTGCAGTAAAAAATAACAAATGTTTGAAAAATATCCTTAAAATTTCTCAAAACATAAAAAATTTAAAAACAGACCTCACACGCATTTACACAAAAAGTGAAAAAAAAAATCAAGAGAGTTTAGACATACCAATTTAATGTAAGATAACTTTAGTTTACTTTATATAGCTTTAACACTTTGGCATTTTCCACCGTTTTTAATTGCAATTGAAAAGTATTTGCATGTTAATAATAAATAGAATTATGTAAAAAATAAATATATAAAGAAAATATAATATAATATAAAATATCTGGATAATAAAGATACTCTTTATGGATATAATTAAAAATAATATGATTCAAAAAATGAAGTTCATTATAGAAATAATTCTCTCTAATGCTCTTCCAATACAGATGACAATTATATATCTTATTTTATTTGAAATATCATTATTTATAGTGTAAAAAGAAATGCAATAAGCAAATACTTTATATAATAAATTAAAACTTACATTAAAATAAAATAAAAAATCTGTGTTTGGTTTGTTAGGTCAGGTAAATATTTTACAGGACTAATATTGTTTCTTTGAAGTTTCGACATTGATTTTGTTGAAAAGTCTAATGACAAACTTTTTGTTGTGGAAAAACATAAATATTGTATGTTTTTTTCAGAAAATTTTCTGTAAATTCATCGATATCAAATAAGTTTAAATCTCATATTTCTTAATATTATAATATTAGTTTCTATGAATTAAATCTAATATTATATATGAACTATTATTTTAAAAGCATCTATATATATATATATATATTATATTGTACGACCAAACAATTATCCAAAAATAATTTAACTTGTGACAGGTGATTTTATTTGTCAGTTCTCATTTAAATCAATATTTTTTTTTCACTTTGAACTGCATCATAAAGAAAAAGCAATTGTTTTTTCTATAATAAATTAGAATAACAGAAAGTTGTATTTCAGGTAAAATGTTGGTTGTATGTAAATATTAATAGAAATTAGGTTATGAATCATCATTAAATTATTAAACAAAAAAAGTTAAATATTTAATGTTATATAAATTATAGGCATAAATAATGATATATAAATTTAAAAAAATGCTTTTCAATTGATACACCAATAGCGTGGTGACAACTCATCACATACTTCTACAACATTTAAATCCAAAACAATTTACTATACAATTAATCGACACGTTCCTCTTTTAGTTACTTATCAATAAAATAACTCGATGATTTCCTCAGGAAAAACAGTAATTTTAAATGTGCGTGTAAAATACACACACACACTACAATTCAAATTCTTCTCAGTGGAATAAATTACAAACATTTCCTCGATCGTTCATTTTTTATACTCTTTTTTATTGGTGTGAGCTACAATTCATTTTCTCAACAACAGACTAGACTGGGAAATGTAATCAATAAAAGTAATGGAACCATTACTTCACTAATCTTTAAAAAAAACGTGAAAAATAAATAAAGCCATGTAATTATTTGATCACGTTCATATATATAATTAATTTTAGATTCCTACCCATAAATTTTGCCTTTCTCTTTACCACTGAAATTTATTTTGTTAGAGCTATACATTCAGTTGCCCGGCAAGTGGTAATTTTGCGTTGATATGGCTCCGTATGGTTTAATGTTGCTAAATGCTTTTATCTTCATTAAATGATGTAGATTGCTGATGAATGATTCCAATAAAAAATGCATAAATTTTTCCCGTGTTTTAAAATATGTTGCTTTATTTTAATGCTCATTATTTAAATAATTTAACTAAACATTTTTTTTGAATAACAAGTTCTTAAAAATATCATTTGAGCAATATAAATCACAAATAAGTCATAAAAATATAAATATTTTATTTCAAAATAATTTTAAAACTCAATTTTAACTAATTTATGCTTATTAAAATGTTGCATCCTTGTTACACATAAAGATACATTATTCTTTTTAGAAATTTTAAGAGGATGTACATATTTCGAGCCTTAAACCCACGATTAAAATATCGAATTTTGTATTTTCTATAAAAATATATTTTCTAATTAAAATATATTTTCTAATTAAAATATATTTTCTAATTAAAATTATTATTAATTAAATTATTATTTCATATTATTATTACATATATCATTATTACATATTACATATAGTTGAAAATACTTTTCCGTGTGGCAGTATGCATTTGCAACAAACATAGAGAAAATAGTAATTTCTAACTTTTTTAACAATTGGAAAATATAGGTGAATTTTATTGTAACTTTATTGTAAAATGCAACTTAAAATTCTTTTCCATGGAAACTTATGCATAATTTTAAATATTTTTAACGGTGAATAGTATCACAAAAATTTCACAATTTAGCTCTCTAATGTATGCTGGTTGGGATTCTCACTTTAAATCGCATATTTGTTTACTTTCCTTTGGTGATAAATCTAATACCTAGTAAAGTTTCATAGATAAATATGCCATATGAAACTCTATATACACAAATCATATAGTTAGTTTTTGATGATGTGTCCTAGTTAAACTTGATTTTAAACTTGAAAAATTCTAATTTCATTATGGTTGTTTTATATTTTATGCTCGCTTAAGTTATTAAACAACATCACACCCAAGAAGTGATGGATAATTTTTTTGTTTCAGTTAATAACTCCAATACAAGTTCTTCTATAAGTGGAATGAACTCACTAAGTCCAGTGACGAGTATGGCACTAGGAATTTCCAATTCATCATTAAGTAGCTTATCTGGAGTAAATGGGTAAGCTGTCTGAAAATCACCTATTTTTACTCTGTAGATATATTTTCAGTATTGTTATAATAAAAAGTACTCATATTAACAATATTTTTAAATTCATAACGTATTATATGGTATACTTAAAATGTACAATTATTGAACATCAACATCCTTTTTACATTTTTATTTTCCTTTCCTTTTATGACAGAATTCAAAATATGAAGTACGAGTATATTAAGATATTTAAAGTTACTCTGTAACTTTACTACAAATGTTCATTGTTTTCCTATTTTAGAAAACTATAGTTTTATTTTCTTAATTTATATTACGAAACATATAATTTTAAAATGTTACATATACCTTAAAATCAGTTGCGTGAGGTTAAGAAGCAGTAATTTATAATTAAAATAAATTTGAGTTGTCAATAAAATATTAATAATATCTAAGGAAGATTAAATTAAATCACCTTTCACAAATATTATTGCTTTACTTGTAGTGAATGAAAACTAATATACACATTGAAAAGATTGAATACACAATATACAATTTTGTCCATAAATTAAGGATAATGCAAATTCAAGTAAAAAAAGCGATAGAAGCAAAACAAATATGACTTATTTGCAAAGTCTATTTATAAAACAAAAGGTAAAATGCTGAAAAGATGCTATATCGTTCCCATTATTAATGAAAATTGCAATTTTTACTCACTTGAGCAATTTTCAATAAAGAACCTATTTACAAAAACCAATATAACATAAATGGTATGATGCTAATGCATAGTATGCCCCCCCCCAGACGAGGCAGTACAGGCCTTACAATGCCTAGGCATGCTGAGTATCAAATTATCGATCTGATCTTATGTAATATTATACCACTCATCAAGCAATGCTCGCCGAACCTCAAAAAGACATGTTGGAGGGGATTTATAGGCTAAAATTCGTTTATCAAGCATGTCCCATTCATGCTATATTGTATTGAAGTCCGGTGAGTATGCTGGCCAGTCCATACGGTTGATATCCTCCTATTGAAGGCATTCGTCTACAATGTTTGTACAGTGAGAATGGGTGTTGTCATCCATAAACAGAAATTCTGCACCCATGGTGCCCCGAAACAAACGCACATGTTATTCCAGAATGACATCCCGATAGATGGGACCTGTCATGGTTACATTCTGAACATATAGGCTAGTTCTGGAAGATAGAATAATTCCTCCCCAAATGAACAATCCTGCACCACCATAACAATATAGTTCAATGCTGTTCTCTTGGTTATAACGGGCACCTGCCCCTCTGCATTTGAAAGTCCAGCGAGAATCAGATTGAAAGCTAAACCTGGACTTGTCGGAATCATCACACAAGACCACTGTTGCGTTGTCCACAATGCTACAAGCTAAGCTCTCTACTACAAACTAAGTGCAGGCGACAGTGATTTGCGGTAAGTGGAATACATCTGACTGGCCTACGAGCATATAGACCAATGTGTCCTAAGCGTCTGCACAAGGTCTGCCTTGAAACTGTCGGTGGCTGAACAGAGCTGACGAAACAGGTCTGATGCTGTGATACGTCTTTTTTTTTTTTTTTTTTTTGGCAGTAACTGCCAAATACTGGTCTTTATTCGGCGTCGTAACTCGTTGGAGACCTGTGCTATAACGTTTACTCACATTACCATCATCTCGGAACCGTTGCCAAAACCTGGAGATTACATTCTGGGCGATACGAAATTCCTCGGATACTTCCAGCTGGGTACGTCTACATTCCAGATGACCTATAATTCTACCACGTATAACATCGTCCAAATGCTTCCTTTGTACCATAACTATGCGGTTATTGCACTGTGTGAAAGGCTTTTAAAGCGCTTGTGACTAATTTTACTTCATTTCAACCATTCCTTATATACCTTACTCTTTCACTGTCATCATAGTGACGTACTATCTGCGCCATCTGGTGGTTTCTTGTAATTTACATATAATTCTTCAAGATGTGTGTGATAATTCTAAACGTGAAATTTTTATTTTAGAGTTCAATTTCTGTATGATTCTGAATTATCCTTAATTTATGGACATGAACGTATTTTACTTTACCTCGTCAGATCAAGAACTTCTATACTATTTAAGAAAATGTAGTACAAAAATATTATGTAGACATTTTTATATACTTCATATAAGAAACATTTACATTTTCTTCTAAACCTTAATAATATGACTGATGATTTATTTTACTCTAAAAAAAATTAGTCAAAAAATTATAATTAATGAGTGCATTTTGTAAATTTTTCAGTAAAAAATATTGTTGATTAATTTAGTTATACGAAATTCCAAAGATTACTGAAATATTTAAAGTATAGACAATAAAAGTGATCATACGATAATAGTTATTTTCATCATGATATAGCCGTGGGCAGGCAAGAAAATAGAGCTTAAAACAGTCTTTAGCTATTTTAAGTTCTTTTTTTTAATTTCGATTCTTATTCTTGTCTTAAAAAGTAACTACTTATTATTTTTACGTCAGCCGACCAATTGTGGAGAAGTGGTCGAAAATGCTCGGTGTAGGGTGTTTAGCAGTATATACCTTTACCCTTTTAGAATAGTTGAAGACAGCATGAAAATACAATAGAAAATTCAGATACACATAATATCTTCTGGATTTCCTCTGAAGAATCATCTGTCACAACGCAAAATCTTTGTCTTGTCGGTAGATAGGTATATACATAATTTTGGCACATAAACAATTCTCAACTTGATCTTATTTGTAAACAATTTTCTTCGTTAAATATTTACACAAATATTCACAATACAAATTCCTAGTCTTGTGGGTAGATAGGTAAGTACATATTTTTGGTATGTAAACAATATAATTTGAGCATATTTGAGAAACAATTTTCTAGGTTAAATATTTACACATTTCTTTATTACAAGACAAAGTTAGAAACATACACATTACATGATAAGTGCTCCCAAATAATTGTGATCTGCATAGGTTTATCATTTGATAATAGTGAAAATAGGGAATTATATAAGGTATTGAATTAAATTAATAAAATTTCAAGATTTATTTTATTTGAGTTACAAAATAAGCCAGGAATTCTAAATTTTGCAATTTCGAATTCTGCCATCTATCGGTGAATGAGTGAACTAACAATACATAACTTTGTTTGCTTACAATGTTTACAATTTCAGTGTTTGGTACCCTCTATGATCAGCTCATGAGGTTAAAAATTTAATTTTATGAGTAAGTAGAGGGCAACAATCTTAGGATAGCTCTGGGTCTTTTGTTACTTTTAGGATCATAGATGCTATAGCTGGGTAAGCTTTTAATTTCGGAGTTAATCTTATTTTTTGTAAAAGTTATTTGTGTGATAAGTGCTTAATAAAAGAAGTTACGGAGAGGATACCTAAGTTTTTCCTAATAAATTCGTTTCTGAAGTACCATTCAGTTTTGGTGATTAATCTTAAAATTATGTTTTGCCTGATTTCAAGGACTTTTAGAGTAGACATGCAGGCGAATCCCCATATCTGAGAGGCATAAGTGAAAATAGGCCTTAGGTAGGCTTTATGAATTAGCAATTTGTTTTCAATAGATAACTGCGAATTTCTGGCACGTAGAGGGTAGAGCTTGTTCAGAGCTATCAGGTGGCGCAGTAATCGTTTTTTGGGCAGTGTGGTCGTGAAGAAAACATGAGAGGAGGATGCTTGTTTGTCGCTCAACGGTCATTTTTTTCACACGAGGGCTAATTAGACAGGGACCTACGGTTTAAAGGGGATTCCGAACCACTACAAACATCCATGTCCGAGGTGGGATTCGAACCCACGAACTGTTGAACCGAAGGCAAGAGCGATAACCATTCGGCTTCCAGCTCGGCAGGAGGATGTCTGAGGTTTGGCTACCCTCTTACACTGAGACCTCTTTAGATATTCTTTGAGAGCCTTCCGCCGATTTCTTTGGCGATTATGTGGATTTTTATGATATTTTAAAGAGGCTGTATCATTGAATATTCTTCTGACCGGAAACCAAATATGCTTAAAAATTACTATTTGCCGACTATTCCCCAAAATAGCAGATTTAAAACGGAAAGGGACACGAACCTTTACGGCTAATTTTTGAGAAATAGTCATGGGAAATATTTTAAGCATATAAAGAGCGAGAAAAACTGTCCTATGACAGGGAATCGTAGTTTACTACTTTTTCCGGCCTGTAGATTCGTGTTATGCAGGTTTTAAAGGTGGCCAAAAAGGACTGTAGCAATGATTGTGAATAATTACAAATATTAAAGTATGAAAATAGCAACAAGTTTGTAGTTCCTATTAGATTAATTCCCAAGATAATATTAAGGCAATGAATGTGGGATCTATTGCGGAAGTCCCTCGCTTTAGTGACTGAGTGAAAGCGTGATATATAGTACTGAAATACTAAGAAATTAATGTATGAATGGTGCGTATTAGTGTAATGGGACGTTGGTTAATACACCGTACAAAAACGAAATATAAGATTGAAGAAGACGTCCAACTGTCAATGCGAAAGTGAAAGTGGAGCGTGTAGTCTGGTTTAAATGCCAAAGCGGGAAAGTACAGGGTTAGTGCCCTGCCCTTGGTAAGTGGAAATCTCGCTGACCACCGTGACATGCTGCGCGGTGAGGACGTGACTGTTTCTGGTCGTGCTTGTGAGAAACGACCCCGCAATGCTGTGCGGTTAGGAGAGTGAGTGAAAGGGAGGTGAGAGGCCTTCGAGAAATCCTCCCTTTTCCGAATTTGATTGTGTATGCAGTCCGATGGTTTGAGAGACCATAGGATTGACCCCCTACGCTGGTCCGACTTCTTGGAAGCTTGTGATCCACGGCATGCTGGAGTAGGGTGGACTACATTACTGGAAACCTTTTGGGTTACCCTGGAATGTAGCTTGGAAAGGGTGGCGTATCCGTGTTGGGGACGGTCCAGGTGGTTACGCTGGAAGAAACCAATTTAATTTGGGAGCTGAGCCGAACAAAGCTCAAAATCTTTTTCTTTTTATGGTGACATTTGTATGACATTAGTATGAAGCGTTTATCAAGTCGAACAAAACAAGTCCAAAAAATTGAACAAAAAACGCAATTTTCAATGCGACCTGATAAAATTATGTCAACGATATAAAGTTGACTCCAGTGTCGTCGAGGCACTGGTTGAGCATCTGTCGGTGGCAAGGGGTGAAGCGGCACCCAAAAAGGGTACTAAGGGGAGACCGGTAATGGTCTCCACCTTAGTACCCTTTTTGGGTGCCGAACCGAGTATGAAGTACAGACCGATAAGGAGCAAAGCGGCGGACCAGCTCCGGAAAAAGAGGGATGAAAGTCACTCGCAAAAGGACAAAGTTGAAAAAGAGTGGCTCAAAGCCAAAAAGTGACAACAAAACTGGGGAGACGCCTAATGCAAATACCCCGGTAAAGAATGGCAGCACTGGAAAGGGCCCGATCAGGTCCTACGTAGATGCTGCTAAGAGTAAGGGGAAGAAGAGGCCCCATCCAATGCCCTCTTAGTGTACCCTAAACCGGGGCGTGAGCTCACATCTGACGAAGTAAAAGTCGAGCACAAGAAGGCGATAGACCCTAGGAAACTGGGTGTGACGGTCCAGGGTTTAAAACCGTTGAACAACAATGGTGTAGCCATCGAGCTAAGGAGCACGGAGGATCGTAAAGTAATGCGAGATAAGATCCAGGAAGTGCTCAACAGCAAGGTGGAAACTAGGGAGCTGGCATGGCGGCTTCCTCGAGTTATGATTTTCGACCTCCCGGGTTCGGACGGTGAGGCGGAGTTCCTAGAGGGCCTAAGAACGCAGAACGCGATTCCTGAAGGTCACATGAAAATGGTCCTCAAGCTGCTTAAAGGGAACGGATCGGACAAACACTGGGTGCTGGAGACGGCGCCCGAGGTGTTTAAGGCCTTCATTAAAAAATGCAAGGTCAGCTGCGGCTGACAGAAACACCGGGTAAAGGAATCCTTAGAGCCCCTAGGTGCTTCAAGTGCTGCAGATTTGGTCACCTGCAGTCAAATTGCCCAGAAAAGGTGCAGACCTGTACTGTGTGTGCGGAAGAGCACTCTTTTAAAGAGTGCGAGAAAAAGGTAACTCGCTGTGCCAACTGTGACAGGGAGAACAAAATGTTCAAACTGAAGCTCAGTTGTGGACACAAGGCGGTTGACCTACGCTGCCCACAATACAAGCGGGAATGCGACTGTATTCGCTCCTGAACCAACTATGGTTGATACAACCAACAGCATAGAGTATGGCATTTTGCAGATAAATCTCTCAAGATCTAATGCGGCAAGTCTGGAGATACTAAAGAAGTTGGAACTGGGTTCGTCCGTTGTCCTTCTCCTGCAGAACCCCTATCTGGTGGACGGCGAGATCACAGTCTTTCCTCAGACAAGTTCGGTGGCTAACATCGCTGACGGAATGGCTGCAGTTGTCGTCATCAACACCAAACTCAGCGTCTGGACTAGACCTGCGGATGCTCATATCGTAGCGGTAGAGATCAAAGATCTGCGCCAATCGCTACTGTTATATCGGTCTATGTTCCACAAAGAGCAGATATTGGTGGTTTCCTTGAGATTCTCGAAAAGATCATACGGTTCCACATGATAGTTCTCATAGGAGGAGATTTTAACACCAGACATCAAATGAAGAATCCTGAGTGTCCGTCTAGGGAGGGAACGAAGCGAGGGGAAGCCCTTGTGGAATTTCTCATCCGAAACGACCTCGTAATTTTAAATGATGCAACCTCCAGGCCGTCCTTTGAAACTGTGAATGGAAGGAGCTGGATTGACCTGTCGGTGACCACGAGCGCTCTACAGTCATCCTTCTCGTCGTGGAAAGTAGTTGAAAATTGCTTAAACGATCACATATGTATCTCCTTCAGGCTAGCACCAAAACTCCTCGAGAGTAAAAATGCTGATAAATTCAGACTAGGCAAGTATCGCCTTCAGAGAATGGGAGCCGACTTTAGTAAAAGAGCACCCGATCTCAACGATAAGATCACTAGACTAAAATAAGGCAAAGACCAAGACGAGGTAGTTCTAGACATTACCAAGGTACTACAGGAGATCTGTAATAGAAGGCTTTAGTCTTGTACTAGCATGACCGCTAGGAAGCAGGTTCCATGGTGGGATGATGAGCTAATGACGCTACGGAGCAAAACGCGAAAGTTGAGGAGACGGTTTCAGAAAGGTTCCGACACCGATGAGCGCAAATCTAGGAAAACGCTGTACAATAGATTTGTGGCCTACTACAAACGACTCATACTTCTGAAAAAAGAGTCGAACTGGGTTAAGTTCTGCCAAAAAGCAATGAGATTCAATGTGTGATCTCTGCCATACAAACTAGCAGTTGGTAACGCTGTTAGAAGTACACCAATGAGTAGTGTCAAATTGCTTGCGGAACTCTGAGCAATAGCGAGGAGGAAACCGTCAAAGCAATTGCAGCTGGTTTGTTCCCTGTAGAAGAATCGGACCAAGAGAGTAGTGAGCAAATAGGCATGAGGAGTATAGCGGACTCCTATTGCAGTGGAGGTGACGATCGGCCCTTTACAAAAGTGGAGATTAGGTCGGTAGTCAAATCCATGGCAAAGAAAAAGGCACCTGGACCCGACGAAATCCCGGCTGAGGTGGTGCTAACTACCTTCGAGAGAAATCCCGGAGAAATGTTTGTGCTCCTCTTCAATAAATTCCTTTACCGAAAGCATTTCCCAAGATCTTGGAAACATCCCAAGTTGGTCCCATTTTTGTAGCATTTTTGTTGTCAGGGAAAGAACGCGTCTGAGGCCGGTTCATATAGGCTGATTTGTCTGCTGTCTAGTTTAGGCAAAGTACTGGGCAAACTCCTAACACAAAGAATATACCACCACCTGTTGAAGTCACAGGTGCTTCACCCTGCCCAGCATGGCTTTAGGTCGGGTAGTTCGTGCGACACGGCGCACGTGTGTCTTCATGACACAATTAGGTATTTCAAGGAGACAGAAAAGTACGTCAGCCTAATTGCTCTAGATGTTCAAGGTGCTTTTGACAGCGTGTGGAGACCAGGTGTCATATTCCTCCTCGGTCAAGCACGATGTACACATACTATTTATATGCTGGTAAAGTCCTACCTAGAAGAAAGACATAATATATAATGGCTCGGAAGGAAACTTAGTTTTCGAATCCAGCAGAGGACTACCACAGGGGTCATGTAGTGACCACTATTCTGGAACTTAGTTGCAGACAGTGCTTTGCGACTGGACATGGCGGATGAGACGAGGCTGATAGCCTTCACCTACGACATGCTGCTGGTCGCAGCCGGTGACTCAAGAGCAAAGCTCAAGAAAAATGCGGAAGTTGCCCACAATATAATCAGCAAATGGGGGACGACATACAAGCTGGAATTCAATCCCAGCAAAATTGTGGCCCTCTAGGTCACCAGAAAACGGAAATTTAAGAGACCGCCCGTCTTCAGTTGGGATGGAACCTCCATTAAGTCTGTGAAGGAGTTAAAATTCCTGGGCGTAAAGTACGATAACGCACTCACCTTCAATTCCCATCTTAAGGAGGTGAGGCAAAACGTTGTGAAAGTCACAATGGCACTCCAACGAACAATAAGGGTTCTTTTCGGGCGCGAGCCTGAATTACTCAAACGCCTATATAGGAGTGGAACCGAAAGGATGGCTCTTTTTGGTGTAGGGGCATGGGAACACAGATTAGATTATAAAACCTTCTGTGGCCATTTACAGAGTGTTCAAAGACCGACACTCATGGCATTCACTAAATGCTACAGGACTGTTTCTACGGCTGCTGTACAAGTACTGGTGGGAGTCTTACCTCTAGATAAAAAAGCAGGCATGGAGTATAATGGTATTGGTAGAACGCAGACCTTATTTCTTCAACGAGATTAATCAGCGGCCAGATGATATTGAGCAAGGGGTAGACATTCTGAAATGTCACCCAGCGGAGCATTATAGTGTGCCTTTCGACAGTGAAAAGCCAACTGGTGAGAGTCTGGAAATATTTACCGACGGATCAGGCATTGATAGTAAAATAGGTTTAGGGTTTACTATCTTGTATTTTGGGCATGAAATTGAAACATATGGTGCTGGACTTGGTGACGAAAATTCCGTCTTTCAGGCGGAAATGTCGGCGCTGAGACTAGCACTAGACTGGCTCAAATCAAACCCGGGAAATTGCACTTGTCATTTTTACAGTGACTCGTTGTCCTCCCTTTACTCCCTGGCCGATCCAAATAACCAGAACATCTTGGTTAACAAGGTAAAGGACTCCTACCGGGAAGCCACTAGTGGTAGAGAGGTGCACTTACATTATGTGTGCGCTCATGTAGGCACTTTCGGCAACGAAAGAGCTGATATGCTGGTCATAGTGGCTGCGAGTTTACCAGAGCCAGCGCTGGACCTGTCACGTCCAAGGTCTCACCTGATAAGGGTGCTGCGTAATGAAGCACTGCGTGTATGGCAGCTAAGATGGGAAAATGAAGAAGTGGGTTGTCAGACCTTCAGATTCTTCGAATCAGTCTCTGAAAAAAGAATTTTTGGTAATACTATCGTTGCCCAAATAGTGACTGGAGACGGACGTGTAACGGAATACCTTCATAAACTAGGGTATCCGATTAGTGAGTTATGTTGCTCGTGCAATGTAGTGGGGGAATGCCTCCACTTCGTGCTGTCTTGTACCAGGACCTCGGAAGAAAGGAGCAAGCTGGTATACAAGAGCGAAAGCTTGAATACCATCCTGGACCGGCGCAACTGGTCCATCTTGAAAAGGATAATGTCCATTACGTCGGATGACATTCCAATGATGGAATAACAGTGTGTCATTGACGATAGTCCGGTCGAGAGCTGGGACATAGAGGAATAGTTTAGGATTTGACGGTTCATTAAGGTGAGGTAGCACAAGTCTTCCACGAGAAATAAGTGTGTGCCAATGTTAGTGAGTGGATGCCGGCGAGACTTCTCTCCTCATCAAGGTATGGTTCTGAGGCTCCTCTACTGAGGCTGGTGGCGGCTGTTGGACGGTAGATTTGAGTTCAAAAATCTTCGAGTTCCAAGGTATCAAAATTAGTTATAGAAGCTTCAGCTTCTGGCACTAAGCCTAGCAAACTCGATCCCCTTCTGTCCCTTTCGTTAGAAGGAGTTTCTGTGTAGTTAGTTTCCATAATGCTATTTCTAATATTTTCTTCATTGTCTATATTTTTATTATTTAACATATTTTTCGTTGTTCAGCATCATAACAATGCGTAATGGGGGAGGACTTATTAAGATTAAATGTAACACTTTTAGTGACAGTGCTCTCATTACGCGTATTGTTTGCATTATCTTTACAGTTGTTAACATTGTTATCATAAACACTTTCCTCAGAATCCTAGGTTAACACTGTTCTAGATTTTCTAATATCAGCTTAAGTTTTGACAGATTTAATAGAATTAAATTTTTTGCTTTTTCAGCGCTTATTACTAATTACATTTTTAACATTATCAGAGTTTTTAACTTTAGATTTATTATTATGAAAAACATCACTATAAACACTAGATATATTATCAAAATCATCATCCAAATCACAATTAGAAATGAGACAATAACCCATTTTGAAGCACTTACCTCATAATTCTTGCAATGATATGAATGCTTGTTGGTAAATTCCATTGAGGTAGTTCCAAAGCTCACTGTTTATATTTTTGTGAATATCCATTAATGGTTTCTTTGACGACGCACAGGTAACAAGCAGTTTACTGCTTTTTGATAAGTCACACGGTAACTTACATCGGTTAAGTTTTGTAATCGGCGCACTTGGGTCAGTGGACAAGAGAGAATCCAGGTTCGGCACATATCCTTTGACGAGAGCACGATAATCTACTTTGTTGATTTCCAGTGGAGCACAAGAGCCACTAGAAGGTTTGTCTCCATTGGCACTATTCACAGTTAATTGCTAGCCCTTAGAAGGTCCTTTTGGCCCGGAGCAGTCCACACCACGATCAATTAATCCACTAGAAATTTCGTTAAATTTTCCGTAGCACGTGGAGTTTGCATCGGACGTCCTGGAGGTTTCCACTGATTAACTAGTTGCACGAGGGGTTTTAGGCTTAGCACTTCCTTTATCTGCATGGAGGTCAGAGCAATCCATAATATCATCACGTCCAGCATCAGTAACTTGGCAAAAATCCACATTGGTAGCAGGAACCGTTAATCCAGAATCAGTCATATCGACGGTAAAATCCAAATTCTTCTCGCTAGTGCCTAACGAGGGGCAAATGGCCGCCGCCCTCGGGGCCGTATTCACCACCACGTTTAGCGGCCATCGTCTAGGGGGGAGATCAGTAGAAACCAGTTTATCACAGCTAGCTCAAAACACGTCCATTCTCTTCGAGAGGTCTGAGAATGAGAACAACTGATGTACCTGATCCAATGGTGGAGTGGTTACCCTTCCTAACTTCGAAACAGTTGCTTATATTCCTTTCTCTCTCTATTTGGTCATGTCACTTTTAAAGTGAATAAAAATGTAATTTTATTCAATTTCTGCATTGAATTCATTTCAGAATAGGAAGTAAATCGGCTGCTCTGACTGCAAATGGAACATCTCTGGATGCTTTGACTCAAGCATATTCTGGAATTACACAATATTCTGGTAAATACATAATTATTCAATGAAAATTATTAGTTACAGATAGATTATTTACATTAGCCTGAAGCTTTCTCCCTGTATTAATTTTATGTTTATTTATAGGTGGTACATTTGGAACTCCTTTTTTACATTTACTATTTTTTATTAAATGATTAAAATATTTTTAAGCAAACTTTTATGAAAATTTATTACAGAATTTTCTAAGACAAATTTCTTTGGTCATTCAGTGATTAAAATACATATCATTTAGATAAAACTTGTATTTACCATTATGAATGGAGAGATTTGCCATTTGAATATGCATGTTTGCGCAATTTTTGTAAATATACTGAATAAATTGACTGATTCATCGTCTATGACATTTATGAATAATAGTCCTTGAATACGTGTTATAGATTTACAAGAGCTATCAAAGGATAGTTCCGCTAGAGAATCTTGCAAAATTATGTATACACTAGAAGCGATATGAAAATATGAATAAAAAATTTGGTAGTGTAAAATGTTTTCCTTACTCATTAAAAAAATTATACTAATTTTTAACTAAAAATTTAACAAAGAAAAAAATGCTTCAGGAAATATTTTATATTCTCTTTTGAATTTATAAAATAATAAATTTATAACCTTTTAAAAAAATTCCCCTCCGATAAAAAAAATCTCCCAGTGAGATAATATTTTCATTTTTTCCAGCTTGAATTTTTCTTCATTACTAAACTAGTGAGTTTTATATTAATGAGTTTTTCTTTCCATTTTGAATATTTAGTTTCAATCAATAAAGAATTTCTATTTCTATATAAAAATTGTTAAATTGAAACTGTACGTTATACATATAATTTGCTCTGTTTACATATTATTGAGTTATTCCAGAAAAAGATACTTTCACACTTGAGAATTTCTTAACTACTTTTTATTTTTCAGTAAAAATATCTTTCCATTAAAATAGTTAGCCGACTGCTATATCAGATTTTTTATTTTTAGCTATTTTTTACTGTATTCCATATTCTAGTAGTCCTGAGAATATAACCAAAATCTGACTTTCTCAATCCAAAAAAAAAAAAAAAAAAATCAACTTATCACTTTTCTCTAGTAACCAACTATTTGAAATACATTTAACTTCTCGTGAAATTTTTCAACATTTTCATGTACGCTAATATTTTCATGAAACTTTTATATATTGATTTTGAAAGTGCATTAATCTCCATATTGACATATGTCCAGATTTTTATGATTTGCATTTAATTGCCATTCTTTATGACAATGGCTTAGTAAATCTGTGTAATTTATCTAGGAAATAAATGCATTTTTTAATTCAAAAATTTTATGACTTCATTATTTCACTCTTATCAGAAATGAATTTTAAATTATAAATCATAAATAAGATAATATTTTATTGAAGTTTCCTTACTTTACTAAAATATTATATTGGGCTACTTAAAATACATCAGAAGCATTATCTATAATAAATATAAGGAAGTGTAACTTAAATTAGGTATACATGCATTGGATAAAATGAAATTGATTTTTTTTTATTTTCATTCTGTATTGTTTTTATTAATTTCATAATAAAATTTTATTAATTACAGCGTTACCATTTGCTCAGATTGGTTTGCAATCACCTAGTCCAGCTGGAAAACAAATTGAAGGTAATTTAGAGATAACGTTTGGTCAATTTTTTCTTTTGTTCCAAAGAAGAAATATTTATTATAAAATCCCGCTTAGCTTCACACAATTTTAAAAGATTATATTTTCCACAATCTTATTCGGCATTTCAGCACATTTTTCTTTCCAGTGACTGAAAATTTTCCACGGACTTGATGTTTTTTATAACAATATCACTTTAATGTCAATTATTATATGGTATTATACTCCAATTCATTACATATAAATATCAAAAATGTAATAATAATTACATTTAATCTATATAACTACATAGTTTCATTTAACTTAGATTATATATAGATCATTAAAACATTCTATTACAGTGGTTTTCAATTTTATTATTTTATATAATTTTTTCTAATTCTTTTGACGAATGATATGAGTAATTGTCTTAATACTGTTTCGTGTTAAAAAGAATTTTCTAATTTCGTATTGCTTATTTTATAAATTACAGAGATTAATTCCTTGTTTTAATGTAACTGCGCATTTTTCCCCCATGTCCTTTTGCATGTATATGCGAGTATCCCATTAATTTAGAACGTTTTATTAAGTTTGATTTCATTTTTAATTAACATTCATATTTTATGCTAATCAGGTAACAATATGAATAATACTAAACAATGTAATAATATTAAACAATAAAATTGTCTAATAATATGATTTTTACATTAATTTAGTATTTACACTCAAGAAAACTGAAATTGAATTTTTTGTAGCGAATATTATTCATTCATCTTATGCTTGACACAAACAAAGGTGCAAAATTAACTTTCTTTTTAAAGAATTTTTCTTTTCTTAATTTTAACAAGGAAATTTTTTAAGAATTTTTTTACCTTTTTTCAGGTTGGACAAAATCTCCAAGTAATGGTAATGTGTCCAAATACAAAGAATAGAAATTAATATCTATCAAGAATACTTAAAGTAAAAATTCCAAAACACCTTGTTAAAGGAATATTAGCTTTAATTAATTAAAAATTTAAGTAACGAATTATTTAACTAATGAAACAAATAAGATTAGTCAATGAACTAGGTATAAGTTTTCCATTTAATCGAAGTATTTTCAATCACAGTTTTTGTTCCACTTTTCGAAACAGGAACTGATGTAACGAAGCGAAACAAAACAGATCCTGTTACAAGATATGGAATGAAAAATATATATCGTATAAACACAATAAAAATAAATGCCAGACAAGAGAAATAATTAAAAGAAGTTTTTCCATTTGACTTTTATCCCGTACCAATCGACATATAATTTTGATGACACAATGACAAAGGGATTCCTTCTTGAACATGAGGATGATTCTTTCTTATCATTGATTGTAATTTGATTAGAGTTGAACGCATTTTTCAGACTTTTTCTTCCTTTATTAAGATAAAACCGAATATAATATCACAAATAAAATCTTCACTAATCCTTTTTCAATATTTTCTCTCTGCCCATCAAACATTTAACTTTGGCTGGAAATACTGATCTTGTAGAGAGCCCTGCTGATGGACAATCCCTTAATTAGATGCCGTTCTAAACGGGAATCTTATGTCATTCTGTATACTCTACAAATTCAAAGTTTTCTGCAGTTAAAATAATAAGATTTATCAAGCTAAATGCGCATACAGATATTTTTAACGCTGCATATGTGTAAATATAAATGCTGCTTTTTCTGAAGATTGATTAGGTTGTATTCATAAACTATTTTGAGAGTAAATATATTTGTAAACATAAATATTAAATCTCAAAGTTTCCTTTTCTCTTGATCTCATATTTATAATAATTATTTTCATAGGTCCAGAAGGAGCTAATTTGTTTATATATCATTTGCCACAAGAGTTTAATGATACTGATTTAGCTCAAACTTTCATGCCATTTGGTAATGTTATATCCGCCAAAGTTTTCATTGATAAGCAGACTAATCTTAGCAAATGTTTTGGTATGTTATAAATATATTTTTAGCACATTAAATTAAAACTGAATTCCACATATAGAATTCAAACAACTTTCAAATTTTAGGATTCGTCAGTTATGATAGTCCAAGCAGTGCACAGACCGCGATTCAAGCAATGAATGGGTTTCAGATTGGGATGAAACGTCTTAAGGTCCAACTTAAACGATCAAAAGAAGCAAACAAGCCATACTAATCTGGAATTGATTATTTTTGCCTGTACATCTGATGGTCAGTATTATGCAATTTAATTTTTTTTGTTTAACACTTTTATTTTAAAGGTTAGATTAAGACATCTAAAATAGTAAATAAAGTTTTTAATTTTTGGTAAGTGGTGAAAACAAATTTGACATTTTTCCAAATTAACTAATTTATAATATATTTTCATTTTCCCAAACTCTAGAATTTCTTATGATACTCCTTATCAGTAAATTTTTCTATTGATGCCAAGGAATTAGGTAACTAAAATGTATTTTTTTAAATATTTACTTTTATTGACATTAAAGGGCAATATGTTAATGAACATGACAAGTAGTATGGTAAGCATTCGCTTAGCTGTATCACTTTATGATTCTTGTTTCGAAGAATCCATTAATTTTTAACTGCAAAGTTTCACAACTTCTTGTTTTCTATTTAATAGATCAAAAAAATTTCATGAGATATAAGTTACTGAAATTTCTAAAAAAATCATTAACTTCATTAATTATTGAAATATTTGCTCAGTATTAGTTAAACATGTTTATATGTTTCAATTTTCATGAGCACATACACACACACACACACACATATATATATATATATATATATATATATATATATATATATATATATATATATATATATATATATATATATATATATATATATATATATATATATATATATATATATATATATATATATATATATATATATATATATATATATATATATATATATATATATATATATATATATATATATATATATATATATATATATATATATATATATATATATATATATATATATATATATATATATATATATATATATATATATATATATATATATATATATATATATATATATATATATATATATATATATATATATATATATATATATATATATATATATATATATATATATATATATATATATATATATATATATATATATATATATATATATATATATATATATATATATATATATATATATATATATATATATATATATATATATATATATATATATATATATATATATATATATATATATATATATATATATATATATATATATATATTACTCCACATAAAGAATATCTTAATTATAAGATTCCCTTAAATTGTGACATGAATAATGAAATTAAACATATCATGGTATGGAGTTGAGTTTGTTAGTATTTAATTATTTGGCAATTGAAAACCCAAAGATTTTTGCCATTTATAAACTCAAAGATATGTACATGAACCCAAAAAAATTGTCATTAAATTTTTTTTCATTCTTTAAAATAGTTATATAATCAGAATCTCTAAAATAATGTAATTAAATAGTAGTAATTTATGATATAATCTTAAATTTGTCACATTTTTAGATTCTGACAAAATTTTATAAGCGTTTTTACTTTAAATTTTTATAATATATGGTCAGAATCTAAAGAACATAAAAATTCTAATGTATAACAAATCAAATTTTATTTTTAGTGCATTTTTGCTGTATTCTAAAATAGCTGAAAGTATATCAGTGTATAGATTTATTTTTTAACAACGTAACCAGCCATATTAAACACTGCTTCAAAATATGTATTATTACGATATACAGCAATACGATTGCTTTCTGTTAAGGATTCAAGAACTTTTTCTTTTAAAGCAGTAGTGAGAAGAATTTAAAAAATCTTCTCTAATAACTGAGTTACTTTTCACCTGGTTCAATACAAAATATTGATTAAAATTTTAAACAAACAAAATATAAAACAGAATTATATTTACTGAAACAAACTTTAAAGCCTATCAATTACACTTTACAGATTTCTTTAAATTTCATGTTTTAAAATATTTTGTAAGCATTCTTAACTTATTTTATACACATCATAAGTTTAGAGACAAAAATATAAGGTAAACTACATTAAGCCTTTATATACGTGTCAACAAATTTATAAAAAAATATTTTTAAATTGCAAAACACATATTTCAAGTTTCAGGTTTAGATAAAAAGACTTCAATAAAAATTTTAAAATGGAAACAAATTCCTTGTGTGTTAAAGGTTTAACTTCAAAGAGCAAAACTTCACTCTTCCAAAACTGCAAATTGTAAAACAAGTTTATATCTTCGATTCAAATTATTATTCATTTGAAATTTTTCCTAAATAAATAAAAATAAAATATTTTTAACTTCATCGTGATACCTCATACATTAATAATAGCTTTTGTGTGTGAAAACTACAAATATATCAAAAATTATTTATCCAAATTTGAATTGGAAGTAGAACAATTTTTCAAAAGTATTTTGAGTTCATCTCACTAAATTTGATCAAAACTAGAAATAACATCATGGTGAGAAGTAGATGGAATTTTCTCCACTTAAAAAGCACTCAGATGTTGGATTTGCTCCTGAGAGAATAATGAATAGTTATCTGAGACAATTGAGATCAATACTCTTAAGCGATTAACAGAAACTATTGTAAAGTTCATGATTAAGTGTTCGAATGCTTTTGTGCCACTGATTTTGTCAGAAATGTTTTCAAAATGTTATAGATTATATCACTGGTATTACTAATAACATAATTTATAATTAATTACGAATAAAAAATAGAAACTGAATATTTTGCTTCCAACAAACAAATTTTCTTTATTGTAAAGTGTTAGTGTGTAGGCCATTCTTAATAAAAAAAACACTACTATATAGTATTTGTATTAATATTTGTGTGAGGATTTTTTTTAAGTTCTACAATAGTAACGTGCTTTTATATTAGCCATAAAATTGCATTACAAAATGATTTTATCACTCATTATCTCGTAAATTCCAGGGATTCAGAACAGTACCCTAGATTTTAAAACAGTATTTATAAAAACTAGATCATTAAGTGTTTCATTAATTCAAAAGTACATAAAAAATGTCTCCTTACGATCTTACCAATTGTGATTACATTTTAATGCAATATATTTGGGTACGTTCTTCTCTGAAATCTACATTTCATCTTCACAATTGATTTCCGTTCGTAAATAGAAGATTCCTCAGCTTAAGTTTTCGGTCTGGTTGCTTATCTTATTCAAACATGAGCTTTCTTTCTTGTATTTTCTGCGTGGAGAGTACAGTGGGTGATTGGTTAACTAACAGTTCAAATTATGACCAAGTTGAATAACGAGCACTTTCACAAAATTTTTGTGTTCGGATAACGAACTAAAAGGAATTCTATCGAACACTTCTTGGCTCTCTGGAGCATGTTGTGCCGAGTTGCCAAACCCAAAGGACCAAAAATCGTTTTTCGTCTTTCTTGAATTATGTTGCTTGCATTTTAAACTCCAAATTTCTATCCTGGAAAATGTTTTTCCAAAATGATATGTATAGTCAAAGTAGATCATCAGTTATGGTTTTAGTTTCATTCAAAACGGAAACTGGTTTCATTTCGAGTACCGTCCTGCTTCGTTCATTCATTACAGAAGTGGGAGGATGTCAGAGCAATAGTCACAGAATGGCACCCAAACCATGCTGATATCAGTAATCTGAGAAATCTTTATTATAAAAATGTTATTAATAACTTCTGGAAAGTTTTAAAAAATTGAAAAAAGCAATCGATTCTTAACATGTTCTTTAAAGCCCTATTTTCAAAAATTGAAAAGGATTTATTAGTATACATGGCTATATGTATGAATAATTTTTTTTAATATTCTAACTAAGAAATTATGCATTCTTTTATTAAATTATTTTTTAGGATTTCCAGAACGAATTAATTGATTTCACAAAAAACTTTGATAAACTGATGATCGATTAATGAACAATTTGGATAGCAAATATAGTCTTTTAATGAATAATGCTCGTTAATCAATAACCCCCACTGTACTTTATTATTAAGCCTACCATTAAAATAAACTACTATTTTGTGATTGTATACACTTGAACTTTTGCTTTCAAACCTAATATTAAAATTGATGTAAGCGCATTCAACCCTAATGTCTAAATAGCCATTTTACATGGTCGCATGTGAAAATTATATACTGTAGGGGGATTTCTTGCCAAAAAATGTTTTTATTCGCAGTCCCTAACGGACACACATAATCGACCATAAAATTGACCACACATAATAAAGAACATTTGATAGATGAATGGACAAAATAAGTGTATGCATATTTAATAATATAATCATAATATAGATTGCATGTCTAATAAGTTTTAAAACTTAATAAATCTTTTTAATCGTTGAAAAAGTATTAAGTTTAACAAATCCTGATATTGCGAAATATTTAATTTAAGTGGTGTCTTACTATAACAATGAAATTCAAACTGGATAATAAGCTATATTCGAATAATTATTGTTTAAAATCAGCTAATTCAAAAGTTTCTTTTATGAATAGGAATTAATTTTGTATTATACAAGAATATAACAGACAAAATATGTTTAATAAGAACCTGCAAATATAATACCATTCCTATCATCAATCTTCTTATAAAATTAGGTTTTTAAGGTTTATATATATATATATATATATATATATATATATATATATATATATATATATATATATATATATATATATATATATATATATATATATATAAAATGGAGAATTTATTGTCAAAAAACATCGCTTATTTATTTGTTCGTTTTTCTTTGTTATCGGTGTGGTTTGGTCTTTTTTTAAATAAAATATTAGCAATTTCGATCCATTAAACTTTAAATTATTATCGTATCAATGCTCGAAAAACTTGAAAGACTTACATGAAAGTTTAATATACTCATCCATATACATTTTGTTTCTTATTTTCTGAAATGTTCACTTAAGCTGAAAACTACCTTTCCTAGCTCTTGTGGAGAGTTATGGTAATGTGAAGCAAAGAGAGCGGATGAGAACATTAGAAATTAGATGAGCAATAAACTTTTCAGTGATGTCTGAGCATCCTTAAAGGGAGGTGGTCTCCTATCCTTTTCACAAAAGGTTAAATCCCAAGTAAACTTCAACACATATTTTTTTATAAAATAAAATTAAAATTTTCCTTATTTTAAACTGGTCCCAGAAACATGTGGAGCAAAAGGAAAATCTCGTGCTTTATTTTCTTCATACTATAAAGGAGATTTTTTTATCTATTTTAAAAAGTTTTCATTCGCAAAATTTAAAAATTAATTTAAAACTTTAAAAATCCAAGCTTTCAAAAAACAGTTTTTGCAAAACAATGCTCTTTTCTATGAACCTGAATTTCAACAATATTTTGGTTCCCCCATACAGTAGCATCATTGATCAGAAAAAATAATGGCTGTCGTTTTCTGAATATGTCTAATATTCACATGTCCTTAAAATGATAATCCTTAGAAATTGCAGTTGAACTTAAAAGGAAAATTCCTCCGATACCCGTTTCATGTTACAGTGATTCAATTCATGGTATAAGATTTAAAAGTTGTAATATAAAGATACTGGTTGTAGTAACTAACTCTTAAAAATTAAGGAATATTTTATTGCATTTTTAAGCACAAAACAATATAACCTCAGTTTCTGAAGCAAAAATGTTAAAGGTGTATAATGTAAAGTATAGTTAATAATTCTGTAATAGAGATTAATGTGGATTAGAAAAATGTATTTATTCTTTTGCCCAATAAAAAGTTCTTCGAGTTCAAGTCTTTCACTATAACCTCTCCTTTATATTTCAAGTACAAAAGCATAAATGACTATTGACATCGAAAAAGTTCAATTTAGGAAAGAAAATTTCAGTCATTGCTAGAGATAAATTTTTACTTTGTGTCAAATGTGTGATGAGAAAGAAGGATCGTATTTGTTTGGGTTTACATACCAAAGACTGACATTAAAATCGATTTATTAATTAACTTAATTAATTGATTAAGTATTTTTTATTTAAATCTATGGAATTTTCTCTAATTGCATAAAATTAACTTAACAGTATGTTTCTAATTTGTGTTTATTTTGAAGCAAGGAAGTTAAGTATGATAAATTATGAATGCAAAATGTATACGAAAAAATTTAATTAATGTTTAATATGAAGCAAATTTTTTAAATCTTCTTTCCTTTTGGAAGCACTCTCCGAAAACTATCCTTCTTTGATGGAATATTTTTATTGCTCTATTTTAGTACAATTTTTTTTTTTTTTTGATAAATTAAGAGATTGCAATTTTAAGCATCTAATTCTATAATTTAGCTTAAAGCTGTTTAAACTGATAGAACATTACAAGAATTCATAAATTTATCATATCTGTACATAAGGTTCAAATACATATTTTATTTTATTTCATAATTTTAAATTATCTGAATTATTTTAAGGCTTGGAGAAAGGGTAATACATAAAATTTCTTTTTTAATCAAATCATATTAATTTGTATGAAAATGTAACTTTAAATTGCAAGAGAATGGGTTCAAAGTTTTGTTAACAAGAAAAGCTATTTATTATCAATAAAATTTTCAAAGGTTTTTAATAAAAGACTCTTTTAAAATACCAAGTTATTTAACCTATTAGAATTATTAACTTGCATAATCAACTATGTTAGTTGGCCTTCAATGAGTTATAATCAATATGTGAAGTATTATTTTGCTTAGATGAACATTTAGCTATATAATGCAAGAAATATTCGATATCAAATTAAATAAATTGCGTAATCGAATAAAAAAATTAATAAATAACTCATTATCCTTATTCGTTTGTATTAAATACCAATAAAAGAAGTACCATAACGCTAAAATAGTTGTAGGAAGTAATTGAAGCATAAATTGTAGAACAGTTATTCAACGAAAACCTTGCAGTGCACTGTCAATAAATGACAAGTTCAAAAGGACTTAAGAACCTCCAGTTTAATAGTTTAAATTTCGCAGCTTCTTTCTTCAGCCTCTGGCTGGTTTTATCATTTTAAATACGCGAGAAATTTGCTCAAAGTAGTAACTACTGCTACGCTATAAGCATTTTCTATATACACTCTCAAAAGCGATTATTTAATTGTAATTATAAATAAAAGAATAAAAAAAATAAATCTAGAATTATGCATTAAATTTTATTTTCACTTTGCAATGATTTAGTCTACACAACAATTTGCTTGTTATAAAAGAGAACTGAACACAACATGACTATTCTTACCTTCACATGCTTAAGTCACCTTCTTCTGCTTAAGTGATTCTACAATACTAAAGGGGAAAAGTTTAATAAAACTACACTTTCGTTTTAATGTGTTGATAAAGAGGAAAAATGTATTTTTTATACTTTGACCAAAGTTACTCGATATGATATTAGAAGACTTATTTTTTATTTAAATATTTAATTTTTTACTTTAGAAATTATTTCACCTTCATTTTCATTATAATCTAAATAGCAAGTACATTTTAAACTACATATGAGTGTGCTTAGGGAAATCTCTATCTCTAATATTCCTTAATAATTCTACTTATTACATCTGCTTGTCACTTATTGCTTTCACCTATTTGTGGACGAACACAAAGCTAAAATCCTGATAAAGGAAAAAAAGAAATATGATCACGGAATTATTGGCTCAATTTCAAAAAGTATGAGAACGTATATTAAAATGAAACTTATTGAGAAAGAAGACACATTCAGGATTTGTACTGGTTAGGGATAACTGGAAAAAATAAATCTTGCCTATTCGAAAAGAAACATTAAAACAGCTTAGGATCGTATTTAGTCCCCTTTTTAATGACATTCTGTTGTTCATACAATAAGGAATATAAATAAAAAGGATTTATGACAAATCGTTTCCATGCCTGACAAAGATCTGGTACATTTAGCGAAACAGATGGTAGCCACTTGTTTCACTAACCTTAAGACCAATGAAAGTAGTGAGTACTTATATAATAAATTTTGTCAAGTAATAAACTGAACAAAAGGATTGAAGAACTAATGAAATTAACCGTTGTAAAATGGAATAAAAATATACAGATATTTTTAAGATTTCGACACATCTTAAAAAAGTTTTTGTCAGTATCACAAATAATGAAAATATTCATACTTTTTTTACAGTTTAATTATTTATGTTAAATGTTATTTTTATCAATAAAATTTGTTATTCGTTTAAAATTGCTGATATTTTTATTTATTTTACATGGCATCAATTGATTTATCAGAAATTATAGAGTAAAAGTTTATACCTATAATTTTGAAAAATAGATTTACACTTCGAAATTTCATTAACTTATGAATATTTTACATTAATATTATGTCTTGAATATTGAAAGAAATATATAATGTATTAAAAAAACTTTTGCACCACATAAATTTGATTTAAATTCAAATCATGGAAGCCTATTCTGGAACAATAAATTTAAAGATATTTTAGTCACGTGTCAAAAATGTTTCGAAATGTTTCAAAACATTTGAAAACATTTTCAAATGTAGTTTATGTGCTATATTTAATACTAATAATTATTAATTAATATATGTTTAATTGTTTAATACACTACTAGCCATTAAAATTGCTACACCAAGAAGGCGACATTCTACAGTAGTGAAATTTATACAAAAGGAAGAAGGTGCTGTGATATGCAAATGATTAGCTTTTCAGGGCATTCAGTCAAAGCAGGCGCCAGTAGCGACACCTACATTGTGTTTAAATGAGGAAATTGTTCAGCCGGTTCCTCATACACAAATTGCATTTGAACGTTGTTGCCTGGAGAAAAGTTGTTGTGATGCCTCGTGTAAGAAGGAGAAATGCATACCAGCACGTTTCTGAATTTGATAAAGGTCGAATTGTAGCGTACAGGGATTGCAGTTAACCTTATCGCAGTATTGCTGATCGCGTCGGTCAAGATCCAATGGCTGTTAGCAGAATATGAAATATCGATGGGTTCAGGACGGTAATACGGAACGACATGCGGGATCTCAACGGCCACCTATCAACAGCAGCCGAGAAGACAGGCATATTAACCGCATGGCCGTAATGGATCGTACAACTACGTCACAAGCCGTGAGTCAAGAAACGGGGTCGTTTGGAAGACAACAAGTGTCTGCACGAACAGTTCAACGACGTTTGCAGCAGCATGAACTCTCAGCTCGGAGACCATGGCTGCGGCTTCCCTCGACGCTGCGTCATAGACAAGAGCACCTTCAATGGTGTGATCAACGACAAACCTGGGCGCACGAATGGCAAGACGTCATCTATTCAGATGAATCCAGGTTCTGTGTACAGCATCATGATGGTCGCATCCATGTTTGGCAGTATCGTGGTGATCGCATACTGGCAGCGTGCATTCGTCATCGTCGTACTGGCCCATCACCTGGGGTGATTGTATGGGGTGCCATTGGATACACGTCTCGGTCAACTCTTGTTGGCATTGACGGTGATTTGAACAGTGCAATTTACATTTCTGGTGTGTTATGACCCATGGCTCTACCCTTTATTCGAGCCCTGCGAAACCCTACGTTTCAGCAGGATAATGCCCGACCGGATGTTGCCGGTATTGTATGGACCTTCCTTGATACGGAACATGTTCGGCTGTTGCCCTGGCCAACACATTTTCCAGATCTTTCACCAATAGAAAACGTCTGGTCAATGGTTGCTGAGCGACTGGCTCGTCACCAACGCCAGTCACTACGGTTGATGAACTGTGGCATCGTGTTGAAGCTACATGGGCATCTGTACCTGTACAGCCAATCCAATCTATGTTTGACTCAATGCCCAGGCATATAACTGCTGTTATTACTGCTAGAGTTGGTTGTTCTGTGTACTGATTTCTCAGGATCTATATCCAGCCAAATTTTTTGAAAATTTAATCACTTGTTATTTCTAGTATAATATATTTGTCCAATTAATATCATTTTGTTTTCTGCATTTCTTCCTGGTGTAGCAATTTTAATGGCCAGTAGTAATCCCAATTAGGTTTTTAATTTGTTTTTTGTTTTGTTTTTAGTGTCATTTTAAACTTACCTTTTCATTTTATGTTAATTAATATTTCTTTATATGTACTTTTCAATGTTTTTATATTGTGTTCATATCTATAAATTTATTAATATTTTAAAATTATTAATTTCATCTATTAATATTTCATGTTCATGTAAGTGTGGCTGCTCTTTGTCTTTCATAATTTTTTATTAAAATTTTTGTTACTGCATGAAATATTGTACTTTTGATCTTTCTAAGTGTTAAAATTTTGAGCGAAACTAAAATTACATTACTAATTAAGAGTTCTTTTTTCGATAAACAAAAGAACAAATACTTTAGTTAAATTTTTAATTGATCTTTTAATTCCAGTTTTTAATGATTTCAATTTCTGCTTCTAAATATTTTTCTTTATTATTTAAAATATTATTCTTATCTACTAACTTAATTTTTCTTATTAATTAAGGATACTGTATTATTTTTTATTAGTTTTTTATGTAAAAAGAGTGTGAATACATTTCTATTTCTGTGTTTTACTTCTATACTTTCATACGTTTGCACACTAATAAATTAGGCCAGGGCTTCCCAACCTTTTTAGCTGGTGGATCCCTTTTTCAGGCAAAAAATCCACGGCGGACCCCTGTCAGTCAAGCGCACAGTAACAAAAGTAAAATTCAGCTCGAAGCCCATCGGAATTGAAAACTTCATAATGCAAGTTCCATTTTTTCAATAACTACATGACGAATCGAGAGTCTGATTTAATAATGAATGAAAACAACTTTAAACTAGCTACGTTTCCATTAGTCTGCATTCCTACACTATACATTTATATACTTGCTCACATCGTTCAATAAACTAGGCTGGCCATATTTCTATAATTGAGTGGAGGGGAATATATTTCAAAGAAAGGAAACACTAGTTGGATAACATGTGCGTTCTTTTTACTAGAAATGAGTTTGTTGGAATAGTAATTGAATCTTGCTGTGAAGGTTGAGGTTGCTTCTGATCACACAGTTTTGAAAAGTCGGGCTCAATACTTGACAGTTGGAGACGGATGTCAGGCTCAGCATCTTGACAGTTTTAATACTTAGTTTTGGTGCCGGCATAGATCGAAAATCCGAATTCGCACATGCATGTTGTGACGAATTGAAGAAGACCACGTTTTTTCCAACAAAAGGGTATCTTTCTTAAGAATTTTCCAACAAAATTTTTCTTAAGCCAAACGTATCCAAAAGTATAAATAACCGGTAATATCAAAAGTAGAACTCAAGGTTGTGAGCCAGTGGAAATTTCTATATATATCATATTCATTCGACGATAGAATGTTTGACTTTTTGGATACAACGAATAGGTTGTCCATCCATTCGTATTGCTGCAGTGTCTCATCTTGAGCTGTTGGGAAATAATGCTCCAATGATGATGCAAAGCTTCGGAGGTATTCGAAGATTTCATGAAACAAATTGTTTCTAAGCTGCTATGTCTTGTCTTTCAGAAAATTATTGAGAAGAGGAAAACACTCTAACTCCCCCTCCTCCACACTTTTTGCCCAAAAATTGATTTTCCTTTTGAACGCTTGAATTTTATCGTTTGCAGTCACAATGGTTATAGTTTTCTCTTGCTGTGAAGTATTCATTTCGTTCATTTTGGAGAAAATATCTACAAAATAAGCAAGTATACATTGCCAATTTTCATCATTAATAATCTCTGCTAATTTGGTATTATAGCAGTCTATATGTATATCTAGGACTTATAAACTGAATTTATATAATCGAGGGAGTGCATTCGTACGTGAGAGCCACCTTACTTCTGTATGTTTTTGCATGTATTTTCCTGAAGTGTTTAGAAGCAGCTAATTTAGTGTTCTTCCTCTTGAAGATATCCATCTTTTTGGTATGGAGACCTGTTTGAGTACCCTCAAAATGAAGAAGCAATTTAGCTGGAGCCATCGAACTGTTTGAAAATCCTCGCGCACAAATTACACACTGTATTTTATCCTCTGTCTTGATGAAGCCCGTTTTTAAATAACTTTTGTTGAACTTACGGTTTTTAGTTATTTCACTTCCGCAGGTCACTGCAACTAATCGAGAGCTTTCAGAGTTTTTGCATAATAAATCCGGCTGTGGCGCGTCATGTAACTGTTCTTCATTTGGCCATCCTCCTTCATCATTCATGTCAACCGAGAGTATTCTCTGCTATGAAGGCGATGGAGAAGCTGCTAGCTTCTTCAATGATCCCAACTTCAGTCACCAATTCATGGTGGAAGTAATAAACTGAGCAAAAAGCAAATGGTGCACTCACGAAAAAAACTCAACATTGAATAATGCATCGAGAAAAACGAGGAAAAGTATGTGACCGTTCACCGCACACAAAACGAGGCTTTGAGCACTCTGATTGGTCGACTGAGCTCACGCCATTTCTGAAGATCATGCATAAAAGGTTTCTAAGCATCGATAGACGTAATCCAGCGCGCATGCGACTCCGGAGTTTACAGAAATTCGAGCAGGGAGGCCACATCCACCAGCTTTATACTACCTGAGTGTCAATATGATATGAACTGCAGTCACTGTTCTAAGGTAGCCACGGATCCCTAAGGGGTCCGCGGACCACAGGTTGGGAAGCCCTGAGTTAGGCAATTCTAAATTTATAAGACAAGGAATAATAATATTCATAAGAAAATTTCCTATAATGAAAAAGGGATAATTCTCTTAGGAAAAATTTGAATTTTGAAGATAAATTTATCATAAATTGTTTTCTTAAAAATACAGAAATCTATCATAAAAAATTTACTTCAGTGCTGTTTCATTTGATAAAATAACAATTAGCAGTTAATACCAATATTATAATAAATTATTTTAGTACTATATATTTCATAAGAGAAATTATTATTATTATTATATTGTGGCAACTCAGCATGCTATCTGTTTGTGTAGTATTTAAAATTTTTCATCTTATTCGTTATTGCAGAGAATAATATAAAAAATAGCAATCTCTCCAATAATTTGACATATAAACCTAAATTAAAACTAAAATTAAAGTAATTTAGTTAACCTGATATATT
Organism: Latrodectus elegans; assembly: GCA_030067965.1. Classification (NCBI taxonomy): domain Eukaryota; kingdom Metazoa; phylum Arthropoda; class Arachnida; order Araneae; family Theridiidae; genus Latrodectus; species Latrodectus elegans. The sequence goes on from CM057809.1 coordinate 2,028,621, forward strand.
TTCATTTCTTATTTCTTTCCACGGCATTTTGCAAAGAAATACAAAGAGCAGCTTAAAGGTTTGCACCTATGTAGCATATATTAACATTCCTCTTTTTTCTTTACTTTATTAGACTGCCTCTTTGATGAGTATTGCCATGTGTTCTCTCACTACTGTGGTGTACATCCATCTCCCTGTCCTGTTATGTCACTTTTTGACCCTCGTGGTCTTATGGCTCACCAACGACAAATTTTGTTTTATCAGAAATAAATAGACAAACTGCTTTATAATTGCAGATGTGCTTTGTAAACAGTGCTATGTAAAAATTATAAGAATGAAGACCAGGGCTTAAAATATTTTGCAGAGCATCATTGTTCATAACCGTCCCTTGTACAGAGCTTGGCATGTCAGATTGGTGTGTTTAGTATATCGAAGTTATGTTTTTGTTTACAGTTTTCACTATGTTAGTAGGACTTGAAATGTTTTGTGTGTAATTGTGTTATTATTCTATTTTTTGCTTTGCTACTGCATTAATTTTAAATTACTATATTTCATTAGGAAAGACTTTATACTGTAACTCTTCTTAATGCTACTTGTAAAGTTGTGCTTTGTCATTTCTGTATTTAAATATTCTACTTGTAATTCTGGGGTGCTTTCAAACAAAATAATCTGTTTGTTGCAATTTAAGAAAGTTGTACTTCAAATTCCAGACATTCAGCTGTTTATTGAGGTAAAAGAAATTTTATAAATGCTCTGTGATTTAAAATTTTAATGCAAAATTGTTTCCCTACATCGATGACACTCAACTTCATATTAAACTTGTGAACAGAATTCCTGCAAAAAAACAAAATATATTTATAACTAAGCATTCATATTTGCATGTATTTGAAATACATAACCTGTATAAGAAATGGAAAAAACACTACTAATTGCCTTAGATCTTCATCATGAAAAGAGTAAATCCTAATTTTTAACAGTCAGAAGATGTATATGAAAATTTTTTCATCTTCACACATTTTCGTGTCTTAATAGATTTTTAGTGTCACAATGTATGTATATTACAAGTACGGTTGGTCAAAGTGGCCAGCATTCATGTATTTTGATGCCTTTTTATGGCAGACCTTTTTGCAACTTCTAACCTTTCAATGCACAAATGTTGTATAATTACACCAAGATAACATGCATCTTAATATATTTGTCATACTTGGTATGAGATGCTCAAGTCTTGTATATTCAGAGAAAATAAATATTTTATTTATATTCCTCATAAGTATTCATGTGCACAATTCACTTTGTCTGTGCCAAATTACAAGAATGTTTAGAAATTAGATAATTCGGAAGTTGGCTGCTTTGACCCTAAATTAACTTGCTGTTGCAGTGTTATGTTACCAATTTGATGTTTTCTGTGTATAAAGACCTTTTTATCATATTTAAAAATTTTGAGCTTGAAATTTTTAATATTTTCTGGAAATTTTATCAATGATATGCCAAGAGCTAATCCTTTAATATATAAGTCTATTCCTTTTCTCTTAAATGTGATATTTGCCATTTATTAGGGAAGGGAGTCAATTATTATTACCTTGAAAGGTTTCATTTAAAAAAAATAACAATTTGGAACACACTCTTACAATATAAAATTTAGCATTGCTTCTTTTTCTTTTAGAGTGATGAATTTTTCACCCATTTTTTTTTCCTTTCCTAAAGTTGCTTCACGTTTGTGTGGAAAAAAGGATTTGATTTTACTTGCATATATTATCTATTTGCAATGTTTTCTGTCTTTCTCACAGAAATATATTTAACATTAGTTATGAACTTTTAATTTTTCATTTAATTATAAATTTACGTTTTGAAATCTTAAATAAGTTCTTGCTTGACTTCTATTAACATCTGAAAAATTAGATTAGTTTTGCAAAACTTTATACTTTTGTACTTAAGCATATTTTTTATTATTTTTCAATTCATAACGAGTAAAAATTTACTTTGTATAAGCTAAAAATGTATTGTAATTAATAGTTAAAATATTTTATTTCTCATTTAATAAAAGATTTTTCAGTTGAAGTACTTTTAAAATTTGTATTAAAGGTATTTGTTCAATGATTTTGCACTGGGAATTTCCTTAGTTAGATCCAGACGAAATAAAAAATAGAAAAAAAGAGCCCCAACAATGTTTAAACAGTCTGCTAAGCAGCTTAAGCAGTCAGATAAAAATTTAAGCAGTCTACATAGTTTTCTTTACTAAAAGTAATTTATACAGTTTTGATAAAAATGTTAAAAGTGATTACACTTGACTGAACTTTTAATTTTCTAACCTGTAGTGAAATGTAAATTTTGTAATATGAAATGTTATGAATGTCAAAATTCATTCCTTAATCTACAAAATACTTTCTTTTGTAAATAATTGAATTCATTTTGTTCAAATTGAGATTCCTTTCCGAAGGGAATATTCTTATAGGGTGCACTTAAAATATTCACTGATAAGAAATATTTTTGCACTTTTTTTATGAACAAGTAATAATGTAAATTTTATTATTAGCATCCCTTAATCTGTAAATTAGTAGGACATTTATTTATTAACAACCATGTAGTGTGTATTCTCAGTGTTTCTTACTGTCTAAAAAATTTTTATGCTGTACTATTGGAAGAATTTATCATTATCTTAGGCGTTTGTATTTTTGTTTTTTGTCCTCCATTCTTATGGAAAGGAGAACAAACAAAATAAGGGCATATCTGTGCTGCAATGCCTTACTAACTTCTCGCAGTCCTGGCAATGGTAAGATCATCGTTTGGGACACTGCAACTGTACAGAAGATGGAAACAAGAAAAATTAGTGAAAAACTAGAGTCTTTTTCGGGGTATACTGTTCAAATTAAAAGGACAGAGACATATATATTATTAAAAGATAAAACATTTTATGTGCTCTGTGTTTTTTTTTGTCAAATTCATCACTTTTTGAAACAAAATATCATTTATTGTATTTTAATGAAATTTTGGGTTTTCAATGAGAGAGTGGATCAAAATTCACTATGAAATTGCATGTATCTTTTTCATTAATATCCTTTAAGCATTTTAAAATAGGAATGCGAAAAAAATATCCAGAGCTTTGCATTTTCATTCACTACAATTTCAAAAGAAAGAAATATTGATAACTATATTCAAAGTTAGCTTAAACAAAATAACTTAACAATATATTTTTGTATAATTATAAGGAAAATCCCTTTATGTTAATGAAAGAACATGTCATTTGATTCAAATCTTCTATTTAATTGAATGCTTAAGTATTCTCAAATAAATTATCAAACTTTTATGCTTGTTAAAAGAATAAGTTTAAAAAATAATTGCTTTTGCTAAATCTGTAGACAGGCTCCGAGTATTTCATCAAAATCACTATATTCATTAGTTGAAGCCTGTTTAATTTTATAGAATTCCTAGAAAAAATAATATAGTGCTTAAAAATATAGAAAAGAAAACTGTAAGTGGTGGCAGCTTTGCAAACAATTTTCATTCAAAAAGGCTTTCTGCGCTCTCAAATGAAATGCAAGTGATCCAGGATCTTTTAAAATATTAATGACCACTTTGCAAACATTAAAACGGCATTCCTACTAAGATTTACTGGAAAAAATTTACATCGAGCATAATTTGAGATAAAATACTTGAAAAACCTATGGCAGATAAGAAATTTTTAAGCAAATTTTGGCAGCGAACAAAAGGTACCAATATCTATCTTGTAAAATTATTATAACAGGCAACCTTTATAAAAGTTTTGAGTTTATAGTAATACAAGTGTTTGACTAAATAATAGAAATATCTGTGAACAAAAGTGCTATTTTAATGCTCTTTGTAGACATTCAAATATAATAATATCAACCAGTTTCTTTAATTAGACATGCATATATTCTGCTATTATGTGTTGCTTTATTAAAGATTCGTTAGTCTTGGACTTTTTTCAAAAGCCTAAAATGCATGATCTCTCAGATATTTAAAGATACTAAACTGTTGGAGTCAGTCTAGCTAGAGCAAGTGTGACTGGAATATCCTCAAAATATTGGCGTTGCTAAAATTACGGTGTCACCACAGCATACACAAAACTTTGTAAAATAATCTCGGAAAAGTTAAATAGTGGATAGTAAGAGAAGTTCAGAGAAAGATTGACGGCTGCTGAAGTAGATTATAATGTCTAAAATTCAAACAACTGTAACAAAATTGATGACAGAGTTAAATCAGAAACTGGATTCTCCAGAACCAATGATTAAAGTTAGGTCTTTTCATTAACAGGACAAGAGTAGCAATTCGCAAGCTACAAATCACAAGTGTTAGCGACAAACGTTATCTATAATTCACATTTACAAAATTTGATCCATTGTTAAATCGAAGAAAGTAGTATGATCTGACAAATCATCTTTCATACTTTTTCCTAGAACAAGATGGGTGCACGTTTAGCAACTACACAAAAGTATGATCATAATTGCCTCCTCTCATCTATAAATCGTGGCGGCGGATCTGCCATGATATGAGAATGTCGCGGTTTTCTACATGCTCGATCGTAACCCTAGAAGAAAAGATCACTGCAGTGAAAAATAGAGAAATTTTATCTGACCAGGAACATTCCATGATGCAAACTTTATTTCTGCATGAGATGGCAGTTTTCAGGAAGATGATGCACCCATCCATGCAGCGAGACTTGCTCAGTCATGGTTTTATGAGTGGAGAAAGAAGTTAATCATCTACCTTGTCCAACACAGTCACCCGTTACCTCAATAGCGTTTAATACAGAATCCTTCACAGGCATCTCTCCCAGAACTTTCACCATATCTCCTTAAAGAACAGAATAACATTCCTCCAAACTCTATTCAGCATGTTTAATATTCGATTACATGGCGAATTCGATTTTACACCACATTAATAAATGTTTTTTTTTTAATTTTTATATATATAAATCTATGGTGTTTCCATTATCTTCATGATTACCTACATGTTGCAGACTGTACCAATTTATACTTCATTTTAAGCAATATTTATAAAAGTTGTTTTCAGTAGTGTGTAATACCGTCTCTTAAAATTTTGCTCATCTTTTCTTGAAATACTTTATACAAAGGGCAAAATCTAATTAACCTTCTATTCTTCATGCCACTGATATCATGTATATATATATATATAAATTAGCGTTAAAAAAACACCAACAATAAATATTTTTAATACTCATCATCTAAAATACATATTTTTGTACTTAACTTATAAAATATCACAGATGAATTTAATTTTAAATATTAAGTATATAATAATATGAATTATAAAAGAACACCTTGTACTAAAATCAAAATAAGTTCATTCAATACAAGTACTAAAATGTAAGAAAACCACATTAGACTTCCATCTGCTGTAATAAGTCTGAATTTATAACACAAACACAAATATTGGAACATTAAAGATACATTACATTACTTTTGGTGATAAAATGCAACATCAAAGATTTGGAAATGAATATGAAATGAAACTTAATTTTCATTCCGAGTATTAATAAATTAAGTGAGATGTTCAGAATCCTCTAGTAAATAAAGTTCTTGATTAAATATAATAAACTTAAATGTTTTGTGTGTGTGAGTGCACATATATTAAGGCATCGGACTTCAATTTCAAAACAAAATGCCTCCAGATGTCGCTTCAAGATAATATTTTAGATACTATAAAGTTACAGATATAGTAGGGTAAGTAAGGAAAAAGAATAAATGCGACATGAAACACAGACAGAGAAATTACTCATTAACTTTGCTTACTCAATACAATGTTTATTTTTAATTACAAAAGAAATTTAATGACAAAAATGTTTCTGAAAGTGACATAAAATATTTTTTTTGAAATCATAATCTCTTGTTCCGCTGCGCACACACACCAAATAATTTTATCAGGCTTATGTGTGACCAATAGAAAAATCTGAACATCTTAAATTAATTAATGACCATACCAGTATATATATGCATGTATGTGTGTATACCTTTGTATATCGTATTGCATAGTTATAAAGCTACCCAAAATATCAATCGTTTTAAACGTAAATTGAGTTAAAAAATAATTTTAAAGACTGAAGCAAAAATAAAATAAGTTATATGTTCTCGAATAAATTATTAAATAAACAAATATAGAATAAGTTTCTCAAAGCAATTTTTTAGGAAATACTGGTATTACATAAATATATATAAGACTACATATGTTTTTTTTAAAATAAAAATCATTTAAATTTCCAAAATCAACCTATTTTTCTTTCAAAGTCATATGTAAATTGTAAAGTTTGCATCACAAAAAATGCAAGAGATAATACTATAAGGAATTTAGAATATATATAGTTGCTATATTTTTATAGAGAAATTTACAATACCTTATGTAAAAGTATTATCTGAAGGAGATATTCAAAACATTTGGCTTCTTTTAAATGTTCTGAAAAATTGCAATGTGAAACAAGCAAGAATCTTACACTAAAAAAGTGTTATTCATAATATTTTAAGTGTAAAAGAGAATTATGAAAAATAGAAACAAATATGAGAAGAAAAATAATTTATCAGTTCTTGATATTCAACAATTTTTTAAAATCTTGAATTTAGATAGGCTTTATCGTAAAAAATATAAGACAACATATCAATAAGACTACTCTACATATAACTGTCTAGTGCACTTTAAGCTTAATTTCAAAAGTTGTTTTTCAGAAATTAAAATGAAAAGTAACAGTGATAAAAGCGGATGAAGAGAGTTTGAATTGAATGTTTTAAGTTATACCCTGTTATGTCACTGGTAATGAAATAACATTTTTGACATGTGAAAAATTCACTTTGAACAGTAACATCATTTATTAATGGGTATTTCTCCAGTAGGCAGATGGGCAGTGACTCTGTGATATAATGAGGAATTTTTGCATATGATGAAAGATACGATCTGCAGTGAGTTCTGAAAAAAATTAACTCCAGTTGTTATCAACGTTTCGCCTAACATCTGTTGATCCTCTTTTAAAAGAATAAAACTGGAAATTTCAGCAAAAAACTGTTTCTTGGTATGCATTTCAATCTACTTACAAAAAATTAATTTCTAAAAGTAAAAATTTAAGTTCTATACCAGCGAAGATAATCTAGATTCGAACTCCGAAAAAAACTTGTAGGGTGATTTGGTTCGTCAAGTGTATGAAAACGGCATTTAATATGAGCTTGTACATGAATCAGAAATAGCTGTCACTTTGATGAGTGGAGCAAAATTTCTAAACTTTTAACCAAAAACCTGCTTAAAATTTAAAGAAAAACTGAAGGTACCCAGAAAAATGGTGAATTAACGTCTGCTTAGTTTTATAAAAAGAATAGTTTCAGCTGATGACCTTTTAATTTTGTGACAGATATTTGAAAAGAAATATTTAAAAGTAATGATAAAATATTTATTACAAATATCACTTACGAAATATACTATGTGTGTGCACATTTTATATTTCATTTATTCATACCAACTAAATTTAGGTGAGAAAACATTTTTTCACCACCCAAACAAACATTTTAAACAACATTTTCGCCCACCCACTTTATTTGATTAAAATAGGATTTATTTTTATATCTTTCTTATGGGATTAAATTCAGCTCCTTTTGTAAAACTGAAAATGTTCAAGCTCCCATTCATTGAATTGTGAATTCATTACTTCCAGATGGCGCTGAGCGTCGTTTATTATATTTTTCTTTCACTTTTTGAATATAAGCAGTGTGTACGCGGTATGTGCGTAGAATAAATCATAAGCGAAACTACAGTATGGCTCCTCACTTTGTCTCCAAGTTTTTGGATTTATTAATTAGTGTTTTAGAGTTAAGATCGGCCAGGAGTTTACTGTTCATTGTTGGTGTCAGAAGTAGGGTGCGAGTCCCAGACAGTGATTTTGTGATGAAAGAAATAATTTCGGATGTTGTTGTTGCGTAGTTTTGGTTTGGGGTGAGTAATTTTGATGTTCAGTAGTAAATTTTTTAACTATAGTGTTGGAAGCTGTAGATTTAGAGTTGATGTGGTAATGTCGTTGATTTAGTGTAATAGTGTTGAAATAATGTTGATATTAGAATGTGGTAGAGTAAAAATAATTTGTGACTGAATTGTGTTGTGTAGTTCAGATTTATTCTTACAGTTTTTAAAAAGAGTTAGTTTTGTTTTGTAATTAAGATTTGTTCTCAAAATCCTTGTTAAAAATTAAATTGTGTTTCTGTAGAAGATTTGTTTTCTTAATGTTTAAAAACGCTAGAAAAGTTGATCTGCAGCTTGCTGCAACCGAGCTAGGTGAGAAAGTAACAGATAAAATGACGGTTTCAGAACTGATAGAAATCATTAAAAAGACTGAGAAATGCAAATCTGAACCTGAATTTGTGTCTGATCTCATTGAGGGCATAATTGAGGACAGGAAATCTGAATTAGAAACAAATGAGAAAAATAAACAGTTAGAACAAATTAAATTAGAGAGAGCGAAAGCCGAATTAGAGTTATCGCGCTTAAGAACAGCTTCAAAAACTAAAGACGATGTTTCAGAAAATACAATTGAGATTTGCGATTCTTTGGATTCATTAATAAAAAGTGTAAAAACTTTAACCATTAGAATACCAAGTCGCCCTGAAGGATGGGGTCTGTTTTTTGCTTCTTTAGAGAGATCATTTATAACTAAAAATGTACCCGATAAATTTAAAGCGGAAATTCTTTTGAATTTACTTATGAGAAAGCTTCAAATGTAATTTCTTACATCAGTGATAATGAATTGAGTAATTATGAAAAAGTTAAGAAAATTGTTATACGAGAATTCGAACCGACCCCTCAGTTGTGTTTGGAGCAGTTTAGGAAAACTATTAGGCAAGCTAATGAAACGCATGTACAATTTGCGTCAAGGTTAACTACTAGTTTTGAATACTATTTAAAACTAAGAGAAGTGTCTGATTTTGAGAAGTTAAAACAATTAATTATATCAGACAAATTGTTTCAAACATTAGATAAAGAAACCGCGAGTCATGTCAGCATTAGACAATCAGATAGTTGGTTTGGTCCCGTAACCTTAGGGAAAGAGGCAGATTTGTTCTATGTGTCGCGAGGAAAATCACTTACGGATATCAGCAATCAAAAATCCCCCAACACGAAAAATGTGTCTAGAATTTTTCTAACTGATAGTAAAAGTTTAAAATGCAGTTTGTGTTTTGATTTTCACCCTTTGTACAAATGTAGAAATTATTTAGTTATGCCTGTTTCTGAAAGAGTTGAGATAATTAAGAAAAATAATTTTTGTTTTAATTGCCTAGGTAGACATTTAATTAATAAGTGTAAATCGCAATTTTCTTGTTCTTTGTGTAAGCGAGAGGGAAAAACCAGGCGTCATCATGTATCACTACATTATCCGAGAAATTCTGAGTTATCGCGCAATGAAAGTGCAAGTGTGTCGAATGGCGGCCAATTTTCTACCCCCATAGTGAGAGCCAGTAATTCTTTATTGTCGCCAGTTGCGCCGGCATTTCAAACAGCTGCCAGCCTATAACAAATAATCAAAACACTACTTCCGTACTCTGTTCACGTGTAGTAATAAATCAGTCAAAAACCGTGCTCTTGAGTACCGTTAATTGCCTATTGAGAGATGAGAGAGGAAATAAATACAGAGTGAGAGCTATTTTAGATCAAGGAGCAATGAATAATTTTATGACGATAGACTGTGCGAATAGCCTTAATTTGAAAAAAACGAGAACCAATTTGACTGCTTGTGGTATAGGAAATATATCTACTACGATTAAATCTGTTGTTAATGCGACGATTTCTAATCTTGAGGAAAGTTTTGAACAAAGATTGGATTTTTTAATTGTATCTAAAATCACGGATTTCATGCCGTCAAGAACTTTTGAAATAAATGTTCCAGAATTAAAGTACTTAAAACTTGCAGATGAAGGCTTTAATGTGCCAGGTCGAGTGGATTTACTGTTAAGTGCAGAGATCTTTTATAAATTGTGTTACGACCAGGTCAAATTTGTCCGGCTAATAGTAATTTGGTTTTGCAAAACACTGTTTTTGGGTACGTGGTAAGCGGATGTTTCGACGGTGAGAATGAGAATAACGAATATAATTGCGGAGTCTCAGCTAATTTGTGTATAGCAAATCCAGATCTTCAAATGCTATGGAATCTAGAGGCTTTGGGAATAAAAGAGAAGGAAGAACTAAGTTTAAGTGATAAAGCGATTATAGATCAATTTGAGAGTGGTTTAAAATTCGTTAAAGGTAGATATGAAACGAATTTACTGTGGAGGGTTGATCCGAGTGAGTTGAAAAATAATTTTTCTTTGACTAAAAAACGATTTGATGAGCTTAAATCCGATTTTTCTAAAAATAAATGGGTTGCTGAAGAATACAAGGAAATCATAAATGATCAAATTTCAAAGGGTATTATTGAAGAATGTGAGAATAGTGTAAGCGAATATTTTATGCCCCATAGAGTGGTTGTTAGAAAGGATAAAGAAACAACAAAGGTTCACGTGGTTTTCAACTGTAGCTCTAAATCTAAAGGTAATAATTCTTTAAATAATTGTTGAGAAACTGGTCCAAATTTAAATCCTAACATTCTTGATATGATTTTAAGCTTTCGTAAATTCAAAATTGCGTATAGTGCTGATATAGAAAAGGCATTTTTAATGATTAGCATTTCTGAAAAGGATAGAGAGTACTTAAAATTTCTGTGGTATTCAGATAACCCTAGTGATGAGTACAAATTTATGAGAATGAGGAGATTACCTTTTGGCTGTAAAACATCTCCATTTATCCCGAGCGCAACAATAAAGTATCATATCAAACAATTTGAAAATTCTAATCCGAAAGTAGTTGAGATGCTGAATTCTGCTCTCTATGTAGATGACTTATATCATGGCGGAAATTGTGTGAGTGAGGCCTTTGAATTGTCGTCAGATGCTGTGTCAATTCTTAAAACAGGAGGTTTTAATTTGAGGAAGTTAAGGTCTAATAGCAGAGAGCTAAAAGAGCTATGGATTGAGAGAGGACTTAGTGAGAGTGAAGAGATAGTCAGTGGACTTAGTGAGAATAAATCGGTGGACACTTATCAGACGAAAGTTCTAGGTTTGAATTGGAACCCTGAGTTAGATGTGTTGTCGTTGGATGTGAGAGGTTTGGTAGATTCACAGAAACGGTTGACAAATAGCAAACGAAGTGTCTTACAGACCGCTGCAACCATTTTCGATTCAGTTGGGTTGATTTCTCCGTTTGTTATTCGGATTAAGTGTTTGTTACAGGAAATTTGGGAAAGAGCAATCGATTGGGATGATGAGTTACCAGATGATTTGCATCAAAAATGGGCTAAGTGGTGCAGTGAAGTTGAGAAATTGAGTGTTATTTCCATTTCGAGGTATTGTTTTATGGATTGTGTGAATACAAATGTTGAGGTGCATGTGTTTTGCGATGCTTCACCAATTGCTTATGGATGTGTGGCATATTTTACATATGCTGATAAAAGTGGGAATTATAAAGTGTCATTTATAATGTCAAAGAGCAGAGTGGCCCCTATTAAGAAATTAACGCTCCCTCGTTTAGAATTAATGGCCCTTATGATAGGTGCAAGAATAGGAAACTATGTAAGAAGTATTTTTGCTGATTTGGTCGGGAAAGTTATGTTTTGGAGTGATTCGTTAGTTGCTTTGTGTTGGGTCAAGGGAAGCCCGAAAAGGTGGAAACAATTTGTCTAATCGCGTTTCGGAAATACAGGGGAAAACAAATCCGAGTGGTTGGCGTTACTGTCCGTCAGAGGATAACCCAGCAGATTTGTTAACTAGAGGTATTTCAGCTGAGAATTTAGCGTCTAATGATAAGTGGTGGATAGGCCCTAAATGGTTGAGTAAGGAGACAGAGGAGTGGCCAGAGCGAAGTATTAAAGAAATTCCAAATGAAGTAGTAGAGAATGAGAAGTTAAAAAGTGTAGTGTTTCTCTCAGTTAAGAGTAATTCATGGATCGATAATTTAATTTTAAAATTTTCATCCTATACTAAACTTCTTAGAGTAGTAGCGTGGACTCTCAGATTTATTATGAACCTGAAAAAGGTGGAGGTGATAAAAACTAACTACCTCCAGACTAAAGAACTGAATCATGCGCGTGCATTTGTACTAAAATATGTATAAACCATTTCATTTGCGGAAGAAATTGAACTTTTGTCTAAGGGGAAAGGCTTGAGCCCTCAAAATAAGATTCTATCGTTACATCCATACCTGGACGAGGAGAAAATACTCAGAGTTGGAGGCAGGCTCTGTAATTCTGATTTGCCAAATGATGTTAAGCACCCAATCATTCTTCCAAAACATCACATCCAAAACATACAGATCTAATAATAATGCATTATCATCAAACGTGTATGCATTGTGGCAACCAATTACTGCTTGCAATCCTCAGACAGCAATTTTGGGTTATTAACGCGCGTCAAGTGATAAGAAAGATTTTATGCAGATGTGTCACATGCTTTCGGAGCAGACCCGAGCTGTCAAAGCAGATGATGGGTGACCTCCCAGCTTCCAGAGTTAACCCTGAAAGACCTTTCGCTAGAACAGGTGCGGATTTTACGGGACCTTTCCACGTAAGACCAAGAAAGGGACGAGGTGTGAAAACAATGAAGATATACGTTTGCGTATTCGTCTGTTTTGTTACGAAGGCTGTTCACTTAGAATGTGTTGGAGATCTAAGTGCGAATTCATTTATAGCAGCCTTGAAACGTTTCGTATCTAGAAGAGGAAAACCTCGTGAAATACGGTGATTGTGGCACAAATTTCGTGGGTGCATATAAGGAGTTAAAAGCTTGGATGTCTTGTGAAGTTATCGATTACTTTGCTAATGAAGGTGTTACTTGGAAATTTAATCCTCCTTCTGCCCCGCATTTCGGTGGATTGTGGGAAGCTGCTGTGAAATCGTTTAAACATCATATGAAAAAGGTTATTGGAGCGCAGATTCTTACTTACGAGGAATTTCATACGTATGTTGTACAAATCGAGGCGTGTTTGAATTCTCGTCTATTAGTTCCAGTTTCAGAAGATCCAAATGATTATTCCGCGATAACCCCATCACATTTTTTAATTGGATCCACTTTTCAAGCAATTCCAGAGCCAGATGTGAGCAGTGAAATCTTAGCTCTAAATAACCGATGGAAACGTGTGAGACAAATTTGTCAAGCGTTTTGGAAGAGGTGGTCCCTGGACTACTTAACACAGCTCCAGCAACGAGCAAAATGGAAACGACCTGCGAACAACATCAAGGTAAATGATTTAGTTATCATTAAAGATGACCACTTACCGCCTTACAAGTGGAAATTTGGTCGAGTTAAAAGAGTCCATGAAGGATTAGACAAGAAGGTTCGTGTCGTGCTAGTAAAAACTGCGTCAGGCGAAATAAAAAGACCTATACACAAAAACTGTGTGTTACCGATTAACAGCGGTACAATAACTGATGAACTGAGTTGACTTTGCATTTCCTTTTTATCATTTTTCTGTGTAATAATTAAGATATTTCTTTTATTTTTGCAGTTATTTTTTTACCATGTGAATTGTGCTTTGTAAGGTAAGTTGTTGCCTTTGATGTGTATCAGTATGTGTATGTATAACTAAGTGCAATTTTGATGTCCCTAAGGCCATCGGCCGGGAGAATGTTCAAGCTCCCATTCATTGAATTGTGAATTCATTACTTCCAGATGGCGCTGAGTGTCGTTTATTATATTTTTCTTTCACTTTTTGAATATAAGCAGTGTGTACGCGGTATGTGCGTAGAATAAATCATAAGCGAAACTACAGTATGTCTCCTCACTTTGTCTCCAAGTTTTTGGATTTATTAATTAGTGTTTTAGAGTTAAGATCGGCCAGGAGTTTACTGTTCAGAAAAGTTACATTAAATATGCAAAATGTTTTATCTAGACAGTATAGCGTTCAAAGTGCACACCTTTCCTTTCTAAGCACACACATTTCAAATACCAATATTCTGTCATTGCGTGATTGATGAACTTATCACGTTACTTATAGATATTTTCTGAAACTTAAACTGAATTCTAGTTAACCAAATTTCTTATATAATAAAAGTATTAAATGAAAGTATACTTTTATTTTTTATATAATAAAAGTATTAATAAAAGAAAGAAAAAGATCGTAAGATTTGTTTAGAATTTTTAGTTCTGTTTTTTATAAAAACTGACTGAATACAGAGGGTTCCAAGTAAACTCCTTCACCTAATTTCTAGTTTGTATACCATAGTATATAGTATTTGAAGAAACAATCGGAATTCTGTACTTTAAGATTTTATGCAATTGAAATAATTAAAATGTCATGACATTAATTGCGGGTAAAACTCAAATAAAAAAGGATACTATAAATAGTAATAATAAGTAATACAGCATGAAATAAATACTAATATAGATTAGATATTCTATATTTCTTTTTTTAGAACTTGTGGCTTAAGGAAGTCTGTTAATTTATTTTGTTTTTTAAGTTTTGTAACTAAATCAAAATAATCTATTAAAGTAAAAGTTTTTTTTTCGAATCACACAATTTGAGGCAAATGCTTTCACCATATTTGAAGACTCCCCTCCCAAACGGTATTCTACGTCTTTCACATCAACATTTTATTTTATTTCAGGCAAAACTAAGATGAAGATAATCATTTACGATCTAAATCCCAAACGAATAACTAGAACTACTTAAGAAGCGATTATTTATTTCTACTATTAGTAGATTATCGGTTTTGGTAAGTAAAATTGTCATATAAGGGTAGTTATAAAAATAATGGTATCTGTAATGTGAGGTTTCCATCAAAATTTAAGAGCTCATAGAACTTATGAGTGGGCTCCCATTTTTAGATAGTTCTGAATACTGCAACTGTTAGCAGAATAGAAAGGAACAACAGAAATTCAATAAAAGTGTGATATTTTCAAGTATATATAATTTCTATTATTAATAATTTCCACTTTAATTATAATATGTACTCAACACAATTATTTAATATGGGAAAGAATTAATTACAAAAATAAATTAGTTTTTAAAAATACTTACATAATTTAAAATATTAATTAAAAGTATTCTTCAATGCAAAGGCAATCATTTTTAATTGAAACAAGTAAGCTATGCTTTATGCAATCTCTCAGCCTTTTATCTCCTCTAATCATTTATCTGCTTCATTTTTTTCTCTTGTAAGATTCCAATAATTATTCCAATATAAGTATCTTGGAAATCAAACGAGAGAAATTGAGTTTTGGATTTCAAATATCTTCGTTTATGTTTATTTGAATCAAGAAAAGTTTCTTGTGTTGAAAAAACAATTAAAAATTATTTAGTTGTCTTCGCCGTTGACTGATGTTGCAAAGTATATCTGTTGCTGCCAATCAAAAGCAGATATTTTCTATTGAAATATATAATACAGAGAATTAGAAAACTCTTTTTGACTATGACATCCAAAATAAATCTAAAGTATTCATGAAAGTAAGAAAGTAAAAGAATCAATTCTGATTAATAATGAATCACATTAATATAAGAGCAAAAGTAGTGAATTTAGAATTTTGTAATTAGGCTATAAAGTCGCGTAGTGAAAGTCTATAAAAAATCTCTAACTAAACAAATCAATAGTGTCCTTACGAGACTGATGAATAATTACTTCTTATAAACAAAGCTTTAATCCAAGAATTAATCAAATACAACTAGACTCGGCATATTAAAAATAACAAAAACTCGAACCTTTTAAAATATTCAATTTAATTGAACACACTATGATCGTTTGAAACAAAATCTTAAATACCAAGAGATTTTGACAGAAAATGCAAGTGTTCAAAATTTGATGCCTAATGAAAGAATAATGAAAACTCCATTACATAGGAGTTACACTTTAAGTAGCTCTATTTAAGTGCAAATCAATCTGGTTATCAAAGTTTCACTTGCATTTTGAGTACGAATATCTTACGTTGACACAACAGCCCTCATCAAAAGTTTCATGCTCATTAAGAGTATATGCAAGAGTTGAAAAGTTATTTCATTGAAAAAGGTTTGTGAAGTGAATTACTGTCACCAAACGTTAAATCATACTAGAGCGATTATGTCTTGAAAAGATTACAACAATGCAATGATTAGACCATACTACCAAGTGTTGATCAACAACTATACATGTCATGATCAGGAAGACAGACGTTCATTTTGTCCCATAATAGAACGATGGTTGAGAAACAATCACAGGGCTTTTACCATTGCCGAGATGTAGTCATTACACATGTCCAAAATCATCCTTCGCAAATGACTACTGAGTAAGCAGAATTCACGGTCACAACAACCATTCTATCACTTACCTCGCATTCCTGTACATTGTTAAGATCGATCATTGTAGTGACGGTTCTGGTCGTATGAATCGGCACTAAAGGAAAATGTTTAATATTCTGTTAAAAGTTGTTTTCTGTTGTCTTAACAGTAACCTCAGCCTCATCATGAGATAACAAGTGAAGATTTCTTGCCCTTATTATCACATTTAGCACATACCCTCAATAATTAATCATCTCTTTTGATAAATGCACCCCTTTGAATAATTTCAAATACACTTACAGCACACAGCGGTATGTGGACGACATTCTACTACTGATTTCGTCACCGTAGCGGAGATCAACAGCCTTACACTCACGTAGAGAGTGTAAGGCTGTTTATATCCACTGCGTAAGAAAGCCTATCACAGGAAGATCACAGAATATACTGTAGATCTGGGAAAACACAACCGTTTCAACAGCCACTTTCCAGACCAAACGAGTTGTTGAACTGCAAGGCCCATGATATGATCAGATCTTCCTAAAAGACGGTTGATTCGATACCGGAACAAGCCTGACGAGCCCCTCCACCAACCCAACGTGTATGCTGCACTCCTCGAATTTCTTTATTTAGTCACAAGATAAAGCCCGAACTTGTGGATAAACTCTCGCAGACAAAATCACTATTACATGAGCGGGCTGGGATCACGTGCCCCTTAGGGGGACTTCGTGGGAAAGTGGGTCGAATTTAAGTGAAGCTAGAGGGTAACATAGAAAACCTTTAGTACCCACCCTGAGCTCACAAACAACTCTACTGCTCTCACTGAGTGGGCCACAGTTCACCCAGTGACATTTGACTTTATCTTTTGTTGATGCTTGACCAGCCATTGGATCCTCTACTTGGAGAATCAAGGATAGTTGTTTCACCAACTTCACTCTGTACTTGAATATGCTGGTCTTCGCGGTTTGATGGTACTTTTACCAAGCAGTAACAAAGCTCGTGCTAAAACGGCAGATGGCACAAACTCGCGGACCTTGAAGGTACCTAGCGAATGGCTATAATCCTTTCCATTTCTACTATTGACTTCGAAACTTCTCCATTTGCGGTACTTTGTATTCATTTTTAAAAATAATAATTTACTCAGCACGTGTTGCTATTAGTTGCCTTCAACACTGTCCAAGAGTTTTTTAATCAATTATCTTTCCATATCATTCTCCTATAGAGCATGCTTGTCTAGTCATGGGAAAGAAATCGGATTCATCTAGGAATTTTGAAAATTTAGTTGTAAAGATATGCAAAATTTAATATAAAAAAATTTACACATTTTACATCATGTGCTAACTTTATTAGTCTATGCTAGCCTATGGGATTCAGAACTAGAAGAAGCCCAAAGCCTTATTGACTTCTTCCAGTTTTTAAGGTTGAACTCCGAAATACACACTTCATTTAAATTTGCATCGCTTGAATTTTTATTGCAATTGGTTAGATTCTTCCAGGAGAGTCGATCTTTTTATATATAATGTATATCCCAAATATGTATTATTCTAAATAAATCATATAGCATTGTTTTATTACCTTTACAAATGTTTCACTAGTGACATTCATTTATTATTATTTGCTCCGAACATTTACTAATAAAGACTCTCATTTCTAACCTATGAAGTCAAGTTTAAAGATAAATGACACAAACGAGTGTTACATTTTTGTGTCATTTACACAAAAAAGTAAGTAAGTATATGTTTTACTCAAAAGAGTGTAAAACGGGCAATAAATGGCTTTTATTTTGTTAGATGCTTATGAGATGTTGCATTTCACGAATTAAATAAATATTATCAGTTTAAATAAATTGATTTATTTTTTACTTTGCTTCATGTGTTAAAATATAACATTTTGGTGACAGTTTAGATTTTCAAATAAACTGCAAATAATTTTATTTGAGTGGCATAATTTCTACATTGAAAATGGTCTATAAACGTTATTTTGGAAGCAAGATGAATTCCATAGGTAATTATAAATCGAAGAGAATAAATGCAAGAAAGAAAACATTTTTATTGTGCGTTTACACTGCTGTATTAGGGATATTCTATTGAGAATGAATGTCATCGCTGTCATAAAATACAATGCTGCCAAAAGTCGGTAACATTGTTGTTGGACATTGATATTGTCAATTACTAGGTTAGAGAAATCCCAGCTAGATACAAGTACTTCTCCTCTAGTCTGTTTCACTAAAAGTATGGAAAGCATTCAAAATGAAGGCCAGCAAAAAAGAGAAAGATTTTTACCAGTTGAGCATCCGGAGTCAGAGCGTAACGGATCCTCAAGGCAAAATCTTTTAAACGATTTACTTTTTCTAAACATATTGTGTATTCAAAATTTATGAATAAAGTGTTGAAAGTTTTTAACATTTTTTCAAGATTTTTCATGATCGCTAGAACCTGATCACTCTTGAAACAAAAAATGTTTGTTTTGTTATACTAAAATATATTCACATTAAACATATCAGGCATGTTCTAGGGGTGTGATTAATGTTTATAAAAATTAGAAATATATCAAGATTATTCAAATAATCCATAAAAAGAAAACTAAATTCATGACCATTTCGATATTAAATTCATTAATGTCTTGTCAGTTATCCAATGCATCAGATTTGTGCAAAATATATATGATTAGAAAATATGGCAACTCAAAATAGCAGCAAAAATTTTTGAAGTATGCTATTTTAACTCTTCTTCCTAAAATCATTTCATCAAATTTCTTCATCATATCTTATGATTCAACTCAAGCTTTTGAAATCAACATTCGTAAAATATTCCTGTACCGACGATGTTTAATCTTATTGTACTTATCATACAAAATAAAACAATTTTTTGGTTGAAAATTTCATCAAATCGTCAGTTACGCAATTCATTCATAAAATCTTTCAAATATAAATACTTTCATGTTATGGAAAAAAAATTTTTTGTAAGCAAAGAATGAACAGTAGTCTTTCAAATGTAGATATATCACCCATGAAATTATTTTAATGCAATAAATGTTCATAATTTTTTTAAAAAGTACAGTAATGGTATTTTAATGAATTATTAATGGCATAATCAGAATATTTACAAAAACAATAAATTAGGGGTTTAGTTAAACAAATAATCCATTCTAGCAATTTTTCATATTAAAGAACAATTTATATAATTTTAGAAAAAATATCATTAAAATTCTCGAATAGAGAAGACTTAGGTTTAAGAAATTTTTCGTGTGAAGAAATTTATGAATTATGTTAACTTCTATTAGTTTTGAGTTACATTACAAATAAATTATTGAAGGGAGAGCATAATTGATTAGTTTATAACGCAGGTATTGAAAATATTATCAACTGTGTGATACAAAAATAGAAAAACAATAAAAAGATCACAGATGTGGATGAAAATAAGATGGACTATTATTGGATATAACATTTAATTGTACCTAATTGTCCCCTTAAAAATGGTTGTAGTATAAAATACAAAGTTTTAACCTAATAAGTATAATGTAAATATCAAAATTAATTCCACTACATAATTCCAATATATCTGCAATATTATACATTTCTGTGTCTCGTGAAAAATATGAATAGTTTACCCAAAAATTTAATATATTTTAATGAATACTAATTGTTAAAACTTATTTCAGTGCCACTGATCAATTTATGACAAAATTTTGTAAGGGTATAAATTCTAATAGATGGAAATGAAAATTACGAAACATGAACAGTACTGAAATGTTTTTCTCTTCATAATAAAAAGTAACATGTTTTTTATAATTTTATAGCTTTATACTTTTGTAAGAATAACTGAAGTACATAAATAGCCTTGTTCAAGTCACAGAAAAATGGTACATTGATCAAATACGTGAAGATATTTGTCAAATGCTCCAATTAGCACACAGATAAATTTCAATACGATATTTTATCGACGTGAATAATTACTAAGAGAACCTTGGAGACTATTCACATATTAATCATAACAGTAAATCCTGAAATGCAATTCACATCATAATTCCTCCAAGGCAATCCATAAATCCATAGGTATTTAAGATGGGTGAAAACTTTTCTAAGCGGTACGTTCCAAGACATGTCAGATAATCTCAAAATATTTATTGTCTTGTGATTTAGATGGTCCTGGAAATATCTAAAATCAGATGAATTACCCTGGAAATACTTGAAAACAAAACTTAACGCGTGGATTATCAAATTGCTGTGCTGGAATTGTTCGAGTTTGTGTCGGAATATATATATATATTACATGTGAATGTTACTATGTGATCCAACAAGATATTTACATGTGTCACTTGTCAGGTTCATTTCTAAGATACATCAGGAGTTACATATCAAGTTAACTGCAAATGCTTTATACAATTACAGAGGTTTAAACAGTGATCTGTTGATATTAGGATTTGTATATTTATTTTTACATACCTCAAGTATCCATATACCAAGTATAATTGCGAACGAGGTACTTTAGATCACTCAAAATGTACTCTATCATCAATATCAAATGGCAATGTTTTCGGCCAGGGCTCCAAAAAATTCTATCAACTCAGGTATGATGAATAGATCACACGATGTCACTTGTTGCGCCCAGCACTGAAATCTTCAATAACAGAAGGAAGTATTCTATGAAAATCTTTTAAGAATTCTGGTCAGTTGTCACACTGACATAGTTCTTTCAAAGTTCTTGCAGTATTTTTCTTCGATTTTGTAACACTTCTTTCAGAGTCCCTTAAATCTTGACAATTTAGCATTGTAATGATAAAAATCGATCTAAAGGTTTTCCAAGGCATTTTATATAGGTACTATTCACAGCATCTCATTGTTGATTGATTGCATACCTTCTTTATTTGCATATACAGACCCGTAATTCTTTTATATGTAGACCCTGCAATGCACATCTGTATTTATGCAAATTTATAAGGGTTAATTGCAATATTTCTGGTGAAAAAATAGAAACAGTTTTTTTATCATGCGGTGAAATTACTTGTTTTAAAGTATAAAGAATTACTTTGAGGAAAACACGAAGAAATTGTCATAGTCACTTTACGGATGCCAATTAAATCACATCAGAATCAAGTCGACAGCTGTTCTATAAATTGCTTAGAGCAGAAGGAAACCAATAGAAAGACAAAGGCATTTCCTTTTATAATTCTTTGACCAAACAAATTCAATATACTTGTTGAAAAAAGAATGTTAAACATTTTTGTGACTAAATTGATTACATTTGGATCGTTTGAAGAAGATATTGAACGCTCAAGTGTTAGCCTCTTTATTTAACCATGATTTATAACTATAAGCCATTTGAAAAATTGAAAAACACTTTAACCAACTGATATCACCAGGTGTACGCCTTCTATAATGTTATGTATAAGAATATGTCAACTTTTTTCCCTATAATTAAATGTAATGTATGTACGAAGCTCTGAAAATCCAATATTCATCTTTAGTTAACAAAATACATCCATTCCCGCAAGTATTAAAGCCTTTAATTGATTACATCAATCAAAATTTAAGGAATTTTGCTCCTCTATCCTTTAATTATTTCAGTCATTGGCTTATTTTCTGTGCACATTATTGTAAAAGAAAGTGAATAAAATCGAGAAAAATGTTACGAGTTATTTGTCTTTAGAACGATTAAATGGAGTTTCGAGCTGTAATTGACAAGAAATTGTATTTCGGAGTGAAATTAATTTTGTTAAATTATACCTTTCTATTCTATCATTATTGTGCAATTTCTCTCATGGGAATAAAAAATAAAGAAACTTTTTCTTAACTTAACTTAGGAATTTACATTTTCTTGATTATCTAGATCAAGACTCCCATGCTTAATTATCAAAATATGAAGATGATATTAATACAAATAAACTAAGTAAGAAATAGTTTATTTTCTTTTTTACATATCAGACATTGCCAGAAATTTTAATAAACTAGTATTGTAAATTTTGCCAGAAATATTAAGTCCGAATTTATGAAGGTATCATATATGTGTATGATAAAGTTATACCTCAAAAATTTGTAGTTATACTTGCAGAATGATATCATGAAAAAAGGGAAATCATTTTTGTGCTCACACATTGTTTAGAAGCTCAAAAATTAGAAAATATTTTATTTCAGTGTTTTCTTAGTTTGCCAATCAAGATTTCTAAGTATTACATACTTAGTCTTATCCAGTCCCATGAATGGGACAAGTCCAAAGCATACATCTAAGTCAGTATCTACTATCACTTCTCTGCTTTTCAAAATGTTTTTGGTTGATCAAAAATAATCGTTCAGAATTCAAGAGTGATGTTAGACAAATCCCTGTTACTAATACTACATCCATGCTAAATCACACCTATTCTTGTATCCAGTATAAAGCTATTTACTCTTGTTCTGTGAACTACAAAAATAGTAAAATATTTCGTAAGAAATAGCATTTATTGATCCATTTAAAGTATAGAGTATAGCATATTCGATAGAGTATTTAATAAATTTAGGAAAAAACACTGAGTTTTTCCGCTTTATAGTTGTATTATTATGCCATTAGATCTAAGATAGATTTTTTCTCTGACAATTCTTTGAATCAACTTTCTTTTTAATTATAACAAATGTATATTTAAGTAAAGGATTTGTAATATTATGCTATTTCGAGTAGATAGTAATTATTTTGACAGTTATAATTTTAGTAAATAAATTATGAATTATAAAAGAAGCATTTAAATGACATGAGTGGTGTTTATTTATATATAATATATAAGTAGTATATGGGGGTGCTTCAGGACACTCTAAAAATGCAATAATTTTTGCAAAATAAAATTTGCAAGTCTTATAGCTGTTTTCTGATAAAAAATTTGCAAAAATACAGCATTTTTGATTTTTAAAATTTAAACAAAAAAGTGTGTTTTTCACTAAAAAATGACGTCTTTTTCACTAAAATATACAGTGTTTTTAGTGTTTTTAAGCTGTTTTTGATGAAAAATAGAGCTTTTTTCCACTTTCAAAATTTCAACAAAACAATTTGACCTTCACTTGAAAAAATGATCACTACAAAATGTATTATTTTTATGTTTTTAAGCTGTTTTTTTGATAAAAATTGAGTTTTTTAAGCTGTTTTAATATAAAAGTTTGCGTTTTTTTTTGGATATATATAAACGTATGTTTTTTTTATAAGAAATGTAAGTTTTTCTTGTAAGTTTTAGAAAATATAAGATAAAAGCCATTGCATGTGTTTTTTTTTAAAGAAAATCTATTTTTTCTATATGCAAGAAAGGTTTTAATTTATTTGATTGTCCATCACTACCAATTGATAATTTAACACGATCGTTTCTTTTACCATATGCAAAACATGTGACAGATTCGGTATCAGTTGTTAAAGGTCTAGTAAATATAAATTCTTCTCCAATTTGTAATTGTACTACAGGATTATGTGTACGATTTTCAGATTTCAAAAAAATTTTAATTTTCATATGCATATTAGTTACAAATTTTAAATCAGGTTCTAGTAATTTAGAGCTCATTAAATTGAATTCTACAGGTCTAAAACCTCCTGTATGATAAGTTGCATATATTTCTTTAATAATAGCATAGAAATTTTGAGAACCGACATATTCTTTAGTTGCGACATCTTTATTTATAACAGGATTTGAAACATTTGAAATTCTTACATTTCCAAAATTATACACACCATTTTTCATTAAAGAAGGTACATATAATCCATCATTATCTCTTATTAATATATTATCAATCTTTTTATTATTGATGAGTGTTTTTCTGTCTACATAATATTTATTACACACATCGTATTTATCTGTAAGAGTTGGAATGTTAATTAATTTTTTTTTTTTTGTTATTAACATCAAAAGCATTTTCTTTCAAAACTAAATCATTGTTTTCAAAGTAACATTTATTAACAGCATTTTTTTTATTTATAGGATCTTTTATATTGCTAATTATTTTATCTTTAGCATCAAAATTACCTTGAGCTGAATGTATTAAACTTTTCTGTTCTAATTCTTTTACAATTTTATTCACATAATTCATATTAGCTGTATCATGTAAATCTTTTGGATCTGATACATTTGAAATTCTTTTGTTTTGCATTATAGTTATCATTTTGTGAATGAATAAGAGAAGCATCTGATAAATTTCTAACATCATTTTTAAAATGTTCATGAATTCTATCCACATAAGATTTCATAGCTGAATCATTCAATAATTTTGGTTCATTAACATTTCTTAAATTCTTTTTTTCTATATCGTAATTTCCATCGTTTGTTAATTTAAATCCTACACCTAGAGGACCTGGAGGTCCTTCTTTTATTACATCATCAAACAAAGGATAATAAGCTGTCATTTATTAATGTAATACACTCATTATGCTTTCAATGTTTTAATCATAGTTATTTCTTCAGATTTCATATTCATAGAGCATTTGTTTCTTTCTTTCAAAATGAAGTAGAAAAAGTAATTTTTGGTAGTATTATTTTTTAACCTCCAATTGAATTCAATCATTAAATTATTCAAGTTTGTATAATTTTCATGGTTGTCTAGATTAAAGCAAATTATAGGATATTAACTAAAATTTGAATAATCTATCATGCAATCTGTTTCTGCATTTAGATTGTTCATTCCTGCTTCTAAAAGAGCTGTATATATTCGATTATAATGTTTTTTATTAAAATCCATGAAATAACTTACTGTCAGAACTTTTATGTTATTAATCAATAACCAGCATTCTGTCATATCCAAGTTATCAAACATCATGTTGTTTTGATTAATATTTTTATTTCTTTCATCATATTGAGGAATGACGTATAAACTTAAAACTTTATCAGATGTTGCAGGAATATTATAAGATCCTCTAGCATTTTTATTAAATAAATTTGATTTGATAATATTATAATGATCCCAATTTATTCCTATTGGAGTATCAGATAGTTTTAGTTGGTTGAATTTTACAGCAGCTGAATTTTTAAATCTGACATATGGTAACCAGAGAGAGAGAGGTCTTCAACAACTGATTTGAGAAATCAGTATATTGAATATCTGTGTATAACATATTTTTACTATCATTTCTTTGAATTTCTATTTTAATTTGAAATCCTGTAAGTACTTTTCTATATTCTCTGAAAAAATCAAATATATATTTTAATGGTATCCTTATTCTTACAGTTTGGCTATCATTAGTGAAGTTCCATCTTTTTCAAATCAATCATTATATTTTTCATTCATTTTGAAGTTATTATAAAAATCAGTAATTTTAGTTGCATCAACCAAAGTTCCATTATATTTAAATTATCTCTGTCAGCATATTCAGAAGTATCCATATAGAAAAACATATTAGTAGCTTCCGATATTCAATAATCAGGTGAGAAACTTATCAATCCTAATACTTGATTCATGATTGCTTTATAATTAATAGTAGATTCAATTTCAGTATTTCTCTCATATGGTTAATCTGCTCGAATTAATTAAACCACCACCATTTACAAAAGTAATGTTTTCCTTATTTATATTGCTTCCATCACCTTTTACAATTTTAATTTCTTGTGCAGATAACCTTCAGAATATAATATATTAGAATTTGTATCATTTATAAAAAAATTACATGTAGCATTTTCATATGGATTGTTTTTATCTCTATTCTCATGTTTAATTTCTCTATATTCAAAGCTATCAATTTCGTTATTATAATAATAACTGGTATCACTCAAATAATAAAGTTTGTTCATTTATTTAGGATAAAAAATTTTCAATCCTACACCATGTTCTTTCTTTTTTGATAAAATCTTATTTAATTTTTCTCTTATGAAATCTTTAAATTTTTCTTCTATAATAGGTTTAGCTTTTTCTATTAAATCAAAAAATAAACCTCTTCCTTCTATTTTCTTACTCTTCCTGTACAATCTGTGTTGATTCATTTATTTAGCTATAAATCTATACTGTACTTCTTGTCTATTTAAATCAATTAGCTCACCTCAATGATTTGTAATTTTCATTCTAATTCCATGTACGGAATCAGATTTAACTGGAAAAAATATAGGTTTTTCAAATTCTTTAGAATATAAACTTCCAGGAGGATTTTTAATCGTAAATGAGTAAATCACATCAGATTGAAAGTGATTTATATAAGCACCATTTACTATATCACAATGAATATAAATATTATCATTTCCATTGGTTATATCTGCTATATATTTACCTTCTTGTTCTGCATCTTCATATATTTTTGCTTCAAATCCTAAAATTTTGTACAATTCACTTTTGGATAAATCAGTTTTATAATGATCTTTAAATTTAATCGCAAATCTTTATCTTTCTTCTTTAATTCCAAATAATATTGGAGGATCATTTCCAAAGTATTTAACCATGTAACGATTCAAACCTTTTATACTGTAATGACCATTTGGAATAGTGAAATCTATCCATTTCTTACCATCAAAATAAGAAAATTTATTATTTTTGTCAGTAATATTATTCCAAAAAATGTACATAGAAAATGACTAAAGAGCTATTTCCTTAAAATTAAAAGGGTTGGAATATTCAATTGTAAAATCTTCTGATCTACTAGAATTTTTAGTATCTAAAATGAGGTACTTCATTTATTTATAAGTAACAATTTTCTCATTGGAAATACTAGGTTCTTGAGTAAATGAATGTAATATATCAATAGGGGATTTACCTTTATTTCTTTCAGTTATATATTTCATACAATATAAACCACATTTTACAGATGTAGGTTGTTGTAAAAAACTAGAATTATAACGAATTTCTTTTCCTGAAGATTTTAAATAATTGACTATATTTTTAGGAAGAAAATTATTTTTTATTTTTATTTTTTCCAATTCATGTTCTCCAAAGGGATCAAAATATTCCCCAAAATCATATATTGGATCATTATAATAACAAACCAGTGAGTTCCACTACCTGTAGATACATCTAAATTAATAATTCCGTTTTCAAATTTTCTTATATTTTTAGGTAGCATATCTATAGCAAATGTACCTCTAAATCCTTTTTCGTTTTTCATATTTTCTTCTGTCATGTTGTTGGATATTCCAAGGGAAAATAAACCCTTTCCACAACGTTTTTTTTTTAATCCCAGATCCTGAAATTTTATCTAATATTTTTTTGTACCCCATCCTGCTGCACAAATAGCAGCTCCAAGACCTAAAGATGTTAGAATACGAATCAGGAATGGTAAAAATCCTCCAGTTTTTTGTAACTGAGTTTTACTTATTGTAATTCTTTTACCTTTAGCAATTTGATTGATTTGTGTATTGGTAAGATGTAAATCGTAATTAAGAGTTTTACTTTTATCTATTTGCAATGAAACTTCTTCTCCTTTTTTATATCCAGATTTTAATTTTAAAATTTGATTTTTTTTATCACTCAAATAAAATTTTTTTGTTACATACATTTATTTAAAGTAAAAAATTTTTATAATATTCTTTTACATAATCATTTGTTAATGTTCTTTCTTTTAAAAGTTTATCTAAAATAATAATTATTTGATTGTATAATTTTTTAGACTTAGAGCCTTTGCATATTTTATTTGTTAATTCATCTAATTTGTTTACACCACTGCCTATATATTCATTTCCTGCTTTAAGAGTATTCAATACTTTTATATACATTTTTAATCCATTCATGTTAGAATCGGGTTTATTTATTTTATCTTGTATATTTTGTTTTTTCTTCTCACTAGTTTCATAATTTCTGTTTTTAGTTAAATTTCCTTTAAGTCTTTTATAATCATCTCGTTTAGATTTTGCTATACTACTTATTTTATCCAAATCTTCGTCTATTTTATTTAATAGCTCAGAAGGCAATTCTAATCCTTCATTTTTAAGTAAATCAAAATCTTAATCTTTATTAAAATTCAATCTTATTATTCCTTCAGCTTTATTAAATTTCCAGCATCTGAAGAATAGTCTAATTCCAAATGTTTAGAGGATTCATGCCGAAGTGAAAAAAACATATTATCTGTTAAATATCTTATAGCATATTGAATACTTTCAAGATTTTGTTTTCTTGAAATTTCCTGATTTTGCAATTTTTTAAATTACTGGTTTATGAAATTCTCTTAGTGATTTTTCAATACCTAAATCAGATTCAAGTTTGACTTCATTATTTTATATTTTTTCAGATTGTAATTTTATTAATTCTAACTCATTTCTAATCTGTTGTTTTAATTTTTTATTTCTGTCACGTTCAATAATATCCATTTATTTATCAGTAAATAATTTTCTACTCCGAATAGATTATTTTTTACAACAAGTAGATTATTTTTTACTCCGATTAGATATTTTAGAAATAAATAAATGATAAAAATAAAAGATTATACCGAACCTGAAGAATTTACAGATGAAAATCAAAATCCTTCATTACCAAAACATCCTTTCAGACTTTTAATTGTAGGCAGTTCAGGAACAGGAAAAACTAATTTGCTTGTTAATTTAATATATGATTATTTGAAATTTGATGGTTTGTTTGTATGTGCTAAAGATATTTATAAACCAAAATATATTACACTGCAAGAAAATTTTACAATGTTTGATGACATAGAAAGAGAAGATATTGTAAATTGTAAAAACATAAAGGGAAAAGAATTATTGTTGGAATTGTTTAATAAATATAAAAAAATAACAAGTATTATTTTCTTCTGATTCCAAAGAATTCATAAAAGTAGATTATTTAGATCCATGTATGAAAAATCTAGTAATTTTTGATGGTTGTATAACTGAAAAAGATCAAAGCGATATAGCTGAATTGTTTATCAGAAGAAGAAAGAAAAATGCATCCATTATTTTTCTGAGTCAATAATATTATTCTACTCCTATTAATATAAGAAAGAATTGTAATTATTTTATTTTCTTTAGTTTACAACCAAGAGAAATCCAACAGATAAT
Source organism: Latrodectus elegans (assembly GCA_030067965.1). NCBI lineage: Eukaryota > Metazoa > Arthropoda > Arachnida > Araneae > Theridiidae > Latrodectus > Latrodectus elegans. The sequence goes on from CM057809.1 coordinate 2,057,784, forward strand.
TAGAGAAATTGATGGAAATCTTACTAATGAAGAATTTAAGAAATTGTACAACAAAGCAATTCAAAAACGTTTTGATTTCTTTATGTTGGATTTAGTAAATATAAATATGAGATATCGAAGAAATTTTGATCCTTTATAAATCTATGAATATTTGGAAAAGAGAGATTTTATCTATCGAAATTCTTATCAATTGATGAATAAATTGAGTATTTCGTTATCAGTTAGTAAGTTTTTATTCAGTGCATCTGGTTTATCTGGATTCGTTTTTCTTCCCTTATCAGCATTGAGTGTAACAGCGGGCGTCATTGAAATAATTATAAGTCTGTAAATATCTCTGCTAAAAAGAGTGAATACGAACAAGCTTATAAATTTTATAAGCAGTTATTAAATTTATTGAAATCAAATAGTTTGAATGAACAAAAAGTGTATATGAGAGAAGATGAATATATTCAAAATTTACAATATTTTCCCATAGAAAAATATATAAAGAACACTCAATTAAATGGTTATAAGTATGTTGATAAATAATTTTATATCTAAATAAATGTGTAATAAAAAGAATTACAAATGTAAAAATGGAAAAGGTGTTATTAATAAATCTATAAATAATTTACCATTTGAAATGCATCTACCTGGACATTCATTTACGGGACCTGGAACTCAATTACTACATGGAAAAACAAGATTAAATCCAGATTTATCAAACAAAGAATGGAGCAAATCAATTAACAGAGTTGATGAAACTGCATATAGACATGATATTTGTTATTTAAAAAATAAAGATACTAAAACAAGAAATGAAATATGTGATACAAATATGTTAAAAGAATTAGATGAAATTCCAAATCCTACAATTCGTGAAAGATTAGAAAGAGGAATTGTTAAACCAATCATTAAAGCAAAAAAGACATTTGGAATGGGTTCACTCATTTACTGCTTAAAATGTAAAACTCATACAGATAGTAAAGACGTTATAACTACTACATCCAATAATGGAAAACCTATGATGAAAGGAATTTGTGTCAATTGTAATTCAAAGGAAAGTGATTTTTTAAAAAAACAAATGACATTTTAAAAGATGATATTGATCCTTTAAAAGATTATTGTGGCATCAATGAGTTAAAAAGAAAAACTAAATTTACTCAAAAAGATATTACTGATTTTCTTCATACTCAAGATGTATATACAAGATATAAGCCAATTAATAGAAAATTTAAAAGAAGAAGGATTTATGTATCTCATATTGATGATCAATGGCAAGCAGAATTATTATTCATGAAACCATTTAGTAAATATAATGATGGTATCAATTACATATTAACTGTTTTAGATATATTTAGTAAATATGCTTGGGCTGTTCTAATTAAAAGAAAAACAGGTGAAGAGGTATCAGATGCTTTTAAAAAGATATTCAAAGAGAGAAAGCCGTTAAATATTCAATCTGATTATGGTTTGGAATTCTTATCTTCTTTAACACAAAAATTGTTTTCAGAAAATAATATTCAAGGGTTTGGTACTAATAATACAGAAATTAAATGCTCAGTAGTTGAACGATTCAATTGAACGTTAAATGTAAAAATAAGAAAATATTTAGCAGCTAATAATACAAGAATTGTATTGGATAAATTAGTTTACAATTATAATAACTCTTATGATAGATCTATTAAAATGACACCAATAGAAGCAAGTAAAAAAGAAAATGAAAATATTGTACATAATAGTTTGTATGTTAAAAAGATAATCAAAAAACCAAAATTTAAAGAAGGTGATAAAGTAAGAATATCAAAATATAAAGAAACGTTTAAAACAGGTTATCATCCTACATTTACAGATGAAATTTCTATAATATCTGAAGTGTTAAAAACAGATCCAATTACTTATAGAATAAGAGATTTAAACATTGAAAAAATTAAAGGCACTTATTATGAGAATGAATTAGTTAAATATGATAAAAAAGATAATGTATATAAAATTGAAAAAATAATAAAAAAGAAAGGAAACAAGTTATTTGTAAATTGGTTAAATTATCCAGAAGAATATAATAGTTGGATACATAAAAAAGATTTAATTCAAGGTGAGTAAATCACCCACCCCTTTAAAATGATAATTTTAGATGGGGAGAATTCTCATCCCCCAAGAATTTGTTATTAAAAGAAAAAAATCATTCTAATTTCATAAATTATTTCATTTCTGACAACCAACCAAATTCGGAGTGTTGTAAAATCACTTAAAAATACAAACCTTTTGATTAGTTTTTATTTTATTTAGTTTTTTGATATCTATTATGAATTGCTCAATTGTATAATTATTTAAAAGTTTTATACCATTGAAATATACTTCTATATTATTTATATGTTCTCTAATCATATTAAATAAATTAATAGAATTTGGATTATATTTTATTTCATAAATTACTTTTAATTTTGGATATTTTTCTTTTAATTTAGTTATATGCTGATTTTTAGATTCCCTTTGAGTTCTCATTGCATAATATGGATATTTACATTTTGATTCATTTATTTTAATTAATAGAAATACATGCCTCTTTGCCTCATTTATTATTTTAATAGACATATCTTCTTCTAATTTTTTATATTCTATATATCTTCTTCTAATTTTTTATATTTTTTATTATTTATTAAGTTTTTAATTTCTAATTCAACATTTTTATTTTTAAATTTTTCTGTTTCAATAAATACTTTATCTAATCTATTTTGAAGTTTATTAATATCATTTTTATATTCTTCATTGAATTCATTAATATAATAATTTTTAACTATTACATTCACTTTCATGTAAAACTCAGGAGATATCCAACAGGCTATATTAGTAATCAAATCTTCATGGACATATGTACCTCTAATTTTATTATCTAATTCATTTCTTTTACCTCTTATTTCATAAATTATTTCATTTCTGACAGTGGCCCGAATTCGGGCTGTTGTCAGATTACTTTATTTTGCATTTTTATTATTAATTTTTTAAGAAGACACTATTTTATATTTAAATAAATATGTTTGAAAAAAATATTACAAAAGTATTACTATTGAATATCAATCTATTTACATTTAGAATAGAATTGGAATATGATAATTTAAGACATAGAAATCATCACATAGTTGTATTTTTTGGAAGACCTGATTTTAAATTAGATAGCTATGATAACATGAGGATTATGGAATTACATATAAAAAGAATGTTAAAATTACATTATTTCAAGCGATTAATATTTAAAAATATATTTGAAGAATTTGAAGATAATATTGTGATTTGTTAGATATTTGGGTTTATAGATTAAGAGAAACTTTACGAATTAATAAAATTATAAGAAAAGAAAAAGATTTATATATATTTATATTTTAATTACTTCAAAAACTATTTAATGAGTATATTAATATTTTAAAATTAGTTACTTGAAAAATATATTAAATAAATAAATATTAATTATATTAATAAAAATAAATAAATATTAATATGTTTAATAATATTCAATTAATAAATTTAGAAAAAAATAGCAAAACAGCCCTTTCAGTATGGTGGACTTTAACTTGAAATTATAACATTTATTTTGGGAGGTGCCAGCACCCCCCAGAGGGCCATACAGTCCAGCACACTTTCTACATCAAGGTCTCAGTTTTTTTTATTTCCTGGTTCTAGGTTAAGAGCCCTAACTTAATTGCATCAACTCATTCTAACTTTTTTTTCTAAAAAGGAGAGCAGGGCTCGAACGCAGGACTAATTAATGCTATTCAGTTACTCTAACCAATATACTAACTGTGACTGTTAAACATACTTTTTTTGGGTTTATCTAATAACTTTATCTAATAAACTTTGTTCTCACAACTGATGTCTTTCAATGAATAGTGCTGCCATCTATATTTTAAAATTAGAACATGTATAAATGGATGATTTTATTCAAGCAGAAAAAATATATTATTCTAGTGATGAAGAAAATAATATTTCTGCACCAAATCAATATTTAAAAGTTTTTAAAAATATTCAAAAGAAAGATATTACTTATGACAGTTCAGAAGATGAAAATTATTGTAATATAAATATTCAATCATTTTTGAAACAGAGATATGTAAGTAGGATATATTTTTTCAAACAATTAAAAAGAAAACATAATTTAAATTTTACATTGCAAGCTGATGAAATGTTTTACAAATATTTAGATTTTAATTATTACAAAAAAACTATAAAATATTTGTTTATCATGAAAAAGATTTGTGAATATTTTGGAATAAAAAATAATTTAAAAGTTAAAGAAAATAAAAATGAATGGAATGAGTTTTTAGCATTTTTAAATAATTAGAAATGTCTTATTTTATAGATAGTTCCAAACTAGAGCTACTTAAAAATTATTCAAAACATAATTAATATAAAGTTTTTCTACTTAAGAAGAAAAAATGAAATAATAATTTTAAAATTAATAATTTTAATATCATTAAAATTAATGTTATTATCAGAATTAAAATTTCCATTTAAAAAAATAAACCATAATAAATGGATATGATTTTTAGAGATTGTAAGATAAAAAAGAATGAAGAAGAATTTTATATGCATATAAAGAAAAGAATGACTCGTTGTATTTCATGTACTAAAGCAGAATATTCACAACGTGTGTTGTGTGAATGTGGAGTCTGTTGTACTAAATTGCATAAAGCTAGACATCAAAAATCAAATAAACATAAAAAATTATTAGCAGCTGTTATAGTTACTGATGAAGTTTTAAATATTAAATTCTAAAATTATTTTATCTTTTTCCGAAAAGACTTTATAAAAAATGCTTTCTAAATAAATTGATAGCTCTAGTTGTCAATTTTGAAAATTCTATTTTTAAAATCCCTTTATAAAAATTACTTTCTAATAAATAGAAATAAAAACTCTTCCATTTTTATTTCTATTGAATAATGGCTTTTGTTCATACTGAAAATGCTTTGAATACTTTGAGTATTCAAAATTTGAAAAATGTTATAAAAGATTTGAAAATAAAAAGCAAAAGTAAATCTAAGAATGATATTATTAAATCTATAATATCTTATATTAGAAAAACAGGAAATTATAAACAAGTAATAACAGATATATTAGATTTGGATAATTAATTATCCAAAGAAAAGAGAAAATATTAAAAAAATTATTTGATTCATATAATTTAAAATTTAATAAAGATACTAAAGATTTTGAACCTGTGAAAAATAAAAAAATTAAAAGAGATGTAAAACTGAATGAGTTATTTAAACCTGATTATGAAATTGCAGAAAATAAAGGTAAATATATAAAGAAATATATGACACGAAAATCTTATAAGATTGTAGAGATTAATAAAATTAAACCTGTACAATATTTTAATATTTTATCAGATTTATTTAGAAAAGCTGTAAGAAATATAAATGGTAAAGTTGATATAATTGTGCATAATCCAAAATTAAGTTCTCCTTTTCATCCTAAAATGATGTCTACTAAAGATGCTTACGCGAAGTATATTTAGAAACATTAAATAATAAGATTGAATACAAGGAACTTGATATTACTGAATGTATTTTTGATTTTCATGTAATTGAACTACCAGAAGGAGGTAGACATAAATCATTAAGAATGTATTCAGAAGTAGATCCTTCAAGGAAGAGAAGTATTTGTCAAATAAAACATAAATATAATATATGTTTAGCTAGATCTATTGTCACTGCTCTAGCTGTTCAAAATCCAAAATTATTATGTGATAAATTAAATCATCAAAAACTAACAGAAAATGATATAACATATATTAGAAAAGGTCGTTTATTAAAAAAAACCTTAGCTGTAAAACTACATAATTTATGTAATATTCCTTTAGAAATATGCAGCTTAGAAGAGGTTAAAATATTTGAACAATTCTTAGATGTTCAAATTAATATTTACTGTAGATTAAATTGCAATCAAAGTTTATATTCTGGAGAATATAAATCTACATATATTTTCATAAACAAGATTCAAAATCATTTTAATGTCATTACTTCTATTACAAGATTTTTAGGTAAAGATCATTATTGTAATTACTGTAAAATAGGATATAAGAAAACCAATCGTCACAAATGTCCTTTGAAATGTAATAGATGTTTTGTTCAAAATTCTGATTGTAAAGGAGATGAAATATTTTGCAATAAATGCAATAGAAAATTTATAGGTAAAGAATGTTTTGAAAATCACAAAACGAAAGATGATAAAGGTTATAGTGTTTGTAAAATATTATGGAAATGTTTAAAGTGTTAAAGAAATATAAGTAGCTTAGAAAGAAAACGTAAGGATCATAAATGTGGTGAACTGAGATGTAAAAATTGTTGGAGATGGGTAATGAATGATCATAAATGCTTTATGGCAAAAGAGTTCAAAAGGAGGTATGTGTAAACAGAAGTGTCCTACTTTCATACGAGATCAAAAAGATTGGTGTGGAAAATGTAAATTTGATTGCACTGAAAAATATAAATTCTTTGATCTTGAAACAATTCAAGAAACTGGAATTCATGAAGTTAATATATTAATATGTCATGATTATGAATTAAAGAGAAAATATTTTAATATGAAAATGAATTTTGTAGTTGGTTATTTAAAGATAATCATTATGGATATACCTGTTTAGCTCATTATGGAAAAGGATTTGATTTTCAATTTTTAGCTAAATATTGTTTCAAAAATAACATCAAAGTATTTACTATATACCAAGGTAATAAATTAACTTATATGCATTCCCCTGCTTACAATATAAGATTTATTGATTCTATAAATTTCACAATAATGCCACTTAAAAAATTTCCAAAATCGTTTGGATTAACTGAATTAGCTAAAGGATATTTTCCACATCTTTTTTATACCAAAAGTAATCAAATTTATGCTGACAAATAATATACTATGAAATTAAATATTACTATGGATATGATAATGGTTACTAATGGATATGTTAATGGTTACTAATGGATATGATAATGGTTACTAATGAAAGAAATAATTTTAATAAATGGTATAACTCTCTTAAAAATGAAACATTTTATTTTCAAAAAGAATTTATAAAATATTGTAAATCAGATGTAGATATTTTAAGAAAAAGATGCTTGGAATTAAGAAGAGTATTTTTAGAAACTGTTAATGTAGATCCTTTTAAATATGTAACATTATCAGGTGTATGCATGGGTATTTACAGTGATAAATTCTTGAAAAAACATACTATAGCTATTGATAATGATGCAGTTCATAAAGATCAATATAGTAAAAATCAATTGCTTGGTTAGATTATATTTCAAAAAAGGAAAATATTAAAATTCAACATGCTTTGAACGGAGGAGAGAAAAAATTGAAATTAGGAAATAAAACTTATAAAGTTGATGGATTTCATGAAAATACAGTTTTTCAATTCCATTTCTGTTATTGGCATGGATGTAAGAATTGTTTTTTTGGTACACAAATAAATCTTAAAAATCAAATGTTGATGAAAGATTTATATGAAAGAACTAAAAAATAAGAAAATAATGAAAGAAGGATATGAATTAATAAATATATGGGAATGTGCTTTTGACAGTAATAAAGATATAAAAAAATACATGAAAAAAGAATGGAAAAGAGATTTCATCGAACTTTTAAATCCTAGAGATGCTTTTTATGGTGGTAGATGTGAACCTACTAAATTAAAATATGAATTTAAAAGGAATGAAAAAGGAAAATACCTAGATGTAACTTCTTTATACTCAATAGTTAATTACTTTGATTATTATCTAGTTGGTCATCCTGATAAAATATTTAACCCTGAAAAATATAATAAAAATTGGTATGGTTTAATAAAATGTAAAGTTCTACCTCCTCAGAAATTATAAAATCCTGTACTACTTTATAAAGGAGAAAAACTGTTGTTTTCACTATGTAGATCATGTTCTGAAACCCTTCATTGTAAACACTTTAAATCGTCTCTTGATAAGAAGAAATGTAAAGATTGTTACGTTATCAGAAATTCAGAATGTAAACACAGCGATAACGAAAGATGCTTTATAAGTACTTGGACTACAGATGAAATGAAATTAGCTATTAAAAAAGGATATAAAATAATGAATATGTATGAAGCTTGGAACTTTGAAAATAAATCAAATGAATTATTCAAAGAATACGTAAAACTTTTTAAAAATTAAACTCGAAACATGCGATAAATGGAAAAATAATTTTAAAAATGAAAAGGAATATAAGAACGTAGTTAGAGAGAAATTAGGTATAAAATTGAAAAACATAGAAGAAAATCCAGGTTTGAGATTTATAGCTAAAATATGTTTAACTCTCTATGGGAAAAGTTTGAACAGCAAAAAATATGAAACAAACTGAATAAGTGATGGAGATTGAAGATTTCTAGAGAATTATACTAGATGATACAATAAAAGATTTAAACATGGTATTTATGAATGATGATAGTAGTGTGCTTTTGACAGAGCTGGCGCAGTGAAGTTTAGACCATAAGCCCGCCCCATAAAATTTCCACCCACTTTTAAAAACAATGACTCTCAAACCACCCATTGAATTTCCACCCACTTTTAAACACAATGGTGTGAAGACCATGCATTAAATTTCCACCCACTTTTTAAAGCAATGGTCCAAAAACCACCTCTTACTTTTAGAGAGTAATGGCCCCATTTTAGCCACTAAAATCGAAACCACTTTTAGAAATTAATGGTATAAGAAAACGCCATAATTTTTCATCCCCTTTTAAAAAAACAATAGATCGCCTATTTAAACTCCACTCACTTTTTTAAAGTAATGGCTTAAACTAATTTTATAGAACAATGGTTTAAAACTCGCTTTTAAAAATTAATGGTTCTACACAAATTATCCTCTATGAGACGACAAGATCCCCTCTCCCTTCAACACGCACCCCCTTTTTCTCAGATGCCACGCCCCCTCTCTGCTGCATAAGATTAAAGGGTGTTAAAGAAAAGTAGTCTAGAATAAAGAAACACAATGATAAGGGGAGCTGTTACTAATGCAACTGTCATAAGACAGAGAATACAAAAAATAGAAGAAAATATAGAGAATTTTGAACCTCCCCTGGCTAAAGTTCTGCTTGAACTAAGTGAATTCTTAAAGTTATATTCGAACAGAAAAATTGGTATTCATGAAAATGGGAGGTTATACAAGCACTATTCTGCATGCAATATATCGAATCGCTCTTGTTTTCATATCGACATTCAAGTTGAAAAATATCTGGTCGGGAGCAGCTAGATACTTAATCGCGAATTCTAAAATATATTTTAATAGTTCGAAAACTATTAAAACATTTACTTTTTAATTGTATAGTGCCCCAAAGCCAATGTGTTAATGCCGTCTTCCAATACGTATCGCTTGTCATCATCCCCAGATAGGGCAATCTTATCATGTATGGAATGAACTGATGCTTTGTGCTTCTGATTAGATTCATAGTTCTGTGCTGTACTTCGCACTTGAACAGGCAATTCTTGTAGTCCTCGAAGGTTATCCTATTTTTCACGACGCATTTCTTTACTCCTTTCGACTTTTTAACCAAGTTTGTTTCAGTCTTACAGGCATACATTTTTGATCTTAATCCGACGAATTCTTCCATAATTTTTCCAGCATGTTCATCCTTCATTTTACCCAGAACCTTTTTATTTATCCTTGGCATTTCATATTGATTAATTTCTGAGTAATCTGACGTATCAAAGTAGTCAATCATTCCTTTCATATCTTCATAAAATTCCTCCATTTTTACATCGTATATGAAGCTGTCTGTGTCCATATATAACAGTTTAACATCCTCCCTATACTTTGCCTTCATCACATTATAGTGAAAGTCGTACATTAAATGCTTGGATAGTATGTAATATACTCATCCCAACATAGATGGGATCAAAGAATACTTTAGTTTTGCTCACATGTATAGCGACTAAATTTTCTTCAAATATAGCTCTACCTTTAAAATTCGGTTTAGCTATAAGTTTTTCCACTCTCTTGGAATCACACAGAAGTCTGGTATTGAGGCGTTTCCTGGTATTTTCCATCGTCTTTCCGAACACCCAGTTGTTCATGAGTTTGTAAAAGTCCTTTTCGAAATCATTGGTTGCCCTGGTTCTCATGTGAATGTTTAGATCTATATACATCTGTAACCAGTTGGACTGGTTGAATTCATACATTCTGTGCACCTTTTTGAACTTTAGCCCATGCTGCAAATATTGTTTCAGAACCCTGTAATGAATGACGTATCGCTCTTTGTCATACAGGGTTGTTAGCAGTTTAGACTGCTTCGAACCATCGGGTATTCTGTTCTCAGGAGCTAATGGTAAGTCTGAGTGGAGATTATGCAAGTATTCAGGATAGTGCAGATCACACTCTAGAATGTACCCTTTATCTGCGTCATCCGCTATTTTGGTCACATCAATATCAGCTTTTCCCCACCTGAAACAACCATATGGCAAGAATTGGCTCATTGCCCAACCATAGAGGTTGTTGGCGTCTAGGTACATTATAAAACTAGATTCCATAGTTTTATCTTAGTCCTTCATGTATTTATTATTAGCTCTCCCATATCTGTTACAGCACTGAGATACACCTCCTCTTGTGCCTTTTTCAAGCATAAGTACCATATCATAATTGTTTAATATCTCTAACTTTACACCAGTGGACTTTTACATAGCATCCCAAGAGAGCCCAGGTAAAGTGAAGTACCATGCAGGATCCAGTTTGTAGGTCTTAATGCAGACATCCCTAAAATGTTCTATAATATCAGTCAAGATCAGTACATCAGACTTTACATATAAATCGGAATATTCGCCTAAATGTTTATTGTTAAAGGCATTCCAGACTTTCTTGGAGTGTTTATAGTCCTCTTGAGATATATGTGACTCGGTCATTCTATTGCAAAAGTCTATTTCTGATGATAGCTTGGTTTCTTCACATTTTTTCCAGGAGTCCATATAATCGTATGGATATACACCTTTTCTGGTGACGAGATCTGTCTTGTCCTTTGGGAAGTATTTGGCCGTCTCTCTGAACTCTTTCACATTCTTCGCTAAACTGTCGAGGCTACTGGCCAAGAATCGAAATGAATCAATAAACCTCAATTTTATTCCAGGGAGCTTGGATTTCTTTCCTTCACCAGTTTCTATCATTTTTGCCCCCACCTCTTTGCTGAATGAGATGTATTTTTCTTCGGTGTTATGTATGACGTCAATATCTCCATTATCACCCCCTAGTTATTTTATAAACAAGTGTGCATCATATCCGGATAAATTATGGATAATAACCGGGATAAAGAAAGAGTTTCGATAGTGTAGGTTACATAGACTGTGAGCCGGACCCCTATAGTTTGATTCACATTTTGATGGATCGAGTAAATGGTCGTGATCTCTAACTTTTTCGTGGTCTGGATTTTCCTCGTTTGAATAAGGTGATGGCTCTGTTCCGATGTTCAACTCGCAGATATGGCATATATCAGTTCCCTTAAAGTGCTCTTCATCTTTAGCAGTCATCTTGATAGGTTGATGCTTGTCATAAATTTCCTTTATAGTTAGGACCTCAGTCTTTAATGTATCATAAAATACTTTAGTGACATCAGGGCCTCTATAAATGATGGGTTCTTTGCAGTCTTCATGTTTATATTTGATATAAAGGCAAAAACTCATAGGTTCATGCTTTTGATGTTTTAGCATGTACGATCCGCTGCCATCAGGTTGACAGGTATCTACCTTATTCGTTAAACACTCAAAATCTGCACTTATCGTGAAAGGTACTCGTAATGATTTATGATAATTTTTGAACTTTAAAGAATCACCTTCTTTAGGCATTGCTGTTTTGATGGCCTTATTCTTTCTACAATCCGGTTCATGTTTTTGCAGATCTTCCTCAGAGCGATAAAATGACAAACACCTTTCACATGGGTATACTCTTCCATCATGGTTACTTAATTGAGCACTTAATAGTTTTGACAAGTCCTTTATCCAACAATAGTGGCTGTTCCCTTCTTCGTTTTTTATGTGAAGCAAATTCATGTGTCTCTCAACCTTATTTTTAGTCATTCTTAAAGGGTATATATCCTTGCTTTTAGTCTCGTATGAATATATATTCACTGATATAGCATTCATCTTTTCAAACCTTTCGAGTACTCTATCTTCAACTTTTACTGGAAATTCAATCTCTTCAAAATTTAGCTCATTTTCGTATGGTTTATATTTGGTGACTCTTTTGGCATCTTTTCCCGCTGGATGTAATGCACTGAGTATTGCCCACATGAAACACTTTTTATCCTCATTTTGCACGTTAATGACTGCTTTTTTAGCTTTATTTCTTTTAGGTAGATCAATGTAGGATGATCCTCTCTGCGGGTTAAACTTATTGATTTTCACCTCAATGCTTTTAACTCTGGAAAACGTCCAGCCTGAACCTCTTGCAACAAACTCCTCCATCTCTGTCAATAGCTTTTGGATAACTGATCTGTAATAAGCTGCCAAATCTGTTGATTCCAAGATGACTTCATTTTCTTTTTGAAGTTTTTCTCCATCTTTCCCTTTTTGATAATCACAGAGAAATTGGAAATTAACCTCCAGACCATGTAGCCTCTTCAGATGTTTTGTGATAAGACCCCGGACTTGTGATGAAACATCGTTCAAAAAGTCTTTGGGAAGCATCAGATTGTGCTCGTTTTGGATGTCATGCGTCTTCAAACGAGATTTATAGGCTCTCTCAACTTCATGAGGGGTTTATAGCCTTCTGTCTGTCAAATCTGAAAACAGGTCGGAATCAAATTCGAAGTGACAGTTGAACAGTACGCATTCATTGTAAGCTATGATGTCTGCTTTCCTTCCTAATTTGGAATAGCCTGTAATGCCACGTGTTCGACAGAAATCACGTAGTTGGTCAATGGTTATGTGATGCAGGCTCTGCATGTTATTAAAATCATCTCGCTCCTCCTTTCCAGACTCCTGAGAAGCCTTCTTTGGCTTATAGCTTTGATGAGTTTTAGTTTGCGAGTGCTTATTTATGCTTGATTCCTTAAATAACTTACCGCAACACCTGATTTTACGCCCCCACTTCTTCTTGGACTTGCTGAACAAGTCATTATGGAAACTGGAATAGCCATTATGATATTGAATGAGCTCAATCAGTTCCGACTTTTTAAGCTTCGAGTATCCTCGAATATTATTATCCCGACAGTGGTCTTGCAACTGCCGAACGGTTTTAGATTCCATTTTTATTATATCTTTATATATATATATATATATATATATATATATATAGATATATATATATATATATATATATATATATATATATATCTCGTTTCTTTAAATGGTTAAAATATCGAGGGGGAGGGGTTCATTCAATTTTTAAAAGCATTTTAATGGTACCATTAAAACGTTATCTTTCGTTCTCAACTAGAGGCCCAGAGATCAAGAATTAGTCATTTAAATTAATCATAATCATATGGTTATAGCGTACATTCCTCTGACTCAAATGCCTTTTTAATAGTATCAATATCACATATGAAAAATTCTCCCTCATCACGATAGATGGCCATCTTTCTGTGGATCGCCGTTTCAAGTGTTCGTGCATCTGAAGTTGTGTATAAAGCGACCACAAAGTATTGTGGTTCACTCGCATGTCGATATGCGTTAAAGGTGTCTATTCTTTCCTGAAAGTTTTTAGTATAGCCGATCTTAAACATGTTATTGGGTTTAAGGTAAGAAGTGGTTATAACATACACAAACCCCTCTTTAAGAAGTGTTTCAATAGAGGTCATCCAGTGAATAATCGGTTTGAGAAATATCTCTGGAAGATACTGGCCAGTGATCTGTTTCATTACATTATCATTATTGTTTCCTCTAATTTCATAGGGCTTACATTCTTCTAACAATCTTTTTGACTTTTCAAGGCGAGTCCAATGAGAGAACTGTTTTCCTCCCGACTGACAGAGCTTAGTGGCGTTGAAGCATCCTGTGTTCTTATCAATAACCAACTTAATCTCCAAATAACCCATAGTAAAAGTTATCCTTGATTTGCTCATAGCATACATCGATCAATGATTTATTTCCGCTCAACATCTTATTTATATACTAAATGTATTTCTTTAAGTGCTCAAAATATTAACGAGTTAAATTTAAAAGAAGTTAAAGGATGACTTTTAATAATAAATGTCAGACGAAGTGATGGAAATATTAAGACGCTTTTGTCAAGACAACAAAATGTCTTCAAACGACTTGACACACGAGTGTAAGCATAAATTTGTAACAAAAGACGATTATGAATTTTACGTTTGTATGACATGTCATGAGGAGCAGAGATATAATCCCAATAAACGTCCTCTAGATAGAAAGCAATTATATTTGATGATGAAGATGCAACAGAGAAGTCAAAGCAGAGTGAAAAATCTTAATAAATGGTTAAATGAGCTTAATATCCCCTTAGAAGATGTGATTTCGGTTGAATTTTTTAAATTTATCCATAAATATAAAGAATTGTTTCCAGAACGGAAAAACTTAATCAGCAAAGAATACATTTTATTTCATCTGTTGCGGAAAAGAGATTTTCAAGTACCGCTTAAGTTACCTAAAACGTAGAAAACGCTTGATCAGAATGAAGAAATCTGTCGAACCGTCTTCGAAACTTTAAACTGAAATTTTTAATAGCTTTTGTCGGCTATTAAAAATTAACTAAATCTTTCTTATCTATCCAGCTACTCTCTGGATAATCCAACCATTTCACCAGATATTTATTCCCTACCTTTTTGAGAATTTTCTCAATTTTGTACAAATTGTCCTTCTTATCATATCTAACTAGATCGTTTTCATAAAAGGTTCCTTTTACATATTCATTATTTAAATCTTTTATTCTATAAGTGACTGGATCGGTTTCTAGTACTTCAAAGATGACGAATATTTCTTCTGTAAAGGTTGCCTGATAACCTCTTCTAAAAGTCGTTTTATATATTGATATTCTGACTTTATCTACTACTTGGTATTTGGGCTTATGCATGACCTTTTCTTTAAACAAATTGCAGTAGACTTCACTACTGTTTTCTTCTAGACTGGCCTCAACCAGCGTCATCTTTATACTTCTGTAGTAAGAGTTGTTATAATTTTTCACTAACTGATCCAATACATCTATATATCTATTGGTATTGTTAGCCGCTAAGTATTTCCGAATTTTGCCGTTTAGAGTTCTGTTGAATCGTTCCACCACGGAGCATTTCATTTCAACGTTTTCAGTAGTGAACCAGCGGATATTGTTATCTTTAAACAGAAGCTATGTCTCTTTGCTAATGAACTCGGTCCCCTTGTTAGTTTGGATTTTAAGAGGAACGCTTTAAATATCTTTTTAAATGCCTTAGTCACTTCTCCCGTTTTTCTACGAATGGGCACAGCCCACCCATATTTGCTGAAAATGTCTATGACTGTAAACAAGTAGTTGTAGCCATCATTCGATTTTGAAAAGGGCTTTAGAAATAACAAATCTGCTTGCCATTGATCATCAATGCGTGACACATAAGTTCTTCTTCTTTTAAACTTACTGATGAGTGGTTTATGTTTTGTGTAAACATCTTGTTGATGTAAGAAATCTGAGACTTTTTTTCGACTTAAACCTGTTTTTCTACTGAGTTCATTTATACCACAATATCCAGTCTCTGGATCGTAATAAACTTCTTTGGGATCCTCAGTTACCCCTTTAGCGGTAAAAAACGTCTATTTTTAGAACCACAAACCATGCAGATCCCTTTCAACATAGGTCTGCCATTTTTAGAGGTAGCGTGCTGTACGTCTTCAGTTTCAGTGTGGCTTTTACATTTTAGGCAGTATATTTTTGAGCTCATTCCAAATGTCTTCTTTGCTTTGATAATTGGCTTCACAATCTAACCTCTATCTAACCTTTTAAGGAGTGTGGGATTGGGAATATCTTCTAGTTCCTTTATTATGTTTGAGTCACACACCTTGTTTCTTGTTTCGGTATCTTTGTTTTTTAGGTAACACACATCATGTTTATAAGCAGCTTCATCGACTCTATTAATGGGCTTACTCCATTCTTTGTATGTCAAATCGGGATTTAATCTAGTTTTACCGCGGAGCAATTGAGTACCTGGCCCTGTAAATTGGTGACCAGGCAGATGCATTTCAAACGGTAAATTATTAGTTGCAGAGTTAATAACTCATTTTCCTTTCTTCATTTATTTATATGTAAAAAATTATTTACTCACATATTCATAACCATTCAGCTGGGTTTGTTTCATGTATTTTTCTCTGGGTAAGTAGACTGGATTATTGATAAAATCATCCTCTCTACCGTACACCTCTTCTTCTGTTAATGCATTCGATTTGAAAGAATTCAACAGTTGTTTATAAAACTTGTATGATTGCTTATACTCTTCGTTCCTTTCAAGATATTCAGGGACATTTCGATAACTTCAACTATACCGGCATTTAAGCTCAGAGCGGCTAAGGGTACCATAGCAAAAGCGGATAAACCCAATGAACTGCAGAGGAACTTTGTAATGGATAGCGAATTTTTTTCTTATGATAATGGAGGTAGCTCTTTCTATACACGTAAATTTTCTTCCGTAAGTATTCTTCCATCTTTATTTATAGGGATGAAATATTTTTTCGGATATCTTAAGGATGGATTCACTAAATCAAGTATAAAAAAATCATATGGCTGTTGCATGCACTTTTTGTACAATCGACAGAACTCTTCTTTCGTTAGATTACCATCTATCTCTCTTATGATCTGCTGAATCTCCCTATGCTGAAGGTTAAAAAATATTAAGTAGTTACAGTTTCTCCTGATAACAATAGGTGCTCTGTAATAGGACTGGGAGAGGTAAATGATTGAGGCATTCTTCTTCCTACCTCTGATGAAGAAATCTTCTATACTCGTCTGGTCTTTATCCGTCACGCATTCATCGAAGACAACATTTTTACAAGAGGGATCCAGATCGTACACTGTTATAAAGTCTTTTGTATCAGAGGAGAATAAGGTTTCTTTCTTGCCTCATTTTTCAAATAACTCGAGCAAAATTTTCTTCTTCCTTTGGGGATACTTTGCTAATGTACCTTTAATATCCACACCATCAAACATAGTGTACTTTTCTTTCAGTTTAGTGTACTTGGGTTCAAACATATCTTTAGCGCAAATGAACAAGCTATCAAACTCGAGATAATCATAAATAAAATTCGGCAATAAATTCGTTTTACCAGTACCTGAAGCTCCAGTGATCAGAAGTCTGAAAGAGTGCTTCGGTAATAAATAATGCTGATTTGCATCGGCTAATTCTTCCGGTTCTGTATAATCTTCAATTGGAATCTTTATTTAATGTTAAAAAAATTTGCATCGTCTCTTAAAAGCCAGTTTTTTTTAAAGCCGAGGTCGACCGCAGCTTTTGAAGTGGCACTGCTTTAATCATCAATGTTAAATTCAACCCGTAAATGCCGATTGGCATTAAACATTAGAACTACTTATTTGCTTCCAGTAAAAAATATTTTGCTTCCAGTAAGAAAATAATTTGCATATTAATAAATGAATGCTTTACAAAAAGAGCGAAATAAGAAACTAAGAGAAGAAGTCAAGAATGACCTTAAAGTGTTTAAGATTCAGGCGGAGATTAGAAAGAACAACGAACAAAATCTGGAACAAAAATTAGGTTTCCAGAAAACTTTGTCTGAATTTCACCAGCCTGTAACCGAGAAACTTCAACAACAAGATGTTACTAGAAAAGAACATTTTAAGGCTATAAAAGATGCTGTTGATAAGATTCCTCTTGCGATTGAACCACCTCCAGCGACTCCGGATATCTTCTATTTTGATAAAGATTTGGATGGAGAGTTTTTAGAGAAAAATAATTTTCCAAAACCCTCAAAGTTGTACAATGAATCCAAGGATGCTCTGCAAGAAGTTATCAATAGAATAAAGAGTACTTACTTAAAATTTGCTCGTCAAAAAGGAAACGTTATGAGTCAGATTGCTCGAATGACAAAAAAAAAAATGAGGAAAAAAAAAAAGATAGACTATTATCTAAAGCTGATTATTTACGGTAACATATGATTACATTAGTGGATTATCTAGAGCTGCTGAGGGACATACAAAGAAAGGAAATATACCTCTTTAAAGGGGTGGAAGAAAAACTGGAAATTTTGGCTCGATTCACCGATAAAGTATGCAATGGATCCAAGAGTAAAAAGCTACATGCTCAAATCGTTGATTTACTGAATGCATTATTAAGAGAAGGAACTCTAAACAACGAGCAAGTAAAAGAAAACTATAAAAATGTTTTATTAAATAAATGAGTAACTACGTAAAAACCAAAATACATCTAAGCGATCATCAGATTGCTAAATTAAAATCTGCATACCAGAAAGAAAAGGAGTTTCCCTACAAATAGATAGGACAAAACCATCTAACTATGACATGTACTTAACTCAAACACAAATAGCTCAAATCGGGAAGGGAAAGAGAATTAGCTAGACGCAACTCAAGAAAACAGGTGGCTTTCTAGCCTTTCTAGCTTCCTTTTTACCTGCATTAATTGCCGGAGCTAAGGCGATGGCTTTAGTTGCCGCAAGTGAGGCATCTGGACGGGGAGCAAAGAAAGCTTTGAATAAAATTTCAGGATCGGGTTGTGCTCAAAAAAACCCCGTGGAAAGGGGGTCTATCAAAACTGGGAATATCCAACGAAGTAATTGAAGACAATATGAAACAAGAAAAAGGATTTAGGGGTGTCTTCACTTCGGATCTGTTACCTAAAAAGACGAGACGATTTAAGAACGGTATTATTAATTTGGACATAGTTACGGGACCTGGTACACACACACTGGGTATGTTACTATAATGATCCTAATAACAATTTCGTCGAGAACTTTGATCCGTTTGGAGAACATGTTTACAAAATTCCTACGAGTATAAAGAAATATCTACAAAGTTCTGGGAAAAAAATAGGGTATAAATCAATCTTTTTACAACACCCAGACTCCGTCAAATGGGGCTACTTTTGCATGAAGTATATTAATGAATGAAACAAAGGTAAATCTGTTGAAGATGTTTTCTAGTGACTATAATGAAAAAAAATGTTCTCTATAAATAAATGGTGTTATTAATATTGGATTCGAAAAAATCTGAAAAGTCAGAAGACTTTACAATTAAATATTCCAGACCATTTATGTTTAAGCAGATCACTCTTCAGTCCTTTTCAATGTACGTTTCTTGGGATAAGATCAAAGAAGAGACCTTTTCATATTATGATGGATATCAGTGATTAGATCTATCGCTCCCAGATGGAAATTATATTATTAAAGGGTTGAACCATTACATGCTGAAATTTTTTGGGAACGATCCACCAATTCTATTTGGTAAAGTCGAGGAACGACAAAGAATTGCCATCAAGTTAAAAGATGGGTATAAGATCGATTTAACAAAATGCAAAAACCTGCATAAACTGATAGGGTTCAAACCTGAAATCTATGAAGAGTCTGAACAAATAGGAAAGTACTTTGCCGGCTTATCCGGTGGGAATGATAACATTTATATACACTGTGATGTTGCGGAGGGAGTCTACATTAACGGCTTTCACTCTTCAAACATAATCTATGCCTTTAAAAATGTTAATCGTCCAGGCAGTCAAATCATAAAATCATTTGAAAAACCTCTATTCTTTCCTGTTCGGATGGAGAGTGTTCACAGAATCAGAATAAGAATAACGAACCATAGAGGTGATTTAATTCCCCTCAATAAGCAAGAAGTATAATACAATTTTATTGCCCACTAAATAAAGTAATGAATAAACATAGACTTCAAAGGAAGAGTAAGAAGATACAAGGAAGATTTCAGATGCCCTTACTTTTTTACAGGATCACTCTGCATTATAAAGTAAGGCAAACAGTTTGTCCGTGATAAGTTGAACGAGATATTTGCAAAGAAGAAAAAACATGGAGCTGGACTTAAGTTTCTGTGAATTTTGATTTAATAGCAGTAGAGCTATTAAATTAAAAAGTGTTTTGCATCTATTGTAATTAAGAAGAATAACAAAAAAATTTTCTTATAATAAATGAATAAAATATTTGATTTAAACAACACCGATTATTATTACGATGATGACATCGAAAGTCTCGAGTATAGAGAAATGAGGCGCGAAAATAGCGATAGTTCTACTGAGAATGCCACTTATCATTTCTTTATACATGACACTAACTCCAATATCTTATATTCTAATGAATATTTACAACAAAAGCTAAAAATTGTTAACAGTAATGGAACAGCAATAGCGGATGATAATGTAGCTCTCGTGAATGGAGGTGGTTTAATAAACGCCAACAGATTTACATTCGGCAACACTGAAATCGAAACCAACATTGATTATTCTACTCTCATGTGACATGTGTTTGGTCTAATTCATTTCACTCCTGACTATTTTACTTCGGAAGCTACGAATATGCTCTTCTACTTAGATACGTCTGATACAGCGGACAGAAAACCCTTGAAATATGATGGGACTTTGGTAGATGCAACTAAGATAACTGAATTTTTCGAAAAATTTAGAACTAACGACGAGTATAATCAAGGATTCAAAGAGAGACGCAAACTTACTCAAAATAGCAAAACTGTCACTATATGGATCCCGTTAAAATACGTATTTGATTTCTTCAATGAATACAAAAATGTCATAACAGGGTTCCAAGTCAAGTTTGAGTTTCAGAGAAATCATAGTCAGAACATGCTGTATGCAGATGAGCAAAATAAGGATTACAAAGTTGTTGTGGAAGATGTATCACTTTGGCTTCCTTATGTTAGATTTAAGAATTCAGCAGCTGAATAATTTAATGAGTTAAAATTATCAGATAAGCCTGTTGAAATAAACTGGAACCAACATAGCATTGTAAAGTCGAATATTTTCTTAAAGAATTCAAGCGGGTCTTACTCCATAAATGCTACTTCAGACGAAGTATTGTCCTTGTACGTCATACCACAATACACTGAAAGATATGAAAATGCAAAACAGAACAACATGTTATTAGACAACTTAGATATGATGGAATGTTGGCTGATGGTTAATAATGTAAGGGTTCCAACTGTTAGCTACATGATGGATTTTGAGAAAGGTGATTACAATCGGCTATACACAGCTTTTTTGGAATCTGGACTCAACACCATTACACCAGAAACAGGATGCCTGGTCAATTATTCCAATTTCGGTAAATTATATCCAATCATTTGCTTTATCCTGGATCACCATGAAAATTATACAGACACGAATAACCTGACTATAGAGTTCAACTGGAGATTGAGAAACAACACCACCAAGAATTATGTCTTCTATTTCATCTTACGAGAACGCAAGAAATGCTAATTAAACATAAAGAATCAAGATATTACCATGATCAAAACATTAAAGCTATAAATGGTACTGAATTTTAATTTTAATAGTCGAAAAACTATTGAAATTATTCATGTTAAAGTAAAGAAATGACAGCTTATTATCCACTTTTTGAGGAAGATTTTAAAGAAGGACCTCCTGGTATTCCAGGAATAAGGTTTAAACTGACACATGATGACAATTATGATATGGAAGAAAAGATATTAAGAAATGCTGGAGAGCCTTTGGAAAATAATGACGCAACTACAAATTTTTCGTAGACAGATGTAGGAAGAATCTGAGGTCATCCATTCGAGATTTATCCAACAAAACTTTAGTTCTTTCAGAAGATGATCAACAATATGATGCAAAAGGAAAAAGAATTATCAATCTTTTAAATCCAGTTGAGAAGATCGATTCTGCAACTAGGGATTATGTAGATACAGTGGTTGATCAGTTACAAAGCAAAAGTTTACTACACACACCTCAAGAAAATTTTGATGCAAAAGGCAAAACGATAAATAATGTGAAAGATCCGGAATCTGAGAGAAATGTTGTAAATTGGCGATATTTTGAAGATAATGCCTTGACGCTCCATGGAGAAGCTTATAATGCTAAAAATAGATCAATTGCATATCTTGCGGATCCAAGCGCTAGTCACGATGGTGTCAACAAACAATATTTTGAAAATAATGCTTTGATTTTAAAAGATGATTGTTATGATGCTAACAATAAAGTAGTGTCAAATGTGAAAGAACCTGTAAAGGTAAACGATGTAGTTACTAAAAAATATCTTGATTATTACTGTATTCTATGGAATAAAATTAATAAAAACTATTATGCTCACAATCAAAGAATTTCAGGTGTGAAAAGACCCCAATATGATACGGATTGTGCTAATAAATATTATGTTGATACTAAGACATTCTGTGCCTCTACAGATCGAGGAATACAATTTACGGGTAATGGTTTCAAGACTTTCCCGTTCAATAGATTTACTTCAAAACTCTTACACTCAAACATAAAATTACCACACGATATGTATATGAAAGTAACAATTTTCTTAGCATGTGATAACTTGAATGAGAAACCAAAGATACGATTAGAAAAACGTAAAGAGGTCCATCTCGATAAGGAAATACATGTCAATGAAGAATCAATCATTTTATTTGTGTATGGGAAACAAAATGATGTTTTAACCTTATCAGTATTGACTGGAGGACAATGTAAGTTAAAGCCCTATTTACACATTGAAAAACTGGAATTTTCTTAACTCCATAAATAAATGGAGAAACTGAATTCTTTACGTATTTGAACCTATAAAGAGTTGGACCAGGCATATCTGATTTCTGATACCGCAGTCCATACTGATAAAATTTTAATTCGCTTGGAGAATGGTTCCCTTATTCTCATATCTCTGGGCATTTTAAATATGGAAGATATAGAATCATTAAAAGAGAAACAAATAAAAGTTATAAGTGTGGATAAGTGCATAATTTTTTCTGGCCAACTCAATATTAAAATCATTTAAAGAAAGAAAAAATTTTTCTCATATAATAAACACAAAATGGAATTATTAAATAAATTAAACTCACTCAGTTCATTAGAAGATGGAGCACGGACTTTCAAGAAAATGAGATAACCCCAAGATATGGAAATAGAATAGTTGTAGAATTGCCTGATTGTCTTGTATCGCTACCACAAAGATGTGATAAAATGGCATCAGATTATTTAAAACTCAATGATTTGAAATCTCTTTTCTTTGTGTATTTGGGGAGTAAGGATGTCGGGAAGTCTCAACCAGCGCAAATGTTTCAATTCGAACAGTAATATTTGATTTTAATGGTTTTAAAAATCATTAAAATCTAAAGAAGTTTGTCCAGTTTAGATAAAATATCACACCCCATTTTCCGAACATTTTTGCTCTTCTCATCATGCAATATTTGATGCATTTGAATAACATATTTTAAAATTAGGGAATAAATTTCTTGATATTTCTCAATTTCTTCTTCTTCTATACCTAAGAATAACTTTTGACACACTCTTGCCAGACTAGTCATTCTGCAGTTTACACTGCTGTAGAGAACTATCATGTCACCGAATAAGTCGTAAATATTTTCCATTTCTGTTTATTAATACTCTCATTTCTTTAAATGCATACATAAAATGAGGAAGCGGTTTAAAAGCGGCGACCTTGAGTCGTGAGAGAAACGGGTTCTTCTTTTCTTTTCTTTTTTTTTTTTTTTTTTTTTTTTTTTTTCCTGTCTCGACTCTGAATGACGTAAGAGATTTTAATTTTAACTATCACTGGATGGCAGCACAAACTGGACTCGGAATCTGGTATAGAAACTTTTTCGCTTCTTTACGTTTAATTTCTGAAGTGTTTTTGACGATACTTTTCAATCAGATAAATTGCAGACTTTGATATTTTAAAGATTTTTTTACACTCTGAGACAGAAATGACTTGTTTAAAGCTATATTTCAGCGCTTTTTCGTCTTCGGTGACATGTATATATTACTTAGATGTTCTCTCTCTGTCGGATACCCAGTAGTTCCGTGGCAAATTCTAAGCTTAGCAACCGTAAGATCGCGGTTTCGATCCCTAGCCTCGGCTTGGTAGCAGCTTTCGTGAATAGTGTAATGCTATTTGCGTTAAGCTCACTTATGAAGCGAAACATCAGTGGTGGGATGAGACTTGTGGTCTCTATGTCCATTTGTTGTCTTGTGTTGTCCTTAATGTAATATATACAAGCCCTGCTTGTCAGGTCAGTAATGCTGGAACTCCGGTTCTAGAATTCGTAAGCAGCTGTTGGATCTAGACTTCTGATATACTGACCTGGCGGGTCGTTTTGCTATTTTTTTTAAGAAATGCCCTGTTGAAAATTAATAAGAAAAATGAATAATCAATAATAATTCACCAAAGAGGGTGCGTTGAAATGTTTCAATTAATATCTTAAAATTATAGTGTTCAGGGTAAAATAGAGCCTACAGGAGAAGTATATTTTTTAACAGTTCGCACTATTAAAAGATATCAGAATTTTTATAAGATGATATACGATATAGATGATATTCATGTTTTCTATTTTGTATTCATAAAACAATATTTTTCTTCAGCTCTCATCAAGACTCTCAATTATTTTTTGAAACTTTTCTTCTAAATTTCCTAAGCGTTCAATGAATTCAACCCTTTCACTTGATGAAAGTATCATTGATTGAAGCTTCTGAAATTCTGCTCGAAAGGGTAAAACTGAGCAATACGGACTCACTTTGTCGAAAAAATTTTCGCCAAGCGCCTGAGACAGGCGTTCGCGAAATAGATCGACAACCCGAAAAGGGTGCCAATGGGAGTGAAATTGACCTGAAAAACGGCGGGAGTATCTCCCGATTTTAAAGTTACTAAAAGGAGAAAACATAAATAACCATCATTACAAGCGTTCAATTAAAATTGCTAAGCGAAACATTACATTAAAATTGTATTCGTCTTTTAAATAAATTGATACAAATCAATATTACATAAAATTTAATTTTACGATTTCACTAAATATACTTTATACACTATAATTTAAATTCTAAATTAATAATTATATATTGGGTAAAACATTTTTGATAAATCCACTGATTTTGAATAGAATGATACCAATCATTAAAAATTTAACAAATTAAGCAAACAAATCTGAAATAAATTAAAAAGTATAACGCAAAAAATAATTCCTTAAAATTAAAAATTTTACAAATTAAGCAAACAGATCTGAAATAAATTAAATAGTATAACGCAAAAAATAATTGGAATTAAATCTTACCTTCATTTTTCTTCCAATTCAGCATCATTTTGTGGCGGATCCTTATTCATTGGTTTGTATACGGTTACTATTGACTCTATAAATTCTTTAGAAATATCGGTGGACGCAGAGTGCTTTTTACGCCATATATACTCGGCAAGATAGGAATCGAATTGATCTCCTACCTGCCGAGTTCCTTTTAGGCTTCTTTTTATAGCACTCCACGTCCCTTCTATTGTGTTAGTATGCTCGCCTGAATCGGGGTCCTTGAAATGCAGACTATGATTGACTTTTATATGCTGGAAGCCTTCGTCAAATAAACAATCGTAAGCTTTCCAGCAATCTGAGATAACTACACTTCCAGGCATAACATCCTCTTTCAAAATTCCTAGCAATAAATCTTTCGACCTGCTCGCTACCACTTTCATAAAACACCTTCCAGATTCTCTTTCGATCCCTCCAAACACCCACCTTCCATCAACTTTCTTTCCTCTATTATACTTTCTCTTTCCAAATTTACTTTCATCTATTTCAACAATCACACCAGGTCCTCCGACCATTTCATTCGGTTTCATACACACTTCAACACACACCTCACGACAAAAATTCTTCCAATCAACCACCGCATGACTAGATTTTTTCAACTCCTCACATATATTTTTATTTGAAAAATCTTTCACCCACGTATACATCATTTGCAACAACACGTTCACAGGCAATCGTCCATGAGAAAACCATGAACCCTTTCGAACGCTTCTTTTCACATCATGCTTATCCTTACCTCTCACATTACATCTCCATTCACACTTATCACTCACATCCATTCTATCAGCAAGTTTCATTTCCGCACCACATTTACAACATAAATATTTTTTTCGAAATTAAACCAACATTCATACACCACATAATAACTTCTTTCTCACCTTTATCACTCAAATGAAATATTTCTCTCAAATTCATAGCCTGCATCTCAAAGCGCGATTGATTTTGAATAAGGGAAACAGCGAGAAAGTAATAACGTGACGAGTAACTAATACAATGCCTTGCTAAATGAAAATGGCGAAATTTTCACATTGTGAGCAAGCATTTCCCAGGTTTGGAGTTGACAATTGATGGATGACATCCTGCTTTTCCAAGAAATTGGGGTGACAAGTGACGGATGGCATCCTCCAAGACATTATGGGGAGACACCATGAAATTCCATTGAAACATTCATGGAGAAACACATTTTGCGACTAATCACTTTTGGATATTAAACTTGGCGATGTAAACAAGAACTAGATCTAGCGACTTTTCGCGGCTCGCGACATAGAACATTGGCGAGATTTCGAGCTCCGCGAGGTGAGACCGTAATACTCAGTTTAGCCTCGAAAGCTATAAATTAATGAGATGCGAGTGCATACCTTAATCAAATGTTCGGGTGTGTTTTTACGCATTTCCATTTGTTTATTTATGTATTTTTTTCTTTAAATGCAAAAAATACCTCACAAGTATTTCCTTTTTAGAAGTTTTAAAATAAGAGGGTGTGGTCTCTGAGAAAAAAAGGAGTGCTTATCGCAGAAAGCGTTTCGGATGACTTTTATAAAAGTGGATACAATATCTATTGGGGTTTTAAAAAGTGAGTTGGAAGACTAATTATTTTTAAAATTAATATAGGTAAATGTTCTCCACTACATTTTAAAAATGGCTGGAATTTTAATGGAGTAATTCATTTTGAAAGAGGGCGTGACATCTGAGAAAAAGGGGGTGCGCGCCGAAGGGAGGGGGGGGCCTGCCGTCTCAGCGCGGATAACTTTTGTAGAACCATTAATTTTTTAAAAGCGAGTTTTAAACCATTGTTTTATAAAATTAGTTTAAGCGATTACTTTAAAAAAATGGGTGGAGTTTTAATGGGCGATCTATTGTTTTTTTTTTAAAGGGGATGGAAAAATTATGGCGTTTTCTTATACCATAAATTTCTAAAAGTGGTTTCGATTTTAGTGGCTAAAATGGGGCCATTACTCTCTAAAAGTAAGTGGGAGTTTTTGGACCATTGCTTTAAAAAGTGGGTGGAAATTTAATGGTTGGTCTTCACACCATTGTGTTTAAAAGTGGGTGGAAATTCAATGGGTGGGTTGAGAGTCATTGTTTTTAAAAGTTGGTTAAAATTTTATGGGGCTGGCTTATGGTATAAGCGTCACTGCGTCAGCTTTGTCAAACGCACACTACTGATGATTGCGTAGAAATGAGTTACTAAATGAAAGAACAATATGAGAAAAATAACTTTAACATAAATATTTATATAGCTGCATTTACAACCAGTTCTGATAGAATACGATTAT
This sequence comes from Latrodectus elegans, assembly GCA_030067965.1. NCBI lineage: Eukaryota > Metazoa > Arthropoda > Arachnida > Araneae > Theridiidae > Latrodectus > Latrodectus elegans. The sequence goes on from CM057809.1 coordinate 2,085,233, forward strand.
ATAAAATGTTAAATAAATTAAAAGAAAAAGTTATATATTATGATACAGATAGCGTTGCTTATATAGATGAGGGAACCAAAGATATTAAAACAGGGGTATATTAGGAGTTGGACAGATGAACTTGGAAATGATAAATATATGAAATATTGGATATCTGACCCTAGTAAAGATAGATGGATATATACTAAATGATGGATCTGCACATGGAAAAGTGAAAGGATTTAAAATGTCTTATCAGAGTGAAACAATGTTAGATTTTGATAACCGAATGAAAATAATTACAGGTGAAACTGATTGTATATATGTTGAAATTAACCAATTTAAAATACAAAAAAATAGAGATATTTCAAGTACTAAATCAAATAAGAGATATATGTTTGGATTTGATAAAAGTAGAATCTTAGATGATTATATTCCCTTTGGATATACAATTCCCTTTGGATATTAATATCTTCAATAATTTATATCTTCAGTATATTATATCCTTAATATTTTATATCTTCAGTATTTTATATCTTTAATATTTTATATCTTCAGTATTTCATATCTTTAATATTTTATATTTTCAGTACTTTATATCTTTAATATTTTTTATTCTCAATTTTTAAAATTATTTATAAAAATGCATTTAAAATAAAATGACTGATATATCATTGATATTCAATATTCAAGGATTTATCCTTCCAGATAAAAATAATCATCAGATAAATTAGTTGGACACATTTAACAGAACCAATATCTGAAACAATTCAAGTATTTACACCAAATTGTGAATTAACAGAACAAGAAATGAAAATTGTTCGTAAATGCACTCATGAAATTCACGGTCTAAGATTTAAAAGATATTCAGATGATAAAAGTTTATGGATTAGTAATGAAAATGTTAAAAATTATATTCAATATTTATATGACGAATATGGTGGTAGATTTGCTTATAAAGGAGGAACAATTGAAAAAGAAATATTTGAAGAATTAAATATACCAGCTGTTGATATTGATGTACCTAAATGTCCTAGAATATTAGGTCCTATGTGCACTTTATATAAATGTTGTCAGTATAAGAAATCCATTCAAAAAAATAGTTTGTAGTAAATGGAAGAAATAAAATACTTAGAAATTAGTGAAGAAATAATAGAGAATTCAAAATTAATTAAAGAGCTAATTGAAATCAATAAAATACATGACAGATATGGAATTGATGATTTAATAATGAAATATATTAATCAAATAAGAGAATTAATTTTAAAAGTTGAAAATAAAGATATAAGAGAAAAAGCACTTGATCTAGTAGATGAAACGTCTCATTACATTGTTAATAAATATCTTCAGAAAATATTTTTTAAAACGTAAAATCACTTAATAAAATGAAATATCATAAATGGAAGACTTCAACAACATCTAAAAGAATATATACCCTGAAACTTTTAAATTGAGAGATTTAGAAGTTGGAAAACACAATTTGATATCGTTGAAAAAAATCAAAACAAAATTTGGATCTTCATTAATTGCAAAACTAGAAGTAAACGATAATGAAAAAGAATTTTACTTAAGTTCTTGCCATGCTGATTTATCTGAAAGAGTAATTAAAAAAATAAATAAAAATAACTATCAATTCAATTACAAAGGTAAGATAAATGATTAATATTATGATTACGAGTTGGAAGAAGTTTAAATCTTTATCTTTTTTTAAAAAAAAACACATACAATGGCTTTTATCTTATATTTCCGAAACTTACAAAAACCTTGCATTTCTTATAAAAAAAAACATACTTTTAAATATCCAAAATAAACACAATTTTTATAATAAAACAGCTTAAAAATATTCAATTTTTATCAAAAAAACAGCTTAAAAACATAGAAATAATGCATTTTTAGTGATCAATTTTTCAATGGAAGGTCAAATTTTTTTGTTGAAATTTTGAAAGTGAAAAAAAGCTCTATTTTTCATCAAAAACAGCTTAAAAACACTAAACTACTATATTTTAGTGAGAAAGACGTCATTTTCAAGGGAAAAACACTTTTTTGTTTAATTTTTAAAAATAAAAAATACTCTATTTTTGCTAATTTTTATCAAAAAACAGCTATAAAACTTGCAAAATAGGTCTTATTTTGCAAAAAATATTGCATTTTTAGAGTGTCCTCAAGCCTCCCCCCATATACTACTTATGTATATATATACGAGTCAATAACTCATTTAGTTCAACTAAGCAAAAATTAACTTCTGTAAAGTAATAACAATTTTTAATTTTTAGCTTTTTAGGTAAATTATTTATTGATAGCTTTGAAAATTATTTTTACTATTTTTATGATTCTACCATGAAAAAAATTGCAATTAATTTTAGCTGAATATATATGGTCTCTTTATTAATTAATTTTATACTTGAGCTCCAGAATCAAGTAAGAAAATATAATATATGATAAAAAGAATATAATTTAAATTACGATTATTGTTTTCAATTTTTTTCCAACAAGTTTTAAAATAATGATTTTTGAAATTTATTTTGAGATCCATTGAAACACGAATAAATGCAGTCGAGTGTTTGATTAAACTCAAATAGAAAATGTGCCAATTGCTGCGTCATGTGTGTCTTCATAACTAAACTTTTTCCCCTCTCTCAGATTATATCTCATAATAAATACACATAGCATTTAATTGTGCTTCACAACAAATCAATCAAACAAATTTTCAAAACAAATCAATATTTCATTACCTTTAACTAGATATTTCCTTATCTAGTTAACTAGAGTAAAATTAAGTACAAAATTAAAAAAAAACATAGATTTTTGTGATACAGATTTTCTGACATTAAAAAATTTAGTTATGATTAAAATAGGAAAATCTACAATAAAATTTGCATATTTCCATATTATTATGTAACATGTCCCAAAGAAATTCTCCCTTTTTGCTGCAAAAAATCATTATTTTTTCTCATTATACAAATTGATTAATCCAGTCCAATATCCGCAAATAAGTTTAAACATACACAGACAGATATTTTAATTGCAAATAGTGCGTTATTTTTATTATTATTCTTTTAATTATGTCTGATAGGGAATTAGTTTATATACTTGTTACTAGATGACACCACTAGCGAATTTTGGTTGAAAATTGATAAGAAGACTAAATGTGTATGCATCTTTTCTTCTAATATAAAAGAATAATATTTTATATAACATTCAACATAGTTATTCCTGTAATTAATTAGATCATCCAAATATTTCACTCCATCTTTAGTTTCATTGCTTAAAATATTTTAGTCCGATTTCAATTTTATTGTTTAAACTGAATTAAAATTATATTAAATATTCATATGTCACTTACATTTGTTTCAAATTTTAAAAAATTCATAAAATATTAAAGAAGAATCTAATTTAACAAAAATAAGTTACCAATGGGAAAAACTCCTAAAAATATTTTTTTTTAAAAATAACTTCTTTATAACAGGTAAAAACTGCTAATCGTTTTAATTAAATATAGAAATATTTAAAAAATTATGAACAAAATTTCAGCATATTCACACAAAGAAACTTATTGGTGTAAAATTAAATACTTATGAAATAATTGTTAAAAAATTATATTTTATATAATATATTAACAAATATTTTTTATAAAAAAAATTCTCTATACATGAGAATAGATAAAACTATTTTCTTTTATATAGTGAGTGGGAGAGATAAATAGAGTATTCTACAGGAAAAACTTAAAAAGAAAAAAAAACTGCATGAGTATTTTTTCAATTTATAAATTTCAAATTTCTCCATAAAAAATTTACTAAACAATTTTAATTTTTGCAGATACGAGTAAAAATTTTAATAAAATTTATTTCCGAAAATTCTTTTGTTGAAATAAATCAAGCTTATATGGTTTCAATTTTCACAAATAGTTGTTTTTAAAAAGACTGAATAATTTCTTTGCATTACACACAAAATTCTATTCTTAATTGTTATTATATTTGGTTTTAAATTCTTTTTTGACATTGCAATATAAAGCAATGAATTGTAATACAGAACAATCAATGGAGAACATTTACTTGATGTCTTTACTCGTCGAGGAATTTCAAACAAAAATTTTTACCGCTGCAAGAAATTTTTTTCAGGTCTTTTTGAATATGGATTCAAATGTAACCAATAGCTAAGAAGCATAGGATTACTAAATAACTGACAATACAAAGAATGAGAAATAAAAGGGAACTTTAAAACATCAAGATAAGTAAATGAAGGGCTCACAAGATTGAAGTACTCTTTTGAGAAAGATGAAAAGCTTTTTGTTACTTAAAAAAAATTGTAAAATTAGGCTTTAAAAAGGTAATTTTGAAAGAAAATGAATGGGACTTCTTTGTCTGATTTTTGATTAAGAAAATATAGGTAAGAACTGTTTGTAATTTACACTGCTGCCTACCGTAAATCCAACACCCTTAAGGAAGCATGCATATAAGATGAAATTTACATCATGCATTAGCGGCGACGAGAATTACAAATGATTAGAATTTCAGCCTAAATGCACATCACGCGGGCCTGTGGCGCCACATCAAAGCACTATTTAAGACTTGAAGATTTCAATGATTTCAAGTTCGGAAAATGTGTTTTTCTTGTGTTTTTTTAAACGATTAATTATGCATCGTAGAAAAAAGTGATCATTTTTGTGATCAAGTTTCCGAGTTCTACAGAGGAAGGATAGTGGCCTACCGAGATTGTGGATTATATTTCAGGGAAATCGGTAATCGTGTTGGACGAAAATAAATAACTGTAATGTGGATATGTAATCGTTGGATGCAGGAGGATAAGACGGACCGACCAGTTTTATGGTTAAGTCCACTACTTCACTTGATGACAGGCAAATTGTGCACAAGGCAGTCACGGATCACTCAGCCACATCACGAACCACAGCGCAGCACATTCTGTAACGCATCATTTGGTGTCTGCGCGCTGATTCGACAAAGTTTACAGCAGAGCGGTCCGTCCGCAAAAAGTCCATTGCTTCATCTATCCTTGACGCAGAGCCACAGACATCTCTGCCCCCAATGGTGCGATGAAAGAAAGGATGTAGATGGCAGAATGGAATGAAAGTGTCTTGCTGACTAGTCACGCTGCTGTCTGAAACACCACGATTGTAGCTTTCTAGTTTGAAGACACCGTTGAAAAAGGATGCTGAACAGCTGCCACACTTGTCCTGCACCTGGTATTATGGCATGGGGCGGTATTGAATATCACGTGTACTCCTCTAGTACGCATTGCATGAACTTTAAACAGCCATTATTAAATCAACCAGTCTCCGAGGTGTTAAAGCCAATTGTTCTTCCTTACCTTCAGGGCTTGCTCATAGCCATATTTCAACAGGATAATGCACGACAACATGTGACACGCATAATCCAAGGGTTTTTCGTCAATCACCAAATTGAATTGCTCCCAGTCCGGTACTCTCTGTGGTTCTTTCTCCGACAGAAAACATGTTGTCAATGGTTGCTCAATGATTTACCCATATAACATCCCCAGTAGCCCAACTTTGGCAACGTGTGAAAGCTCCTTGGTGCTGTACTCCAAGAACACATCCAAAGTCTCTTTGAATCAATGCCGAGGCGTGTGGTAACTGTGATCTCCAACAATAGCGCCTACTCTAGCTATTGATTTTGACAGGAACCACACTTCACAGATATCTATGAATTTAATCATTTGATACTTGGTCAATATGTTATGTACAAAATAAATTTTGCTGTGATACCTCTTGTCTTTCTTGATGTTGCAATTTGGATAGCCAGCAATCTATTTTCTGTTTCTTATATAGTTTATACTATGTAATATTTTAATTGCATTTTATTTTTAAGAGAAAAGAGCAGTTTTTTAAACATTATTTTTATGATCTAACACTTATCTACTTTATGAACTTTCGATTTTAAGAACTTTTTTACAGTGTTTACCATAAATTTTTCAGTTGTCAATTTTTTACTGACCAACTACGTGGAATAAATTTTAAAGTAGAGAATAAATTTTAGGCATAAGATAAAACGGTGATGCTGAGATAATAGTATTTTGCAATGATTGCAAAATATAAATCAAAAAGAATGCAATTCAAAGCTTATAATTTGCTTGTAGAAATGAATGCTTATCTAAGTGCTATTGTAATTAGATGACTTGCAAAATTTTACAAAGATCACGATATTTAACATGATGAAGAGCACACAGGAAAGCTTCTTCAGATGCAGTTCCCAAGAATATGTTTGCCATACGGATAATGTTAATTATCGCTGCAACTATCAAACGATAACGAAAGAAATTGGTTCAACTTCAGTTGATAAGATCATTCATGAAGAATTGCAAAGGAAATAGTTTGCCTCTGTGTACTTCGCAATTTAACTGAACTCTGAAAAGTAGACCGTGACCGAATTAGGAGCGAAACTTCCAAATTATTTCTAGAAAGGGGCCAGTACATTATATTTAAACTCGTTACTTGTGATGAAGAGTAAATATTGTTTTTGGACGTTCCAACGCGATTGGAAAATAAAGTGTAGGTCTTTAAAGATGATTGCAATTCCACAATACTGAAAAGACAACGTGCTATTCAATATATAATATATTTCAGGACTGGTCAAATCTATGCAAATGGCAGAACAAAAGGCACTCAAAGCAAATTGCAATACTAGTAAATGTCTTCCAGAAATTTTTAAGTAACTTTTATGGGAATAATGTTCCATCATATCTTCTTATTCAGCAAGATCGTGTGTAGTTTTTGATTTTCTTGCAGAAAATCACATTACAATGAGGAAAATTCACCCTATTCATGAGGCTCAGCTACCTGTGATTTGGCCTTTTTTTAACTTAAAAAAGAATTTAAGTGAACATTGTTTTCATTCCGAAGATGTGAATATAAGTTTAATGTTTTTTATTGAATCTAAAAAGGAATAGCTTGAGACATTTCATCTTTGAAGAATCCCATGAAGTCTAAGGGAGACTATACTGAACTTATCTAAAGTTTCATAAATATAGCTTCAATACCCAAGTGCATCAGAAGATTTCTGAATTCCCTTTGTGTAAATATAGAAAGAGAGCGAGATTAGATTGTGCACTAAAATGACTTTTATAAAAAAATTTAAATGTTCTCTTTTTTTTTTATTTTTTTATATACATATAAATTCTAAGCTGTTGGGCTATTCGGTATAGAAAGTGCTTTTTTAATTAAAAGAAACCACTATTATTCATAACAAACCTATATTTCATTGTTTTTCTATGTTTAATTTAAATCCTACAACCTAATATCGAGCACTAAATCTGTTCAAGATCTATATCTTCCTATTTTTCATACTTTAATTGTGATCAAATAAGATAGTGAAATTTTCTGTTCATGTCATAAAATCAATCAGTATCAGGAATGACTGACAGAAATTATTAATTTTCAATCTGTCTTTAATAAAATAAATCTGATTTTTGTCAAAATTTTACTGAAAACCTTTTTAGTAAATTACTTTATAAAGAGATAAAATAAAAGAATGGAAATTACTATTATTTGCATAAAAATTGTAATTTCTTTTCACATTTGCGTTGAAACAAGGAGCAAATTTTTTCCATTTTTTTTTATTCTAATTGAGACAGACTTATAAGTTTTTCTGTGCTACAAATATAAACTTCATTCATTAAGGACAAAAAACATGCTAAAATAAAAATTCTTAAAATTAAACAGTTATGAGTTGGAAAAGCTTAATGATTTAATGTATTTATTAAAACTATATGTAATTTTGATATAATTGAAATTATTTGTCATTTAAAATTTTTCCCTTTATAACAGTAATACAAGATACACAAAAAAACTTAGACATTTTGTAAAATATAGAAACTTTTAGGTTTTTTACTACAGGCAAAAAAAAATTTCAAAATCGTCAAAATCAAGTATCAAAATTTATTTCATTTTTAACTTTTAAAAATTGATACCTGAATCCAAATCATTATATACAGACTTAAATAAAATTTTTTCAGTTTAAAAACTACCAGAGAAAAACGAGGTACCAGCTTTGAACCAACATTTTTAATGCACATTTATTTGTACACTCTATTTTCTTCTTATAATGTACTTAAATGTAACAAATATTATTTATAAAAATTGCGTATAGGTCTTTATCTGTGATCATAGAGCTAAATTTTTATTTCTTTGCCCAGTAAAATATTTTTTAGCATTTTTATTCTGATAAAATATTAATTAGTACATGCACTATATTCATAAAATGTTCTGTGTAAAAAAAGTTAAAGCATAAAAACATATTTTTTAAATAACATTAACCATTTTCAATAATATTTTAAAAAAATATGTATAAAAAGCTTAATGTCGTATTTTTAACTACATATGACGATGCTTATTTATTTATTAGAAATAAATAGTATAAAATTAAAATTTTTATTAATACTTAAATTATTTTTTATTAATACTTAATTCCTAAATATTAAAAGTAAGCGAATAAAGGTACAAGTTCATTATCCCAATATATGATTTCTCGTCAAATCTGGCGCCCTTTGTTTTGATCGCAGTGTTGAAGATTTCAGTTTTTGTTTTTATTGTAGTGTTGCCAAATTCAGTTTTTGTTACTATTCTTTTTTGTTGCCAGTGTTTGTTTTTCTCGTGTATTACTTAATTTTTAGGTTAAATATGTGTTTTTTTCAGTGGCAACAGCTATTTAAGTTTCACTTTGAGTTTCTTTGTTCCTTGTTCTACGTTTCTAATACAACGGGATGCCATTTGTCTTCTGTTTGCTGTTGCTCCAATTAGGGGATTTTCCCTCAGTTGTGTTTCGTTGTCGCCAGCGTCCAATCATCGTGAATTTTTCTTTCTTACAATTTCTTTTACATTATTTCTTTTTATTTGGTTTATTTATTATATATTTATTTATTCATTTATTTTATTTAAATTGTATTACTTAATGTATTTTTCTATTGTATTCGTGTATCCTCTTTATTTACTTGAAAAGTGTATATTTTTAAAAAAATACTTTTCTCATGTTTTTTTTAAATTTTAAAAAATCTATATATTTGAAAAAATAGTTTTTACAAGCTTTTTTTTTAATTTTGTAAAGTTTATATATTTAGAAAAATATTTTTTGCATGCTTTTTTCTTTTTTTTTTTTATTTTTTATTTTTTATTTTTACTAAAATGTGACACTGGTGACAACGAACAAAATGTCGAAATAAATATACCAACCTGCATATTAGCTTAACTTCATATCAAGTAAGTCCATCATTTATATTTATTTCCCTTTTTAAATTTTCTAAAATGCTTATTTTTCGATCGAACTTCCGGAAATTTCCCGTGTTAATAAACGCGCGCTTATCTTGGCTACTTGGCGACGAAAAAAATTCGCCGCGTTTGTCAATGTATGGGGATACTGAACTAATTCCCGAATAAATAATAAGACATTGAAAAAAACACTGTCAAGACACATTTGTATTATTTTTTAAATCAAATATATTACATTGAAATCCACAGTAGGAGTGGCACTTCGATATTTGCATCTAATAAAACACTTTAATGTTTAATATACCCAATTTTATTTTATCATTATATAAAAACTTTTCTTTTATTCAACTCATTATGATGTAAGAGCTCAGTAAACCATCAAAAAATTTAAAAAATGATATTTAATCCTGCCTTTCAGAACTTATTGTAAAAGTGGTACAGAATTTCACCAACAGATAGCAGCACCAACGAAACCTTATATTTTAAAAAAAAAATCCAAGAATGAAATTTATATTTATAAATATTTCTACACATATTATTGTTTCACCATCATACCTGCAGTCACTTTTCATATGTACACATTTTTAAAAATTTTCCTGTTTGCAATTTAATTGAAACTAAAAGGGATCCTACAGAGATAAGATTTTTAGCTAAAATATTATTTGCACGAAGTTATTTTTGTCACATGTATAATTCGTCATGTGACAACTGCTTCAGTGTTTATGGGTCATACTAATGAAAAATTTATTGTTTATTGTAAGCTAAGTAAGGGTAAAATGTTAAAAGTTAAACCTTACAGTTCGTAAAATATTCGTAAAAAAAATATTTAAAAAAAAAAAAAAAAAAAAAAAAAACTTATAAAACAGCAATGAAAAATTTTATTAACTTAAATCATGAACTTTAAAATTTCAAAATATACTAAATCGTTTTAACGTATTTATGCATTTTTATTGCTATCAAAAAGTTTATGAAACTTATTAAGTTTTTTTAATTAAAAGTAATTTACTCACTTATTAAAAGTTAAAGTCTAGAAGAAAAAAATGAGTCACAATAAGAGAAAACATTCTATTATAAGCGCAATTAAACTATGTTTGGAAAGTTGATGTTCTCATCCATTTTAAACATCTTTACGATTTCTATAGTATTAGGAAACAACCAGGGAAATATTTGATTTTTTAAAAATAAATTAGATAGTTTTTAATGATTGAAGAGCTTTCATTCCATTGATTTTTTGAAATGGTGGATGATAGCAGGGTCTTGAAAATTGCCCAACAATCAGATACACTTATCAACAGGACATTACGTTTTACGAGAGATCTTGAAATGGAGTTGGCTCCTCCTGACTTGGGTTTTTACTAGAAGCCTGCGGTGCGTTGCTCGGATGAACATAAGGCCATTTCAATCTTCAGAATTCCGTCCATACTTAAAACTGCGGGATATAAAAGAAAGAGAGAAGCATTGGAATGGCTCTCATTGTCTTTCCTATCTAGTGAAATGATCGTGAGGTGATCGTAATCATAGTAAGATGCAAACTTGAGCCCTTCTAAAGCGCAGAAACATTTCCTTCAGATGCAGTACCCTGAAGTATTATGGGTTTAATATTTCAGGTTATTGCATTGAAATGTTATGAATCAAAAATATTATGCAATTATTTTCTATAGGCTCTCTTTCAACAGTAAAACAGATTACAAGAGTGGGCAGCATAAATTTTATGCCGCATAGTGTCTATTCGCAAATGCAACAGCCGTAAAGCAGCTACTTACTCTCCAATTGACACATTTACACTTCTTAATTTTTCAACAAATTAACCACTGTTATTACCTCACCTAAATACAGGTGGTTTCCGTCTGAGTGGTTTCCTAAAGAATCTTGTATACAGGTGTCCAACTCCTTACTTATAACTAATTTCAAAGCAGCTGCTACGAAATAAATTCTTACCATTACAACAAACTCTTATGTTTCATGGTAATTCCGCTTTCAGCTCATGGGAGTGTGAATTGAGACCAGAAATTAATAAACTTTTTCCTTAAAAATCATATCATTTTATTAATAGCTTACTTCTCTGAATGGTCTAATCACTTTTAGCTGAATGAGAATTTAAACTTGATCATAGTCAGTTTCTGTGTGGAGTCCGTGTGTAGTAATTATTAAAAACTGACTTTTATGTGCCCTTAATAAAATTTTCGGCATAGGCGCTTCTGAGCACCTGCATGAATGTATAATGCTTTCACTGTAGCAGATTTACAGAGCCATCTGTCGGTCAAGTAAAGAACTGTTTTCCAGTTTTTCTTATCAAACATATATATCTGTAAGAAGATTAATTTAATCATTCATACTCTTTGGATCAGTCCATGCTGTATTAATCATTAAGGTTTACTTCTTGCAAAATGCGACAATTTTTCTTGCAGCTTTTATAGCAAAATGCAATTGGTAGGCAAATTTTTTGAATTTTAAAATCATCAAACATCATAATTTTCTTTTCTTATCCATATTTATGTGTAGAGTTGTCATCCGAATGGTTAATGCTCTGGTCAGTAATTCAATAGTGCATGGGCTCGAGTCCCATCTTGATTATGAGTGCTTATAGTGGTTTGTAATCCACTTTAAAGTGTTGATCCTGATCTAATTAGCCTTCGTGTGAAAAATGACCATTAAGCGATAAACAAACTTACCTGATTATATTTACACATATAAAATCTATCTTTACTAAGAGTCAGATCTCACTCTACAATTTCATATTAATGAGCATGATAAAGTGCTGCTTACTTTGACACAAATTCAATATAAGTAAAATATAAAATGTGAAAAATGTTTTGAACTAAATGATTAACCTTTCTGAATTGTGTTTTAAATTATAGAGCCATTCAGTTTGGTTTAATCTTTTGGTAAAAAATATCTTACTAAAATTATTATATATAATAATATTTTTACATACTATAATAAAAATAGACATTAAAATTATCATCTTTATTTCTAATGAACAAATTCTTGAAATTTATCTTAAAAATACCTGAGGTTGTCTAAAATATTTCCCCACAAAACTCACAATAAATATTAAAATAATGATAACAAACTTTTTTGATAAGTGAACCAAATAATTTCGTTATTTTTTTAACTGAAATTCTTGGGTTCATAAGTTAGTGTCGCCACTTGGAAAGAAAAGCGGATGAAAACTATTTTCAACTAATGAAACTATTTATGAAAAAAATGGATGGTTGACTGATAATTTATTCTCACTTTCAAAATCCTCTAGAAATCATTACCTTTCATTTACAATTTTGGAATAAAAGAGCAAAATGTAAATGATGTTTATAAAGCACCTATTATTCGGATGATACATTGAGTTATCGTACCGAGAGACGCCATCTCTGCAGAGTCACAACTGCGCTGATCACTTGAATGAGTAAGAAATGAAATAACTCAGTTATGCATTATTAAATATCTACTTTAATAGATGAGATGATACACTTACATGTAATGAAATTAATACAATTATTTTAATGAGAAATTTTAGATGTTTCTGGATAGTTTCTTACTATTGAGATCTTTTATTCCTTATGTTCATTAGTTTTTATTAATTATTTCGCAGTCAATACATTTCTTCTCTTATATTTTAAAATTTTGAGGAAAATACTTTTTAACACGAATATGCGAACAAAAACACCCATAAAAAATTTCTAGCAAGTTTCTAAATTGATTAAAAGAAAATTCTTTGGTAAAGAATCCCATGCATTCAATGTTTTCTACTTTTAAGGTGGTATTAATATTTAGTGTATTTTTTCAAATGAAGTAAAAATTATTTTTACATACTATGCCACATACACGTTGAAATTCAATTAATTCCTTTCCTAGATCGGGCTTAGTTGAATATAGAAATTGGGCTCTTGTTTGAAATTGCTGCTGTGGATAAAATAATGTGAAAGGAATTTTCCAAGCTCTTAAATAGATTAAATCTATCGAAAAAATTCATTTCCAATCTAAATGAGTAAAAAAAAATTATATTCATATATTCTTCCAAATCAACTATTATAATTTCACTTTTGAAATTGGTTTTGTAATGTTACCGAAATTTCATAGACACAACCTTTTGCGAAGATCCCACATTCAGTCATAAGCTTTTCGATGTTTCTGCCTATCATTTCGTTCCTTTTCCAATACTTTTTTATTGAAGGGATTGAAATATATGAAGGGACTTTTATTGAAGAGACGTCACGCATTCAATCCTTTGACAATGTTGGGTAGCTATTTTTTGATTCAAAAAATGGTTTCATTTCTAATGGACTGATTAAGAACTTGATCGCAACTGAGCTGTCAAACATTGTTATAAGTGAAATTCAAGAATATTTGCACACACTCAATTTTTTTCCAATAAGTCGGATTTTCATTTACAGGAAATTTTTTATTAATTATTATATTACATATTTATTAAATATTTATTAATAACGACACTCATAGAGTGGTTTCAATCATTCCATTCACTGTTCAGACTATTCTGTCTAATATTGTCTGGAACTACTATTTTTTTAATGACTACACAAAGTAAGAGACTTTAAAAAATTTCATTTAAAATACATTTAAAAGAAATTTTTAGTCTAATTGATACACAAATAAATAACAAATGAGTAATATTGTTGAATTAGTTAATCATGATTTCAAGTCAGAAGAGTTATCTGAAATTATTCTTGGTTGAAAGAAAATTACATCTATGAGGTTTTATTTTTCATCGTATCTGTGTTTGAGATTCATTATTTTTAAATGTCACATTTTCTTAAACCAAAGTTAAAAGTTTTTCTTTGATTACGGATATATAATTGTAAAAATTCAAAATAATTTGTCTTTAAAGAAAAGTACTTACTACATTTCTTTAAATATAGTTTTAATATCAAATTTTTAATTTAGTCAATACAAGTAAGAACAGTTTGGCAAAAATTTAGATTGGCTTAGTGTATCATTATTTACTTTGTGCTGGGGAGAAATAATTTGAAGCATTCGGGTGCCATCTTTTTTAAGGAAATCAACAAATGTAAACACTACAATTAAAAAATAATATCAGTCATCTATTTAAATATATGTTTATTATTTAAGATTTTTAAAAATATTTAACTATTTACGATGTTAAAAATTTCTCAGATTGTAAAATTTATTCTATAAGCGCTATCATAAACATTTACTTTTAGCATTTATTATGAAAATATTTATCATAAGGAATTCTGGTTTTGATCAAAATTGAAATAAAAATAACTCTAAAATTATACACAGGCATTTTTTTAGAAATAAAATTTTAATTCACATTGTTAATATGTTGGATATATTAGCAATGAAATTCATAAAAAAATTCAAATTCAATATGTAAGCAATATTTAGTGATATACACATGATTAGTCAATGTCTAGTTGAAATTTTACTTTGTTATGACGTATTTATATTTGAATTTTTGATACTTCCCATCATCTTTTTACAGTAAGTATTACAAGAATCGATGTGTACTTCATTTGAAAATATTTTCTGGATCTGACGCGTTTATCATAAGTTCCCCACCAACGATATAGTTATTAATCTAAATATTAATATAAATCTAGAAATATAACAATAAATTAAAATTTTATTCCTTTTTAGATTAAATATATATTTTAGATTTTTTTGGTATATGGTATTTGTTTATCTTACTATCTTCTCTTCACATCGCTAATAAATGTTAACTAAAGCTAACAGAAGTGTTTGAAAGAGCAAGAAAAATAACTAGTTTTAACTACATACTTCTAGCTTCATAGAAACGTTTTCTTGGCTTTTCTATTTCACCTCTTAATTAGTCTTTTTTATTTCTGCTTCCTTCCTTTTTTAAATATATTTTTAGCAATTTTGGAAAAGATACCTTATTATCCTTTTAAGAATAATATCTAAATTTTGGCTGTAAATATTTAAAAATAATCACCAAGGAACAAAACAAAAAGCAATGAATTGCATTTTAAACATTTCGTTCCTTATCTTAAAGAATTCAGGACTCCCTCTGACGTAAACGAGTAAAAACGACATTGAATAAAAATAGCAGAAATATGGCAACCGCAAACAATGGACCAATAATCATTCCAAGTATGACTTAGTATTGGTGTTGGTACAATCCTAACAATGAGTATGTAAACAATGAACAAGCACTGCATTTTTTTTTTAATCAGGTATAGCCAATAGCAGCAAATGATTTCTTAAAATTTATAATTTTGGCACTTCTTAAAAAAATAAGTCATTAAAAATAAAATTTATTTTATTTTTTAAAATTACGCAAATCGTTATGGTATTTTTGAAAATTAAATATCAATTTTATAATTGTAAATGTCTGTATAAGATTGCTGTAAATATTATTCAGAATATTTACCACGAATCAGACATGCTATGATAAACTAATACAATATGTAAATTTATCTTACCCACTGAGTATTATACTTCATGACCAGCAATTTGCCTTAAAAAACATGAAAAGGTTTTTAGCCAAGTGACATTTCGATTCATCTTCTACTGACACCAAAATGCAACGAACTTTTAAAGTTAAGTAAATGCTTTAAAGTTGTTCGTTTCCTGAATTAGTTTCTTCATTTTAAGTAAAGATTGATGTCATGGATATATGGTTAGAAATTTACTCACAAACAGTATATACTTAGAAAAAAGTATTATTTAACTATCTTCTATAGTTTAATTAATTTATCAGCGTTCTTCATAAAAACAACACCCTTCTTGTTAAGAGGTCGAGCACCTACTTTACAAATTGGAGCTGATTTACTAAATGATTGGATTTGTCACTGAGATACTTTTTCCGTTTTACATTTCGGCTGCTTAGAAAGCCGCTCTCCGAAGAAGCAAGGCCGGAGTACCTGGACTGGAAGATTCAGACAGGAAGGAGGGACTTTTTACATTTTCAACGTCAAACGTACAACATTGTGCCTATTTTATGATTTTTACATATTTTCTTAATTAGCTTTCTTGATTCCAATATTGATTTCTATAGAAGCATATTTCCCCCAAAATAATGTCCTCCCTCGTTCCTTATTGGCATGGAAATCGCGACCGCTAGTATCAGTGTGTTTCAGTTTCCAAGAGAAGATTTTTAACCAGTACAATGATCGAGGGTAAGTTTCTTGCAATGAATTTTCTTTCTTATTTCGAATGCATGAGTTGACTCGCGTTTTATATTAGAAATAACTGAATGTTGAAATTAATGGTTTCATGAATATTTTCAAATTTAAGAGAAAGAACAGTATAACATAGATTTTATAAAATTATTTCATAATTTGAAAAGGTTTGTTTGTATAAACGTGTAAGGGGAAAGGTAAAAATCAGTTTAATGATAACTTAATGTGTAATCCCTTAGAATATATGCTAAATATATAAATACAAGAATATTAATACACATTGATGTAAAATTAATGTGAAATCTGATATTATTACCATAACATATATTTTAATGAAAATTCTGTTGTTATATATATATATAAATTACATAGTTATAATTTTATTCATTGATCTGTTCTAACTCTCGAATTAAAAACGTATACAAATCTAACATTAAAAAAATTATTAGAAAGAATTTTTTGCATAAGGAACAATGTAAATATACCATATTTGTTTGCACATATAATGCAATTAAATTTCCCAAATTTACAAATTGAAAGTAGGAAACAATTTCAATTTGTAAATTCGAAATGAAAACAATTCTATTTAGATTATAAACTGAAGTATTCTTCATTTCTATATTTAAAGAAATTATGAAGATAAAAATGAAATATTGACTGATTTATGTGGTGAATTTAAAGCTTTAAATTTATAAATCACTTTAAACATTTTAATTTTCCAGAAAATAAAAATGTAAATTGTGATAAATAAATTTGAAAAAATATATTCCTTCCAGTTTCTGTATGCATTGGTTTTAGTATTTAACATCTTAATTTTTAATTTTTATTTCCATTTTCATTTTTTAATTTATTTTTTAATTTCTATTTATAAGATGATCTTAATTTTTAATAAAAAATTATTTATAAAGTAGAAGTATTTTTGCATCTTAATTGGAAATGAAATCTCTTTTTAAGTATGTTATTTGCTTTACAAATTTTCTTAAGCATTAAAAATTAATTATTTTAATTTGCCTTTTGAGCGCAATACTTTTATCTGCCCATTTTTTCAAAAATTGTGCTATAGAAAAGATGAGATTAAGAAATTACGTTTACTTGAAACAAAATTTAGTCGCATTTATTGCAATATGTGTGTTCTTAAGCAAAATAGGAAACAAAAAAAAAATGCTTACTTTAAACAAAAATTTTAAATCATCAAATTTTGTTTTCGGTTTGCACTTTAAGAAGGATGATGTTGAAAAAGAAACATATGTCAATGATATTTGACATTGGAGAGAAAATTTCTGCTCCATTGCATTATCTAAAATTAAGTAAGAATGCCTCATCAATTGTCTGGTTATCCTTCACATTTGCCTTCCTATTCGATCTAGCTAAAGTAAACTCCAAGAAAAGATTGGAAAGTGAATATGTCATTGAATCTCTATAATTCCATTTTTATTACTAATTCTGCCCCTCAGGGGGTTTACCTTCTTTAGGTAAACATGGGTGTCACAATCCCGAGGTACCCTAGTGATCTTTCCTATTCTTTATTTTCTTCTCTCCTCTACTCTTCTGCTTTTTTTCCTCTTCTCCCTCTTTGTGGTTGCCTCGTATGAGGTTGAAGGCTCCCATTGAGTAGCTTTCGCCACTCTGTTGCTATTAGCTACTCTTGAGGACAAAATCACTCACGTGTTTGCCGTGCGTGGAGACCCGTGTCCCTGGAAAGGAGGATCCTGGTAATTGAGGCCTCCTGAGACCAACACATTGCTTTGGCCTCTGCTTCAGGTAAACGGGAGGTGTGTTGTGGTCCTCAGCACATCAATCGGCTTTATGGATCAAGCGATCGGCACATCTACTGGGTGACTCGTTAAGGGTGGAGGCCACTTCAGGGATGTACTGTGGGCGTATAGGACCTGGCTAGCATTGGTGCAGCTGGTCTGCATCCCCTTGTTGGACTCGGTGTTGGGTGGTGCGGTCAGGTCCCGAAATTTTAAAATTAAAATAAATGAAAAATAAGAATAAATCTTTTCTACCACGGGAGCAGTTAATGGAAAACACAAATAGCAAATTTTTCGTTATGAAAAGAAAGGAGGGAACGTTTGAAAAGGTGTCCCCATTTCTGATTCAAAAGGGAATATCTGGAATTGTAGGGGAAGTTAAGAATATTCGAAAAATTCGATCTGGTGACTTGCTGGTGGAAATTGCAAATGCCACCCAAGCTAAAGCCATCAGCAATATGCGGATGCTGGCTAACCTAGAAGTAACTGTACTTCCTCATGGTAGCCTAAATTTTTCACGTGGTGTAATTTCCGCAAGGGATTTGGAAAATTCACCGACGGATGAAATTCTAGAAAATCTACTGGATCAGAAGGTCTGTGGTGTCGAACGAATAAGAGTCAGAAGAGATGGAAAATATATCGATACTAAGCATCTCATTCTGACCTTCACGTCCCCAGGCCTTCCTCAGTATATAAAAGCTGATTATCTGAATCTACCCGTCAGGCAGTATATACCTAATCCTTTGCGATGTTTCAAGTGCCAATGTTTTGGACATTCGCAGAACGCTTGCAGGGGCAAACTGACTTGCGCATGTTGCGCAACAGTTGGCTACGATAATTCGAACTGTACAGCGAAGGAGAGATGTGTCAACTGTCAAGGAGACCATCCCTCCTATTCTCGAATTTGTCCACAATGGGTACTTGAAAAGGAAATCACCACTCATAAAATTATCAACAACTGTTCCTACCCTGAGGCAAGGCGTCAGGTGAGCACACGCCACCCTAAATCTGGAGTTAGCTATGCAACCGCTGCAAAAAAAATCACCAGATCAACAGGTACCCAAACCGAATCGGTTTCACTTCCGCCTGTAAGATTGCCCCAAACAACAACAAAGCCAAAACCTGTCTCAACGCAATTTAATAAAAGAAAAGTTCCTTTAGCTAAGTCAAAAGCGACAAAGGCATATAAACTAAAATCATCAAGAGAGGGCTCTTCTAGAACCTCCATATCCACCCGTAAAGCCTTATCCCTGGAGGCTGACGCTGTTTCCTTGCATCCCTCGGACGAAGACTTATCGCTCGAGGAGATGTCAGATGACACGCTTTCCAGCTCCGGGAAAGGAGCTTTACAAACTAAACGATAACTTCCTTTGTTTCTTGGAACTGCCATGGTTTGTGTTCACATCATGATGACATCAAGTCAATAGTTTCAGCCTATAACCCCGCATGTGTTGCCCTTCAGGAGACATTCCTGAGGTCCAGCAATAGTTTCAAAATGCCTGGATTTAAAAACATAAGAAAAAACTGTGGTGATGATGTTGCAGTGTCTGGAGGTGTTTGTATATTAACATCCAATAACTATCCCAGCACTGCCCATCTATTGAATACTACTCTACAGGCTGTAGCTGTAAGAATAAATACTTCACGCTTATTAACAGTCTGTAGTTTATATTTACCGCCAACACCATTTCTGTTGTTAGGTGACTTTAACGGCCATAGTTCTTTGTGGGGAAATGATGATACTAATTCTCGCGGTCGGCAGATAAAGCGGTTTATTTCAAATAACAGTCTCTGTCTACTTAATACCGACGAGAAGACATATTTCCATGTACCCACGAGAACATTTTACTCTCTCAATCTGGCCATTTGTTCAGCATTATTGCAGCCATTGTTAAATTTAAATATAGGAAATGATCTGCACAATAGCGATCAATTTCCTTTCGTCATCTCCCAGACTGGAGGTAGTAGTGTAGTACAACGTCTACCTACTTACGTGTATAGTCCGGCTGATTGGACGTTATATACACAATTGGCAGTTATTGATAATGAAATGGTTATGATCGATGATATTGATGATGCCATATGTAAAGTCACTGAAACAATTATAAATGCAGCTGATGCATCAATACCTAAGAGTTCCCCTATACCACACAGGCGTTGCAAACCTTGGTGGAATGATGAATGTCAAAAAACCTATAAAAAACAGAGGAAGTTATGGGGGTTATTCAGAAGATACCCCACAACGGAGAATCTTATCGTCTTTAAAAGAGCAAAAGCATTAGCTCGCAGAACTCGTCGTCGAAGTCAGAAGGAATCCTGGTCCTGATATGTGTCTTCAATAACATCTTCAACTTCCAGTAAGCAGTTGTGGAGAAAAGTGAAAGCAGCCAATGGAATATATAGAGAATTTTCAATTCCTATTTTGAAATCCGGAGCTGCTGTATACTCTTCTCCTAAGGACATCGCTAACGTCCTTGGTGAAACCTTTGCTAACGTCTCAAGCAACGACTCTTATAGTCCTTCGTTCTTAAGGACAAAGAGTCGTGCACAGCGAAACCCATTTGTTTCAACCATAGACAAGCTTTGCCTTACAACTGTGAATTTCGGATGTTGGAATTGAAGAGAGCGTTACAGCAGGCCAATAATACCAGTCCAGGACCTGATGGTATCAGCTATGCAATGCTTCGTCATCTCAGTCCGGATTCCCTTTTGAACTTGCTGTTTTTGTTCAACAGGATCTGGACTGAAAAGAAATTTCCATGTCTTTGGAACGAAGCAATAGTGATTCCGATCCTTAAGGCTGGTAAGGATTCTTCTGTTCCTTCAAATTATCGACCAATGGCTCTGACGAGTTGCTTATGTAAGACTCTCGAACGTATGGTCAACGCCCGTCTCATATATGTCCTAGAAAAAACTAATTGCATTCCTGTAAATCAGAGTGGCTTCCGTAAAGGGAGAGCCACTCTTGATATTATTGCTTATTTGGAAACTCAAATCCGCAACGCTTTCGTCCGGAGAAATCATTTAGTTTCCGTTTTCTTCGACATAGAGAAGGCATATGACCGTACATGGCGATATGGAATTCTCCGTTCGTTATATGATTTTGGCTTTCGGGGTAATCTTCCGATATTCCTGAAAAAATTTTTACGCTCCCGTGTTTTTAAACTGCGTATTGGATCTTTTGCATCCAATACTTTTATCCAATCTGAGGGTGTACCTCAAGGATCCATTTTAAGTGTCACCAATTTTAATATGTACATAAGTAACATTCTCCATCAACATTCACCTTTTGTTAATGGCACAATGTATGTGGATGACCTGCAAATATCTTGCCAAGGGACAAATATGCGATTAATTGAGAGACAATTGCAAACATCTTTTAATAAAATAGCTGCAAGGTGTGCAGAGAATGGCTTTACTTTATGTCCCAGCAAGAGCTGCTGTATCCATTTCTGCAAGAGGACCAGTCTTCATAATGACCCTGCAATCCATTTAAACAATACACCTATACCCGTGGTGAACGAGGTAAAATTTCTCGGAGTGATTTTTGACAGAAAATTAACTTTTCTTCCGCATGTATTACATTTGCGGAAGAAGTGCGAGCGATCACTTAATATTCTCAAGGTGCTTTCTAATACATCTTGGGGTGCTGATCGCACGTCACTCCTCCGAGTTTACCAGTCATTAATTCTATCTCGTATTGACTACGGTTGTGTTGTATATGGATCTGCTAAGTCTTCTGTTTTACGCAGATTGGACACTGTGCATCACTCAGCTTTGAGGATATGCTCAGGCGCATTCCGCACATCACCTGTCCAGAGTCTATATGCGATTTGCCAACAATTGCCATTAGACCTGAGACGAATGCAGCTATCTCTCAATTATTACGCAAAGATTATGTCCAATATTTACCATCCATTGCATTCCCTGGCACTTACTCCTGCATTAAAGAGATTATATGATGCTCGCTCTTATAGCATCCAGCCTTTTCTCACTCGAACTATATCTTATCTCTATTTAACAGACCTATGTGAAGTCCGTTTTTTACAAACGGACTTATTCTCTCATCCACCTTGGTATGATCCACAGATATTCGTCATCAATGATTTTATTAGGTTTCGAAAATCGGACACAACTCCTACGATTTTTTAACAGCTGTGTCTTTCACATCGCTGTCAGTATTCTTCTTACACGCCTGTATTCACGGATGGATCTAAAGCGGCAGGACATGTTGGCTGTGGTATTTTTATAAACAATACAACATATAGTTACAGTCTTCATGCATCCTGCTCCATCTTTACAGCTGAAGCCATTGCAATATCCCAGGCTCTTCGGCTCGTGAATACAGCAAATAATCATAAATTTGTCGTGTATACTGACAGTTTGAGTGTCATAGAAGCGTTGAAAAATTCGAAAAATTATCATGCAGTTGTGTCACAGATTTTTGAATCATTGGATTCCCTTGCTGGCAAGGGTTATGAAATCCTTTTCTGTTGGATCCCAAGTCACGTTGGTCTTGAGGGCAATGAAATTGCTGATGCAGCTGCTAAAGCTGCATTGAATGTAATTCATTCAAATATCCCTCTTTTTGATGTGAGTAGGGCTGTTAAAAAGTTTGTTCATTCTCTCTGGCAGGAGTTTTGGAATATGCAGGTCTCCAACAAATTGCACGCCATCTTCCCATCCATCATTCCATCATCAGTTTTACCTCTACGAAGTGCTGATGTCCGTTTGACACGCCTTCGTATTGGACACACACGTTTTACACACAGACATTTGTTTCTAAGTGAATTAAACCCATGGTGTGAGACGTGTGGTGAACCATTACTGTTTATCATATTTTAATTTCATGTCTAGATTTTAACCAACAACGTTTACATTTTTTAGAACTGATATTTTAACTTTATTTGATTTAATAGGGTATCCACCCCATAGAAACCTATTCGCTTTTCTAAGAGCAATAGGATTTTTACATTATATTTAATTTCTATCTTAAAGTTTAAAGTCATATACTTTTTTTTTGTTTATGCTTTTCATTGGATTTTAAAACTACATATACACTGATTTTTGTTTTTTAAATGTTTAATGTTGCTTGGGTTATGAAAATAATTTAATTAGTAAGAAAATTATTCTTGGCGCAGCATGTCCATTTTTGAACTTTGAGCCATAAAATCCAACCAACCAACCAACCTAATTCAGGTAATATTTTTGATACTGTTTATAATTTATGATAATAGAAAGTATCTTTTAAGCAAATCTTTCACAAGATTAATGAGATGCATAAATTTAACAAACATAAGCTATATTAATATTATTTACACAAAAATTATTTCATTTTTTTCTAACAATTCTTAGTACACTTTCCTTCATAGTTCTGATACACATATTTGGTTTTCCATTTCTATTTATAAAGTAGTTCCTCACGTATAGCTTTAAATTACATCCAATAGTATAACAATAAATAATCAGTATATAAATAGGGTTGTATATTTCTTCAAATTTTATAAATAAAGAACTTTTGTACTTGATATTGTGTTTTATTTTTAATGATATTTATTTTTCGTTTTAAAATTGAGAATATGCAATTTGATCTAATTTTGACATTAAAAAATTCTAATGTTAAATTTCATAGAACTATTTTCATAACAAATATATATATATATATATATATATATATATATATATATATATATATATATATATATATATATATATATATATATATATATATATATATATATATATATATATATATATATATATATAACAGGATAAACAATCTCATTTTTTATGTCTTCCTATTTTTCAATGAATTTTAAAAAATAAATTCCAATGGTAGTAAAATTCCTCAATCTCTACTTAACGATTTAATTCATTAATTAATTAAATAACAAATCTAAAATTGTTTTCTGCAAATTAAAGTAATTTAAGATCATTGATTTTAAAATTATGTAATAAAATATTAAGTTACTAATTCTAATATGTCTCTTGTTCTAATATTTTTCTGCAATTGTTTAGAGTTATAATATGTTTCTTTTAAAAAATCCTATACACATTAATGGGAAAAAAATTAGTAAACCTATAATCATCCAACTCAATATTATTCATAAAGAAATATTGTTTCATATAATTTTGATGTTATATGTATACATCTTTTTATTTCTATATATAATACTAAATTTATATTTCTTATGAATGTTCTCAAGTATGTTCAATTATATATTACTCTAGATAAACAATATAAAAATATCTATATTTTTTTCAAATTATAAATATATATAACTTAAAGTTGTGTTAGTGTAATTTACTTCTTGTTTTAAAATCAAGGAAATAATACAATTTGATAGTATTGATATGGTAAAATTCCAATATTTAATTTCATATAACTGTTTTAGTAACAAATAATAACTTAAAAAACTTTCAAATATAATTCTTTTATAAAAAATAAGCATCAAATGAAATTTTATCGTTAAATAACGAACTAATTCGTTAAGTTATAATTTAAAGTGTTATTCTAACAAATCTGAAATTATATTCCAAAAATAAAAATAACTTAAGGTTTCTTAAATTTAATGTGATATTTATATAAACGGTATTCAATTTACAAAAAATAAAATAAAAACAATATATTTGACGGTATCACGCATGCAAATTTTGCTTAACTTTTGCCAGTATTACAATGTTGCGAAGATTTCAACAGGTCTTCTTTGGATGACTCCTAACTCAATTTTAAACTCCGTTCAATGTATGAGATCTGCACATGATGGTTCCCTTCTCTCCATGCCATATCCCAAAATCAGTCAACTATGCATTATATAACGTGAAACCAAGTAGCTTAGTGGTAGCGTTCCACGCTCCCAATGCACAAATCCGAGGTTATATCCTTCTATTGGGCAAGGTAGACTCAGCCTTTCATCTCTTCACTGGGTGTATAAAATGATAAAATGAGTATCAAGAATGCTTGAGAACTAAACTCTGGGGGTTTCGCATTAGACTGACACCCTATTCGGGACATATGCTTCTCACCCCAGGGACTCTAAGTCAAGTGTACTGTGAACAGCCTCCCTAGGCCTTGGTCCACATGGGCCATGGTACTACAGAGTTTAGTTTTATGAGGTTATCATTTCCGCAATATAGAGTTTTCAATTTTTGTTCACATTAAAAGGACGATATTTCCTATCTCACTAGCATGATCATCAACATGATTGGTTGCATTTAGTTTTACAACATGTTTGTTCAGTTTTTTGAAATAAATTTTTCTCTCTCTCTCTTTTCCTAAAAACACCAGTCTTATATTTTTCTGTCGTTCTTTAAACATTTTGCTTATTTTTTATTCGTTTAATATTCAGTACCGGATTTCTCTCAGTTGTTTTAGAATTCTTTCCTTTCATTTTGGATTCCTTCCCTCCTATACTTTTCTTAATTCAATTATTTGATTACTTACCTTTTTCAGTAAATGTTTAGATAAAATGAAGATATTTCGTAAATAATATAATTAAATCTCTTAATTTATCGGCATATTTACCAATTATATTTCCTATACATTGATTTTTGTATCATTTGCAACTGGGTACAAACAATTTTATATTAACATTGAATTCAAAAGGAGGAGTTTTATTTTTCGTTCAGTTTTGTGCTTATTAAAATAAAATAGACCATTAAAAGTTATTAGTGTTGCAGTATTGTACATAAAATAGATCTTTTTAGAGTATTTTTTTTCAAATACTAGAAATTTTTATATAGCTTAAAATCATTTCAGTTAGAAAGGCATTTTTAAAGTAAAACTTTATAAAATTAAGTCAAGTTTCATATTTGGTATACATACATTTGACAAGATATTATTTATGTACATTTTCTAATGACTAGTTTCACATTTTACTTATTCGTATGATTTTGATACAAAAACATAATTCTTATACATTAATATATAATCATAACCTTATATTTTTAACAAAAATATAAATGTGATGCATATTGTGATGTTTCCACTTAAGTCATGCATTCTAAACTTCCAAAAGTGCATAGTTAAGAGGTATTTCAAAATTTGTTGAATTTCGCTAACCCAGGTGTGTAAGTTATAGTTAAACACTTATGCAGAGCCATTTCAATTGCCTAAGATGAGGCAAAACATTGCGAATTTTACAAAATATTTCAATTATTCCCAGAAATAAAAAAATCCGAATCATGTACTTTCACCACAAGCTGAGTTTAAATTGCCAAAGTAGTGATTTGTCCACATGAAAACTGATATCCTCGCTCCACTATCTTTATTCCAAAAATTCACCCATTGCCTGACAGCTTTTGATGGTCTTCGAAGATGACCTCCAGTGGCAGACATCCTTATAGAAACAATTGCACAGCCCTATGTAATAGTTTCTGACACAATTCAGAAATCTTATAATCGGCATATTCAACAGATAGATATTTACAGTTTATGAGTGATGTTTTTCTCCATTTTAGCAAAGAGCTGCAGTAAATGTCTATCGCATACTTCTGTCTTCCATCTTCAGTGAATTGGCCCAGCGGAGCGATTACATAAAAACTTGAAAGCAGATGTTATGTGTCATTAATCTGTGCATTGGATGGCTGCTTTGCTTGCTGCATTTCTTGGACGTTCCTATGCCTACAAAAAGGATATTTTGCTGAAATGGTTTATGGCTAAAATGCTTACCTACTCCCTTTCTCATTCTGTAAATATAATGCTAGAATATTCAAAGAGAAATCTGTTGAGGCATATTTTCAGATATAGATGTTTTAATATTTAGATCATATTCTGAATTCCTTGATTTAACTAATTTCACAGTCATTTTCTTAATACGTTTACTTCTGTTTTTAATTTTACAAAATTCTTCAACGTAAGCATACGATTATTAGGATAGAGCTAAGAACTGAAAGAGTAAGATCATAAATTAAAAAGCAATCATATATTGGGTTGTTCGGAAAGTAATTTCGTTTTTCTTACATGGATCAGCTTTATGCTAGTAAAAACCAACCACTTTATGACTGTGGAATCACGTGCTGTTATCAGAAAGATGGTGAAAGCTAATGGACTAGAATGAACAATGTGCAATGCAATACAATATTTATTTGCTGCATGTTTTTCATTTTCATGAAAAACGAAATGACTTTCCAAACAACCCAATAGTTATATTTTATATCCAAGCGCTTCATCTTATATTTTTTAATATAATGTTTTAATTTTTTAATGTGGAACCATAGCTATCAGTTGTCTTTTCATTTCTAATATCTTCCAAAGTTGAAAGTTGATAAAGATTTAAGACATGTTTTTTCTCACTATGTTACTTTTCAATTACACTAATTCCTTTTTTAAAATCATGAATACCTAACAGTATCAATTCGATAAAATGAATTATTTAAAATTTAGATTTGTATGAATAAAAATAAAACGAAATGTGTTTTCCAATCTCTTAAATTGATTTAATTGCATGAAAATCTTTTTTATTTTTCTATCTATTGCTCAAATACTTTTTTGTTGCATTTTGTTGAAAGTCAAGTTTATTTTCAAAAAATATGATTTGGAATTATTTCATAATTGATGAAAATATGATTTTTTTACTTCCAACGTTTTAGTGATGATATCATATTTTGCCATATATGTTTTTTTTAATGCTTGCAAACGTAAAGAAATTTGGATCATTTAAAGTTTTTATTTAGTTAAATCAGTATTTCTAAGCCTTTTAGTATTCACGGCTCAATTTTCAAATATAATTTTCATCGCGCCCCCCTCCCTTCCCACCGCATACAATAAGATATATACAATAATAAGGAATGTTGAGTATTTTGGATCTAAACTTACACTACAACCTTAAATTTAAATTTTACAAATTACCAAGGATACGAAAATTTATTGACATTTTGCAACACCGATATTCAGCATGGAAAAAACAAGAATCTTATGCCTTTTTATTGCTCTTGCGTCCCGCCATGTCGGGCATTCTCAGGGTTTCGAGAGAAGTTTCGATTTGTCTGGTCAGCTTAAAAGTTAAAATAGGAGCATGCGCAGATGTGAAAAAATCTTTCCTCATAAGGAGAAAGTTCTGTGACGGCAATATCAATTACAGACAATCTCATTCGAGTCGATCCTTCTATCGCTATTGAATCTATTCTGAATGTGTATGTTACATATATTTTCGCATAATTGCAATTCACCGTATTAAATATTCATGGAAGCAGACTTGTGCAGAATCATGGATAAATATTTAAGTGGGCGTAAGCGAGCATTAAATGATGGGCAAGTATCACCAAGTACAGAGACAAGTGTGTTTCCGAAAATAAAATCAAGAAAAATTCTCAAAAATACTTAAATTTGGGGTTTTCCAGTACTGAAAAAAATGAAGAAGAAAAGCCCCTGTGTACCATTTTCTCAAAAATGTTGGCGGCAGACCGCATAAAGCCAAATAAACTTAAACGACATTAGGAAACGCTTCGTAGTGAGTACATAAGCTAATCCAGAGTATTCTTCGAATTATTATTAAAATCATATGAAAAGCAAAAATCAGTGCTTAAAAACACTTCGTGTGTGAATGTAAAAGCTTTAATTGCCTCTTACAAAGTTTCATATAAAATAGCCAGATGTAAAAAAAGCCTCACACCATTGGTGAACAGCTAATTTTGCCAGCCGCAATAAAGATTGTAGAAATAATGTTTGGAGATAATTTTGGAAAACAATGGCAGTCTATACATCTTTCAAATGATACTGTTTCCCGTTGAATTGCTGATGTAGCTAAAGATGTAGAGTGTCAGCTTTTATCGAACTTGCGCGACAAATTGTTTTCGATATAACTCGATAAGGCAACCCATAGTAATAAAGATGCTCATTCCATTGCCTATATTAGATTTCGCGATGATTTGTCAGTAGTAGCAGATTTACTTTTCTTCAAACCAATAGAACTCAAAGCAACAGCATTCGCATTATTTGCTATTTTAAATGATTTTATTAACGAGGCAAACATAGAATGAAAAAATTGCGTCGGAATATGCACCGATGATGGCCCGTTCTGTGTACGGAAGATTCCAAAGTATTCAAGCACTTGTGAAACAAAAATCGCTACAGTGCGTTTGGACACATTGCATGATCCACAGAGAAGCTTTGGCTTCCAAAGGAATGAGTCCTGGTTTAAATATTATATTAACTACGGTTGTAACCGTAGTAAATTTTATAAAAATGAGACCCCTGAAATCTATCACTTTGTAATGACATTTAGCGCTACAATTTTATTGCGAGGCAGATGGTTATCACAAGGGAAATTTTTGCAACGTGTTTATGAATTAAGAGAAGAAATCACCGTTTTCCTAGAAGAGGAAAACAGACCGGAAACTGAGAATTTTCAAGATAGTTTATTTGTGATGAATTTGAATTACATGTGTGTGGGGGGGGGGTTCACATACTCGAGAAATTAAATAATTTGAATCTTCAACTGCAAAGAACAAATACACATATATTGGATACGAGAGATAAAGTCAATGCTTTTTGTAGAAAATTGGAATTGTGGAGCAGAAATTTAAAGCAAGAAAATTTAACAATATTTGCAAATTTGAATGATTGTATTAAGACTTGCAAGGCTGAAGAAGAACATGTAAAATTTGTTTTTGTAACCATTGGAAATCACATTGCAATGTTAACAAATAATTTTAAAAAGAATTTATTTTTCTTGCTGACGACAGACTGACATCAAGTTACAAGTGGGTGAGGGATCCATTTCAAAATACTCCCAAAGGTCTCTCAATTGAAGAAGAAACCTTCATAGACTTCACGGCAAACAGCGAAACCAAAAGACAAGTGAGTAATAAATCACTCTTTGAATTTTGAGCTGGAGTGGATGATGAGTTTTCTGCACTAAATACAATGCCATTTCGCATTCTAATACCATTTTCAACATCTTGCCTTTGTGAAACTAGACTTTCTGCGGTGGCTTTTTGAAGACAAAATATAGTTCTTGGCTAAATATAGAAAAAGAATTGAGAGGGTATATTTCTAATATTAAACCCTCCTTCGAAAATCTTTGCTCTGAAAGATAGTCCCAAGGAATTCACTAATAATTATTAAATTTGTTTTTAAGTTAGTAAGAGAGTTGTTTTAATTTAATAAGTTAATTATTAAATATATCTCAATGTATTTTATTTTGTATATGTGCGTGTTCTTTCCTTTCAGTCACTTAATCAATTTTTTTAAATAACATTTTCACTTGGATATGCTCGCGCACCCTAGTGATTATTAACCTATGGGGCACGACGACGCCCCACAGGTTAAGAATCACTAAGTTAAATGATTTCATTTTCTGATGTGCTCAGCTTTTCAACTGTATGAATATAAAGTTTCAAGAAAATTCATTCTCTATCATGTTTGAATTTTTTTATTAAGGTATTTAATTTTTTTTTTGAACGTGATCGGTATACAATTCTAAATTTCTTTTAACTTTTTTATCCAAAAATAGTATTTTTATTCTAATAGATTGATAAATCGATTAAGAACTTGACCTCCAACATCAGGACAAATTACTGTATCTTAAGTTATCTACATAGATTATAAAGTTGCGAATAAAATTCTAGTTCACAATTTTAACGTATAAATGCAATAAAAACAAACAAAATCAAGAGCATGATTTAATTAATCATATTACAATATCAACATAATTACGATATACAATAATAACATTTTAATAAAATTGTAAAATGTAAAATTACAATTTACAATTACAACTATGATAAAGCGTTCCCATTCAAAAGAAAGAGAAATGAGATGTCAAGACAACATCAAAACTGAACCAAGAACTCTGAATGCTAGTTCCACACAACGCTTGGGAGAGTGGGTTCTACTTCATCGTTTTAAATATCTGCATTCAGTGTTTTATAAAAATTCAGCAAATTCTTGTTTATTAAGACATCTTAAATATATAAAATTATTGCATTTTATAACTGCCATTGTACAGAAAATATTTTTAAACTTTTGCACTTAAAACTACTTAGTGTACCAAACGATAAAATTCAATGAGATAATGCCCTATATTTTATTTAAGCAGTTAAATAAAATCAAAGTGTTCTTTTCAACCGTAGTAGATATGGACTTTAAAAACAACAAATAAGGATCTGTTATTGCAGAAACAATTTTCATAGGTTAATATTAAATATACGTTATCAGATTATTTAAGAATATCAAGACCAATACATTTCTCTTTCCCCAATTTATTTTATCTATAAGTTTTTCCTTCAGTAAATTACTTGATTCATACACATTTTGTATAACCTTTCACATCACTATTTTCATCTAAAGCAATTGTAAATATTTCTGTGTACTTTAAACTACTCAAAAATACTTTTTCAATCTTACTACTCAATTTTTAATTTGCTGCGACGTATTTATGTGAATTTCATAATCAAATATTTTTTCTTTAAAATCTGCAAAAAAAATTTTTCACTATCTCGCTTTCCGGAAAAAGATTTCCCGTGGTCAACTATGCAATAAACTATTTAAAATCTAGTGTGGCTACAGTGTTTTCCTTTTTTATTAATAATTATTTAATGATATTGGTTTGAAAATAATATGTAATACAATAATAAAATAGAATAATAATAATATTTTTCTTTGGCTCTTAGTAAGTTGATTTTTGAATAAAATTTTCAAAATTTCTTTTTACGCATAAATTTATTTTCTCATTATAAATTACAAGCCCAATCTCATTCCCATGATACCGTACTTTTCGAACCATTTTTCCTGATATGTTCTGAAACTGTGGTATATTTTGCTTTTATATTAAACTCTGGTATATTTTCTTTTTAGCTTGCGTCATAATATAGGATTAAAAAGAATTATACTTACATAATAGTAAATTTATAAGATATTGCATCCATTTTACAAATACATATTTCCATTTACAGTTACTTGTAAACGAAAAATTTTAATAATAAACAAATAGTAAATTTGAATAAAATTTAAGTTAAGTAATGTTGTGATATTATCTAAAATTACTATAGTTAAGAGGAGAAAAATGATAAGTGTTTTTCTTCCTTCTCAATTTTATAATTATGCTTCATGTATCAAACTTTCCCCCTTCCAAATTTAAAAAATACAATTAATATAAAAAACAAATTTTTTAAAACTTTTTTACTTTTCTTTAAACATAGTTTGTTAAGAACTATTTTCTTGAAGACGGAACCACTGCTGCCGCTGTTCGAATCTGTAATTACTTTCACTCGTTTTGGTATTTTACCCTCTCGAAGAAGCACATCTCGATTGCTCCTGTAATTTTCAGTCTAATTTTATGTTTGTATGTGTTGTTTTATAATAAATAGGAGAAAACGTATTTCTAGATTATTTGAGTTTTAAACCAGGGCACCAGATAATAGATTGCTAAAATCTAGATCGAAAGCATTCTCATTATTGGTTAAATGATTTGTTTCATCATTTTTGGTGTCGAAACCCGGGATTTTGATGTTACCGTTGGAATATATTCACGAAACTTTCTCGAATTTTGAATAACCTCAAAACAGTAAATTTAAGCTTAAAAGGTACTGTACAATTATATATTATTTGAAATAAAAACTATTGATAAATTAAAATCAAAAAGAAAACTTACTAGAACAACTTGTACTTATACAACTTAACGATAATTGATACATACATGCAAAATCTTGAGTTTTAAAATGAAATGCATCATAAGCAAATTTCAGAGTATTTATTAATAGGAAGAAAAACAACTTGAGTTAAAAAGTTTTAATGAAAAAGTTGAAGAATTAATCACAGATGTTGCAGATTTGAAACAGAAATCAAAAGTTCCATGGAGTACAGTTAAAAACATGGTGACTCCAAAATTAAAATTAGAGTTATACTAACCAAATTTAAAATTAAGGAATCAGTTTCAAATAATGTTAATGTTTGAAGTAGTCACGGTAGTAAACATATTCCAATTTCTATTAATGTGCCCAAACTGAGCATGCCAACTTTTAATGATGATACTACTATATTTTTAGATTTTTTAATAGTTTTTGTAGTGGTATAGATTCAAATGAATGATTAAATAATATTGATAAATTCATCTATTTAAAATCTTTTCTTTCTGAGGAAGCTTATAAAAACTATTGCAGGATTTGTCTTAACAGAAGAAAATTACAAATCGTGTTTAACTTTGTTAAAAGACAGATACAGAAAATCGGAGTATTTAATTAGTATTGTAAACAAACTCTTAGAAACTGAGCCAGTTAAATCTTGTTCTAATCAAGGGCTGAGGCATTTGTATGATGAAAGTAAAATTACATAAGAAATTTACAGTCGATGGGTGTGGCATCCGATAATTTCGGCCACATCTATTAACTCCGATTTTATTAAAACAATTACAATTACAATTGTTTTTTTACCAACAATTAATGTCTTTTTATCTAGTAATAGAATTTAATCGTAAAAGAGATCATGGTAAATCGGGAAATATAAACGAATTAATGAAATTCATAGAAATTAAAATTGAATCTCTGGAAGCAGCTAATGCAGTTCTACGAATTTCCTTAAAAACTCATGAAACGTTTAGATTAAAAAAAAAAAAAAAAAAAAAAAAAAAAACGAATGCAATGTATTAAAAATAAAAATTTTCCAACTGCAGCCGCTCTAAATGCAGTTGTTAAAAATTCTTGTATATTTTCGCCCGCAGGATTAAAATGCAGAAATTTTACCGATGAACAAAAACGTTTTAAATTAAAAAAGGAAGTATGTTATAGATTTTTAAATAAAAACCATTTAATAAATCAGTGTAAATTTAAGATTAAACCTTGCAAAAGATGTCAAAGTTTTCAACACAATATATTATTTTGCCCCAAGACGAGAATTAAAAATTCAAATCAAATTTCACCACCTGATAAACTTGAAACTATTAAAATTTCAAATAATCAAGCTGTAATGAATTCTGTTTTCAAGCATAATAACTCGTTAAATAGTTATTCTACTTTATTACAAACTGCTCAAGTTCAAATTGAAAACAGATCTAAAAAATTAAAGTGTGTGTGGCGAAAATATACTGTATGTGATTCTGCTTCTCAAAAATCTTTTATTCGAAGGGATTTAGCTAAACCATTAAACGTGAAAAGTATAAGAAAAGAAAAACTTATTTACACATTCTCAAATCGAAATCCTTCTGAAAAAGAATATGAATGTGTAAATATCACATTGCCTAGTAAGTTTTTCCCACACTCATATGTAAACATTGAAGCTTTAATTACGGACGAAATATGCGCTACACAACTGTAATCAAAAATTGATCCTCAATTAATAGAAAGTTTAATTTCACGTGGTTATAAAATGGCTGATTCATGGAATGTAAATAAGCCCATTCAAGTATTGTTAGGGTAAAAATTTACAGAGCTGTACAGGATTGTCACGATCTCAAATTTTCGTGCCAGCACTCTACAGCTCAGTCGCAAATCTAAATTACGTCACTACGCACGATAGCAATCTACCAATAATGATCACGTTCGAATTTCAGCTTTGAACTCGCTTATTTTTCCGAATTCCAAATATTAAAAATTTGAATATTTCATTATAATTAAATACTGTAGAAGTTTTAAAATTCTAATAAATAGAAACGAAATTTTTAAAGCTCGATTTTCAATTTACCGAGCAATGGCGCCCACCTTTAAAAAAAAAAAATTAAAAAAAAAAAACATCAGTGTAGCGTTACCTACTACAGTGCCAGCCAGGCAATAAAGCTAAATTTCAAATGTTAACAAATTTCACTTTTTGTTTAAATTTGAATTTAACATAACAAGCAGATACGCCCACATTAAAAAAATTTAAGTACGCGGCACATTCTAACACTAACAGGAAAAACGCAATACACACTACTTAAACATTTATTTTTATAAAAAATTTAATTTCTAAATAAGAATAAAATTGTAATGGTAAACAAAATAGCTCAACTAATCTTCATCGCTCTCCGCCGAATCGTAACTTTTCGGCGAATATGTCGTTTTAATCGCATCAAAAAAAAATCTTCGATTGTGTTTTCCCAGTGATTTCTTCTCCATAGGTACTCCGCGAGGTACGAATCAAATTTACCTGGCACGTGATTGGTACCCCGCAGAGATCTTTTAAATGCAGACGGTGTTCCTTCTGTCCAATTTGTGTGCGCATCTGTATCCTTATCTTTGAACGTCAAACTATGATTTACTGTTAAGTGTACGAAGCCCTCATCTGATAGACATTCGAACGCTTTCCATCAGTCTGATATTACAGTTGTACCCAGAAGAACACATTCACGCAAAATTCCAAGCAAAACATCCTTACTCCTATTTTCAACAACACGAAAAAAAACATTTTTTCAATCCTCTTTCAATTCCTCCAAACACCCACCTTCCAGTCACTATAATACTTATAATACTACTTCTACCAAACTTGTTTTTATCGATTTCATCTTCTATACCCACTCCACCAATTATTTCACTTTCACGAACACACCTCTCTACAAAAACTCATCCAATCAATCACTATTTTTTTTAGGCAATTGCAAATTTTTCACAATAAAATCGCGCGTACATTCTTTCACCCACATTACAGTCAGCAATAAACAAACACTCAAATGCAACCTACTCTTAGAAATCCAAGAGCCCTCTTTCGTACAGATATTTTAATATAATGAACATTCTCACCTTCCTTTCGACTAATCCAAATACACCCATCACTCACGTCATTAAAATCGCTTAAAATCATATTTTCACCACACTTAACGCACATATACTTATCAGCAATCAAACCTACTTTCATGCACCATTCAACAACTTTCCTACTATCATCATGCTCTAAATTAAAAAAAAAAAAAAAAAAAAAAACGTAAATTTTATATATTTTTATCCATACTTAATTCTCGCTAGCAGCACACAAACTCCAAAATTTGAACACTGAAACTCAATGCTTATTATTTAATAGTTTGAAAGGTTACATACAAAACGCGCATGTCACGCAATCATGTTACCTCATAAAACGAAAAGCACGTCATACATACGTAATCCTAACCGGTAAGCCAGTCTGATGCACTTTATCGCATGTTTGGCACATACGCTTGGCGCATTTTACCCTTTGTACAATTCTCTACTCTAGCGATTGTTAGAGCCGACTTTTTATTTTCAACTTTAAAAAAAAATTACTAAAAATGGGCAAACTTTTATTCCTTTAGCCAACGATGTTTGGAGATTCTTGAGTGTGACTGATGTCATATGATCGTTTCAAGAGTGCGACTTCCTGTTTGAATGTTTTTTGCACTTCGGTTGCAAATGATTTGACATGTTTATGGAACATTGAGTCTTTTTTTAAGTACTCATGAGGGAGGGAATAAGGTAAACTTGGATCACCTTACTGATTTTGGAAATAAGTTGCAGTTTGACAAAGGAAGATATAAGGCTCCGCTCTTATGGAAATCGGATACTTATCGTGAAAAATTTATGTGATAATCTTGAGGTCACAGAAAAAAGATTCTGTTTATTGGAAAGGAAATTTAATGCTAACGAATCTTTATTTGAAGGATATAATGCGGTCATGAAGGAGCAGTTAAGTGAAGGAATTATTGAAATGTGTGATTCTAATTGTTTTGTCGGTTATACAATGCAGCATAGGGATGTTTTTAAAGAAATTTCTTCCAGTACGAAAACAAGAATTGTTTACGAGGCTAGTAGTAAACAGGGAAATAATTTAAGTCTAAATGAATGTCTCTTTTCGGGAGATAAAATTTAAGTCCTAATCTTGTAGATGTTATTTTAAAATTTAGAGTTTATAAAATAGGATTTAACGGGGACATAGCTCGGGTATTTTTACAAATACAAGATTCGGAATATGATATGAATTATTTTTACTTTATATATTATAAAAACTGCAATAAAACTAAACCCTCTACAATGTTTCATTTTAATAGACATTGTTTTGGAGTCACCTGTTCTCTTTTTGTCTTAGCAGCAACTATCAAAACGCATATTAAGAATTTCAAATGCGTGCACTTATCCTCTTGCACATGAAATGTTAAATAATAACTTATATGTAGACGATTTGTTTTTTGGAAGTTCTACGGTAGAAGAGGCTATCAAATTATCTACTGATGCTGTTTCTATTTTGAAAGATGCAAATATGACTATGAGAAAATTTGACACAAATTCGAAAGAAACTAAAATATTATGGAAAAATTCTAATTCATCGATTGAAATTAATGAAAATCCTGATTCACATTTGAAAATCTGAGGACTTAAATGGAACAATGAAGATGATGTTCTCAAACTTGATTCAACATCTTTGTTGTCAAATTTCAATGCTAGTAAATGCACTAAAAGGAATGCTCTCTGTTCTGCTGCGAAAATATTTGATCCTTTGAGATTTGTGTCTCCAATTTCGATTCGAGTAAAGTGTATTTTACCAGAACTATGGCAATTAGGTATTTACTGGGACGATGATTTTTATGGTGAATTAAAAGAAAAAAATTGTAGTTAATGTAGAGCAATGAAATTAATGAACTTAAAGAATTTAAGTATTCCTCGATATTATATATATATATATATATATATATATATATATATATTAACGATTTAACATTTGTGAATGAAGAAAGTGTACAACTGCACGTATTTTCTGATGCTTCGCTTAAATCTTTTAGAGCTGTAGCATACTTCAGGAACAAAACTTCAGAAACTACTTTTGACACGAGTTTTGTTATTTCTAAAGTACTAGTAGCACCCCTTAAGAAGTTAGCACTGCCTCGACTGGAGTTAATGGGATGTGTCATTGCTGCAAGATTAGTCAAAAATATTAAAGAACTGCTTAAAAATCTCTATAAAATATATTTGTTGAGCATTCTACGATTGTACTCCATTGGATAAAAGAATCTACGACAAGGTGGTAGAAGTTCGTGGCCAATGGGGTTACAGAAATTGAAGAAATTACAGATCCAAGAGTTTGGAGACATTGTGTTGCAAAGAACAACCCAGCGGACATATTTGACAAGAGAAATTGCTTGCAAAGTCTTGGTGTCTTCAAGGAAATGGTGGTATGGCTCTGAATGGTTAATCAACTAGGAAGATACCTGGCCATGTGCACAAAAGCCTGAAATCAGCATTGATGACGAAGAGGGGAAATACGACGGACAAAAACTTGTTACCTCAACAATTGTTGGTGCCAAAAATATGGATCTGGATAGATATAGCTACTTTAGAAAACTATTAAGAATAACTGCTTGGATAATACGTTTCGTGAACGTGCTGAAAACCAAACTTCCACAAAAGGGTTCTATTACATCTCACTTACTCGATAAAGTGGAACAGTTTTGGATGAAATCTGTTCAAAGAGAAGTTTTCTATGTAGAAATAAACTGTTTAATTGCAGGGAAACCTCCTCTGAAAGACTCAAAACTTCTCTGATTAAATCCTTTCCTTGATCAAGATGGTGTTTTGCGTATTACAGGTCACTTAAGCAGAACTGATTTAACAACTGATGAAAAAAATCCAGTAATACTACTTGCTAAGACAAAATTAACAGATTTGTTAATTTGGGAGTCCCATAAAAGAGCATTCCATTCAAGTGTGTCTCACACGTTAGTGCAACTCAGAGGAAAATACTGGATTTTAAAGACTTGACAAACAATAAAATCCCTACTTCGGAAATGTGTTATCTTCAGAAGAATTAATTCCTCTCCTGGAGATCAAGTTTTAGCTCCATTGCCAACTGAACAAATAGAGCAGTCGCATCCATTTGCAATCATCGGAATTGATTTTGCTGGTCCTTTATTTGTAAAGAATGATGACAACAAGCAATATACTTTGTTGATAACATGTGAAGTGAATAGCTGCCTTCATTTAGAGCTAGTTGGAAATTTATCGATTGACACGTTTCTTCTAGCATTTCGCCTCTTCGTTGCTCGACGTGGTTTGTCATCTGTAGTGTTCTCCGATAATGCGCATACTTTTAAACGTACTGAACAAGATTTGAAACAATTTTGGTCAGTTTTGAACAATTTAAAATTTCAAAACTTTTTTTCTTCAAATGTCATTAGATAGAAATACATCGTTGAGAAAGCTGCCTGGTGGGGTCGATTTTAGGAACATATGATACGAACTGTAAAGGTTTCTCTTCGCAAAACTATTGGAAAATGCTCCCTAACCATTGAGCAGTTGCAAACTGTTCTCTTCGAAATTGAGGCTATGATTAATTCTCGCCCAATTACCTATGCTGGAACTGATGTAGATGAACCAAGTGCTTTAACACCTACTCATTTTCTTTTAGGGAAAAGAGTAACATCTTAGCTTTCTGTATGACTTCTGGTTGATCCAAACCTCTCTCCCAGGAAGAATTTAATTAGGGCTTTCAATTATAGAGAAAAATTAATGAGACATGTTTGGTCTCGCTGGAAAAATGAATATTTACTAAATTTACGATGAGTTAATTGCAATTTAGTTAAAGGTAACATCATCCAGTTTAAGGTTAACAATATAGTTTTGATTGAATATAATCATTTGCCTAGAAATGTTTGGAAACATGGCAAAATAATAGAATTATTTTCTAGAAGAGATAGCAAGGTGAGAGCCTGCAAGGTGAAAACTGAATCATCGGTGATGAAACCCTCTGTACAATTATTGTATAATTTGGAAATTCAGAACTAAGTATTTATTTGAACAACATAATTTGAAATCTTACTCTTTTTAGAATAGTTGAATTTAAGCTTGTGTTTTGATCTTAAACTTGATTGTTGTAAAATTCTTATATATTCAAATATTTGTGTTTTATATTAACTAGATTTAAGATTACTAAATATTTTTATCATTTGAAATTTAATAATTGCAATAATTATTTTGAATCAAACTGTATTTAATGATATCTATTAGCATTTTGAATTGAAATTTTGTTGAACCCTTCGATGGCTCATGGGCGGGGGGTGGGGGGGGGCTGGATGTTAAGAAATATTTTCTTGAAAGCGGAGCCCCTGCTGCCGTCGTTGTAATTTGTGAATAGTCTCACTCGTTTTTGTATTTTACACCCTCGAAGGAGCACATCGTGATTGCTCCTGTAATTTTCAGTCTAATTTTATCTTTTTATGTGTTGTATTGTTTTGTTTTATGATAAATATGAGAAAACGAAGTGCTAGATTATTTGAGTTTTGAACCAGGGCACCAGATAATAGATTGCTACAATCAAAATCGAAAGCATTCTCATTATTGGTTATATTATTTGTTTCATAGTTCATATTTAATCGAATTATTTCTAAATCCAACATAAATAATTTGACTAAATTAAAAGTGGTTTAAAAAACTGAATTTCTGTATTTATTATTTATAGAAAAGCAATAAAGTTAAACATCCAGTCTCATTTTTATAATTAAATATATGAAAAAAATTCCATTTCGAAAGCGATGTATATTAGCCATTTATATTCAAATAACATACCAAAACAGCATTTATCACTTACAAATTCTTATAAGACATATTTTGATTCATTAAAGATTATTTTATTTTATTTTATTTTATTTTTTTTGTAGATGGAAAGTTTCTTTTAAAAGCACAATGTAAAAAATTTCTATTGTTAGGGATTATTACAATGTGTTAATATTTACAATAATAAAATCAGATTTCATTCAGAACCAAAAATAAAAATGCTAAAGCAATTCACAAGATTCTCTTGCGTTTGTAAAATTTCAATTTCCCAAATTCTGTGGCATAAACAAATACATTTTAAGAATGAGATTTATAAAACAGTTAAAAACCAAATTTTAAATATGTAATATACGATGAGAGATATCAGTTGGCAGGCATCAATGTGAATGCTTTTTTTTTTAAATTCGGCCTCAAATGTGTACTTTTTAATATTTTTCGAATGCTTTCCATTGTTATAAAAATGAAGTTCATCCCAAGCTACATATGGGTAACTTGTTGAGGTCACCTGCGAGTCCACGGTTCTCTCCCAGTGTTCAAAAGGGCTGAGTCGACATACATGAGAGTTGATTGCAATTTAAATAAAACTTGTAATTTTGGAAAAGTAAAATAAATAAGAAAAAGACTTTATTGAAATTTCTTTAAGAGAAATCTAAACAGTTTTACATTAAATGCAAAAAAGTTGTCCAAATGGGGATATTAATGTTGAAGAAACAAACAGTATTAATGTAATAATTTATTTCATATTTATGTCTTTACTTCAAATGAAACTTCTAATATAATGTACTTTACTAATTTTCCAATATTTAAAATCCTTTTCATTTTGTAGCATTTATATAGATTTTTGTTAACAATTGCTGTATAAATCAAAATAACTCGAATATTTAATGCAGCAATTTATAACTAGATGGCAGCACTAAACTGCTTCGTTTTACTAAAATAAAATGTATGGTTTTTTAGATGTTTTCACTTTAATAAAAGAAAAAAAATATCTACCATCAAATCTGTGAGAGTAATAACAATAAACGCTTTTACACCTTTTCAAGCTTTAGCAAATGCAATGAAAATTTACGAAAATGGTGCAATAATATGAAATAATAATAAAATAATTCCATGATATCGGGATGACAGAATAATTTTTGCTAACAATTGCATGCAAACATGAATACAAGTCTCTTGGCGATAATAACGTGAAATATTTTATCGCGCGTTTTTTATAAGTGTTTTCACACACAACTTAGTGTTTGAAAATATATTTCCCCTCAGAAACTTCATATTTTTCAATCAATAAACTCTCATCATCGAGAAAGTATGTATATAAAATAAATAAAAATTAATCAATCGCAATTCATTGTATAATTTTATACAAATGTTAAAATGAAATGTTTGTGCAGTTACTTCGAATATGTTAAGCAAGTCAGCAATAATAGACATTATCATCACTAAGTAGACTAACCTTTTGTGTATATATTAATATATATATATATATATATATATAATATATATATATATATATATATATATATAATATAAATATATATATATATATAATATAAATATATATATATATATAATATATATATATATATATATATATATATATATATATATATATATATATATATATATATATATATAATATATATATATATATATATATATATATATATATATATATATATATATTAGTAATATATATATATATACATATTAGTAATATATATATATGTACATATATATATATATATATATATATATATATATATATATATATATATATATATATATATATATATATATATATATATATATAATATATATATATATATATATATATATATATATATATATAATATATATATATATATATATATATATATATATATATATATATATATATATATATATATATATATATATATATATATATATATATATATATATATATATATATATATATATATATATATATATATATATATATATATATATATATATATATATATATATATATATATATATATATATATATATATATATATATATATATATATATATATATATATATATATTATATATATATATATATATATATATATATATATATATATATATATATATATATATATAATATATATATATATATATTATATATACTATATATATATATTATATATATATATATATAATATATATATATATATATATTATATATATATACATATATATATATATTCATATAGTTGTATAATTTACGATTTGCTAATTATGTATCAGTTTCGAAATGTGCATTGCACAATTTCTTTTACAAAGTCTGCGTATGTACGTTTCAAAGGTTTATTTTTGTTTTAAAGCAGTTGTTTTTTATATTGATATAATACAATATTTTATGACCAGTAAGAGACTAAAGAAATAAAACAAAACAGTTTTTTCAAGTAAACAAAAACTATTAATTAAATTAATTTTATTCGTATTTTCCAGAAGAAAAATAATAAATAAAATTCAAAAATGTTATCTCATAAAATGTGAAGATTAGCAAACTGACAAAAAGTAAATGATGCCATTTTGGATTAACATTACGCTAAAATGAAGGAATCCAAGATTATTAACGTACAGAATTAGAAAGATTCTATAATTAGAAAGAAATGTCTAAAAATAGGAGCAATTTATATGCAAGTATTAATTACATTGAACAATTTATATGGAAATGTTAAACAGCGATTGTTCATTGTCCAAACTATAACCTATGAAATTTAACTTTTTTATTTTAACAATCTTGTTCAGCAGCCTTTAACTTAATGTTCAGGTTTCCACTCAGATTTGAGTATATAAAATTTTAAAAATGAGTTGGCTATAAGCATATCACACAAAAAAAGTTTAGGATAATTTGTACATTTTTAATACTCACATATAAATTATTTGTAGGCATCATTAGAGAGTATTACTACCAGTACTAGAAGTAACGAATAGACAAGCCACTGATTACTATTTTAAGGCATTTGAATATCCATCACATAATGTCTTCTAGAAGAAATTTTAATAGACCGCGTGCCACAGCTTGTTCCCATGACCCAAAGAAGGAAATACAGAAAACTTTCCGCTTCTTCTTTCGACAAATGTACAGATGGAAAGCATACATTTAACAAGCACCTCCAAGAACTCCACTTGGCTTAGTGATTAGACTTTTCATCGGTGTAAATGATTTCCGTTCAATCCCAGCTGTTATTGAATGACAGATAATTAACGTAGCACTTGTTTCTGCTGGCATATTTGTGGATGTGAGCTACTTCTCCGGTTCCTTCAGGTTCATGAAGGTTATCTAGTTTGCATTATTGTAATAATTATTTTGTTCATGTGTGATGAGTAAGCATACTTTCAATTGTATATTTCCAGGTGAGTTTCCAAGAACTGAAAGATAATTATTAACAACTATCCCCCTTTTAAACGTTTTTGCCCGTCTAATGAAAAATTAAACAGATGTG
This sequence comes from Latrodectus elegans, assembly GCA_030067965.1. NCBI lineage: Eukaryota > Metazoa > Arthropoda > Arachnida > Araneae > Theridiidae > Latrodectus > Latrodectus elegans. The sequence goes on from CM057809.1 coordinate 2,129,202, forward strand.
GAATAAAGTAAATAACCATGACATTGAAGAACCGCCAATCAGAATGGATGAAAAGAACGGCACAATTGAGGGATAAATGAAAGAATGATTTGAGATACTACCAACACAATAAATCTTCTACGTGTTAGCTACTGCTTATTAATATTTGTCATCGTTTCTCTTAATTTTGCCATTTCAGAAAACTGCTGTCTGATTTTTCCACTCGAGTAATTCAAATTTTACCGATTCCTCAAATTGTAAATTCATGAAGAATAAAAAATCGAAAACCTGTATTTATTTGGCAGATAACATAATAGATAATGACAGACATTTGAAGTTGCATTCCATTTTAAATTAAGATTCAAAAATATTTTTTTTTTCAATTTTTGTTTCTCCCAGTAGTTGACTACAGAAATTTGATTCCAGACAATTAATAATTTAGGACTATCTTTCTAATGTTTCTTTCATCTAAAAATAAATTAAATTAAAGAATAGTGTTTGTAATAATAAAACAAAATAATATTTTAGAATTTGGACCAAAATATTTCAAGGACCCTGTAATATAAACTGACCTTTATTCATTTATTTTCTTGTTTAAATATTTCGTGAAATCCTTGATGTGGGTGTGTATTAATTTTTCAGTTATATTTTATTTGTCCTAATTAATAATAATATATATTATATTTGATGTTTTCTGTTAGATAATGATGAAGAGTAATAGCTCTTGATATTCTATATCGTTATCTGTTCTAGTACTTCTGTTTTAAATATTTTCTTTCATACCATAGCTTAGCACATAACTAATACAAATATTTTAAATAGTTTGGAATAATATTTATTAAGAGGTACATGGTGCTTTAAATTAATATTAAATGTAAATATTTAATTCCAATACAGATAATTATTTCTATCACCAAACTTGTATTGAATTAGTTAGTTTCATTTTTAATTTCTAAGAATTTACTTTTCTTTTGAGCTTACTTTTTACTAGTACAAAATGCGTGATCATAAGTTCATTTAAATGTTTCTTTCATGGATTAATTTTTACGAAATCTTTTCTGTAGTTTTTAGATTCTTATACTTTTAGCTTAAAGACTATTTTTGTATACTTTTATAAGTTGATTACTTGAATGAACCAATTATAGCCAGTGTTTCTCTTATCCTGCAACATTTTCACTATATTAAATCATTTTAGCAACTTATTTTTATTTTCTACAAGAATATAAATCCCATTCACACTTTATGTATTTTACCAGCTTACTCTTTTCTAGTTTCTTTTAAGTTTTGTAATTTTGTTCAAGGTAAAATATTGTTACAAATTTGAAAGCATTATTTGTAATTGTTATAAAATATCACTGACAGATCGGGAATATAAAAAGGATTTTGGTAAAAATTGGGAATTTTAGGTGTACTCTACGTTAAAAACGGGATTTCTAATGAGTTGGTGACTTAGTGACCTTTTGGCGAGATTCTTGGTGACTTGATGGCCTTTGCTAGAGATATTTGGTGATTTAGCGTGATATTTTTGGAAAATCCATCATCGATCTTTATGGCCATCATTAAGCGTGATAGCCTACAGCCCTTCAGAAACTTGGTGAAACTCTTAGATTTCCACGCCAAGTCGGGTATTAATACCGCCTCCGGTCATTGAAGAAATAATGATTCAGAGCACAGGTGCCGACCAGGAGATATGTACCTGAAATTTTTTTCCGCCTCACTTATTTTCTATTCCTCTATATGTTTTTCTATAAAACTATGTCAGCTTTTTCCCCTTTTCCTCTAAGAGAGGTAAAAAGCAAAATCATAATTGAGGGGACAGTTGACCCAGCTGGTGTGCAATGTACAAAATACGTTTTAGAAAAGGAGGACTCGGCTGCCTTGCCTAGCTCTACAAATCCTTCGATGAATATCAAAAAATCGAAATCTTTACCATATTTATGTCATTTGCACAACAGTTCAAAGTTCCGCAAACACCAAAATCGATAGGAAAATCAAGCAAATAAACAAAGGAAATTAAAAATCCTTTATCCTCAAAAAAATGACGGCTTTTCACTACCCAAAAACCCGATAGAGGGCACCAGCCAAAAGAGTAAAAATTCATTTGAATTATTTCAATATTTTAAGTTTATAAGTGTTTCTGGAAAATACAGAAGAAAAAAGAACTAAAGCTGAAGGAAAACGCTCAATATCAACCGCACATAATGAAAACACTGAAAATAGCAAAAGAAGATGTACCTAATAAAGTCAAAATTTTGATAATTAATGCAAATAAAAATACACAAGAATCAGAAGTCATAAGCCGCACCCACTATCTTCCGAACGCTGAAGCCACTACAATATATTGGAATACGCCTGCAATCAAAGATACATACCATACTAAAGAAACATCCAGCTCAATGCAAACGCCCAATATTAACCAGGAATCAAGCATTTTACAAATTGTTAATGAAATATGAGAAAAATATCAAAATATTACAAACAAAAATGCAAAAACTGATTCACAAAACCAAGAAAATGAAAATGATTCAAATAAAACTGAAAATTCCCAAATGTGTAAACTAAAAGCACCTAAAATTGCTCTAATGATAATAAAAAATACCAACAAGCAAATGAAAGCAACTTAAGCAATTGCTGGTCAATAAGAAAGTAACAGGATATTCAGAAAAAATATCTGGAGATTCTATCAATTTAAGAGAATCAGATTCCAATGCACTTTGAGCAGTTACTGCCAAATTTGAAGAACTGAAAATTAATTTCCATACTTACATTCTCTCAACTGATAAAAACATAAAAATAGTAATAAGAAGTCTCTCAGAAGAAACAGAAATTTCTGATATAATTTTTTTTCTGAAGATTTATTAAGTGATGGATGCACAGTTCTAAATGTTGCCTAATTTACAAGCAAATCAGAAGAAAATCTAATAAAATTAACATTATTTCTTATTACTTTGCCACTCACAAAGCAAACGAAAACACTATACAACAAAAATTATGTAATAAACATGAGAGTTAAAATGAAATCCTATTGAGGAAAACGTGAAGTGACCTAATGATATACATGTCTAACTTTTCATCACGTATAATCATCTTGTCTTCATATTCCTAAATGTCTGGAATGTGCTGATGAACACTTAAGTTACCAATGCACTAAATCCAAAGATATACCGGAAAACTTTGAAGGAGACTATACCTCAAATCACAAAGGTTATCCGAAATATCCTAAGCCTGAAACTAGATCAATCTTTGATAACACTAATTCAAACAATTAATTATATCTCAACAGAATCTTCATTAGCAAAAGTTACGCAGATGCCACAAGAAAAGAAAAAATTGAAGAAATAAATATAGAAACCAAAACAACCATCAATGAAGCTCAACAAATATTTAACTGAATTCGAAAATCCTATTAATTTCATCAGATCATCAGGAATAATAGAAATAACCAAAACAATCATGACTAAAGCTGCCAGTCAAAACCAACAAACAGATATGCCTAATGCCAATAACAGTTTTTCTCCATTCATCATTGCAGCTTGGAACGCCAATGGTCTTTGCTAAAAATCAACTGCAGTAAAAGACTTTATAACAAAAAACAATATAAACATATTCCTTATTACAGAAACTCACTATAAGGGACAAAACTCATTCAAATTAGCAAACTACAACACAGTAATAATGAAAACTTTAGAGAAGAAGAAACAATTGTGTTGCTAAAAGATCATTATCAGCCATTCAATATAGCAAAACAAGTAATCAAGGCCTCGAAGAAGTCTCAATAGTCATTCAAACGCAAACATATCCACTCATCAAATTACAACACTTTATAATCCCCCTCAAAATAAACTAACTTACAAATATATTAAAAGTCTTTTTCCTGATAATATTCCAGTAATATTTGGTGGAGACTACAACAGTAAAAACATCAGATGGGGTTGCAGAAACAACAATAACAAAGAAATTAAACTGATTAAAATCATCAACCAACTCCATTCAAAAGTTACGGCTCCAATGCACCCTACATATAATTCAAGTATTACAGATTATCAGTCAGATATTCTGAACTTTTTCATCTCTAACACTATATTTCGAATAGCAGTAGAAGTAATCAATGAACTTTCCTCGTATCACTTACCAGTAATTGCAACAATAGGAAATACTCCCACCATAAACAAAAATAAAATTTCAAAAATAGACTGGAACCTTTATTATATAATAATCTTCTCATTAGAAATAACTACAATATTACCATTCTAAGAAATTGTAATGAAATTGATAATACCATAACCACCTTAAATGAGGAATTATATATATACAGCCATCAACAGAGAAACAACATTTGAAGATCCTATCCGCGTAATTACCACATACTTCCTAACGAAATCAAAACATTAATCAAATATAGAAACTGGATTCGCAATAGATGGCAAAAACTCACGATCCAAACTACAAGAAAGAGATGAACTTACTCAATAGAAAACTACACCAACATTTTAAAAACCATCAAAATAAAACTTGGAATAACAAAATTGAAAAAAATTTGTACTGAAGATAACTCCACCTGCCAACTTAACAAAATTCTCAAATGAGAAATCCAAATCAAGAGACCTCTACGTAGAAAACAAGGTTTGGTTTATAATACAGAAGATAAAGCTGGATTCTTTATCTTCTGTATTATTCTGCTGATTCTCTAGCAGAACAGTTTTCCCCCAACAAAGAAGATACTGATGAAAACTCAGATTATCTCTTCAGAAGAATAGTCGAAACCTTTTTTAAGAACAACCATCAAAATCATCCCCTAGACCTGACTATCCCAGAAGAAATTGACCAAATAATTAAAAAAAAACTTAAAAGTAGAAGCACCAGGTTTAGATAATATTAGCGACAAAATGTTTAAAAATATTTCAGATGATTACATACAACTTCTAAGAAACATCTACAATTGTTGCCTCAACAACTACTTCCGAAGCCGATGGAAGAAAGCAATTATCATTCTCTTTCCAAAACCATTCAAAATCCAGTCAGGCCACAAAATTACAGTCCAATCAGTCTCCTAGGCATAATCAGTAAAATTTTTGAAAGAATCATTCTCAACAGGCTGCAACATCATAGATTTCTGTTGTTATTTTGTGATATTTTAATGTCGAGGCATGTGTTGTAGCAGCACACTTTCCCTTATGTATCCCTGAGTTGGGCTTCACCAGTTCAATGGAAGCTGCCGATTGTGAAAACCTTCTTAATTTAGAAGCACGCACAACGCTTTATTCCTTCTTCTAAATCACAGTGGTGATGAATATATATTACTATATTCAAGTGAAATATTCAAAAGACCTTCAATACTTGACTTTCCAGTCCCACAGATATTATTTAACTTAAAGGACATTGAGACCATGCATATTTAACGTACTCTCAACAGCCGTTAGTAAACTTAGCTGATATTCTCATAAACCGGTTTACATTCAATATTTTATAATTAAGTGAAAAAATATACGAAAATTTTAAATTTAGTTTATTTAATCTATTTTAGTTTTTTTTTAATCTTCTATATTAACTACAGTTTATTTGTCTATTTTTAAGAATTACTTGTTTTCAAATATTCTTTATGGAGATCTCTTATAATTGCATCAAATTTTCCGATATTTTTAGTCCCAAAGCTTGAGGTGAAATTATGGCTGTAAACTTCAAATCTTCATATGTTCTGTTTGTTGCTAAAAGGTGCAAAGTTCTTTTTAATAATTCATGAGGACTTTAATGATAAAAATATGAATGTATTTTTTATGATTAAAGGTGCTACTTTTTATCCAACAAAATTACATACAATTCGTCATTCATCATGTAATTCAAGAAATCTTTATCTTCGAGTGAATTTATGTAATCAGATTAGGATGTGAAAGAGCTGTACGTAGGAATAACGAATTTTTTTCAGCATCATCAGAATACAGAGCAGCAGTCAATAATTTTTCTGTGCTTAATACTCATGTTAAAGATATGATAATATTTTTTTAAAAAGTGATATTTCTGATATATAAGAATAATGTAATCTTCCGGCTACATTAACTAGTGTCCATCAGAATAAAGCAGAAGTATGGATTGCTAATGGAAGGTCTGTAAAGCACAAATCATCCCTCGGGATACATGTATAGGTTTTACTGAATCTTTTGAAGAGACGTATCTGAATGCTATAGAAGCCACATCTTCAGAACAAACGCATTTATTTGCTAAGGAATAAATTTCTCGTCTATGATTTCTCCTGATCTTGCAAATAAGGATTATGGGGAGTTAGTACGACCATTCCAGAAATTTTCATCCCTTTTCAACAGTCAAAAGAAAAGTAGTTCTTTTGAACTCTGAATACAACATTTGAACTGGAGATCATTTGAACTGGAGATCATCCCTCTACAAGTCAACGGGCTTACCGAGTTTCGCCCACTGAACGATGCACCATACGTGAAGAAGTCGACAAGATGCTAAAAAATGCTCTATGGTCTTGATATCGACTTGGGCTTCAGAGATGAGGTTGATCTCTATTCCAGGTCTGAATTTGTCTATGTAGTCGAGTCTTGGGTCCCTACGATGTAGTTGAAATTTGGATTTGAGGTCGAAGTTCCATGAGGTCGAATTTCTCGTTCTCATATAAAAGTAATTATTTTATAGTACCGAATTTATACATTGTAATTTTATTTGATGAAATCTTCCACGTATTGTAATATTTCGTTGATGGTGATATAGGCCTAGGATAATGCAGTTATTTAAATTTTCTCAGTAATTCTATGCAATAGTCTTATGAAAATTTCAAGAAATGCATAGTAAGTTTACGTTTATACACACAGATATATATATATATTAAATACACACACTTTTCTACATTTTAGTTTCATTCTGAGAACTTAATTGTATTACGGCAGATATTTTAACCCAAAATTGCGCTATCTTGGAGAACCACTACCTAAAGTAAAAACGACACCCTTTGTTGTACCTCTAGGGTGGTGATGTAAAACAGCAAGAAACTTGGTTTCTTAACTCTTTCGAAAAGTAATTTTGGTTTCTTAACTCTTTCGATACTGGTAAAAACCAAAGTTGCTTTATTGTCCACTCAATATTAACACTGACTTTTCGTTTGTAATAGTAAACTTAATATTTGTTATTATAAAAATTGCTTAAAAAGATATTTAAATTTACCTTTTTTTTGCAGTAAATTTAAAAATAGAGACATTAGATTACACTTTTCCTTTTTGGCAAAATTTCCATGCACATTAGCATAAGACACTTCCTAAGGTTATATATGGTATGATGTGCGTGTGTGTGCGTGCGTGCGCTACAAAATATTTCCCAGGAGAAAGTTGGATGTTTTAAATTTAACTTAATTTCAGTTTTATTTATTTTAATGTTTTCATTATATTAATCAGTAACATAGGGTGCATTAATGTTCTTTTACTTTAGCAATTATTTAAGTCAAGAACCTTAAAATCTGTTCCCAAGTATTTATTTCGTATACGTAATCTAATTTAATGTCGTACATTTGAAACCTTTCATTTTCATAATAGAAATCTATCCAACATACCATTATTAAATAAATATTTCATTAGTAGTTTGTAATTAATGTATAACTTCTTATTGAACTGCTATTTAATATAAGAGAGATTAACACTTTGTATTTTTTATGATTTAAGAAAACATTTTAAACGGTGGTTTATATTTTTGAAAAATAAGTTGTAGAAATAATGAATTAGGAATTTTTGAACCTTTCATTTCTAATCAGAAAAATTTGGCAAAACGTTTTATAAAATACCCATAAATTAAAGGAAATAAAAGAAAAATAAATTGTAATATTGAAAATAAATTGAAATACTGATCAATATTGAAAAATAAATTGTAATACTGATCAATATTGAAAAATAAATTGTAATACTGATCAATATCATAATCTTTGGACTTATTGTAAGTTGATAAAATATACTCTTTTAGTATTTCCTTTATTACCCTTGACCATAAACAAATAATTTTCCCTTATCTATCGATGAATATATTTTTATTTTCTACGATAAGCATTAATTCTTTCATAGAACTGATTCAACTGTTGTGTAAGCGATTTATTATAATATTTTTAATTCAGTAAAGATAGTTCCTACTTCTAAGAAAAGTAAATTACTTATTCAAAATGTATTTTTGCTTATAGACATGTGTAATAAATTGTTACTCTTTCATTAACATTTTCAAAATTAAGTGTTAGAAATTGATAATTCAAAATTCTAAAAGTAAAAAATTTATAAGCCAATTTACAAAACAACTTATTAAGTTGTAATGTTTAATTTTTAATTCAAATATGTTTGAATATCATGTATTTTTAAATACGTTTTTGAATTTGAAAGAAACAATGTAGGTGTACAATATTTTAAATTTCACAAGAAAAACATTTTAAGTGTGAATTAGTGCAGAGATTTAAAAGCATTTGAAATTACCGCTGTTATATCTTATAAAAAATTTTATTCAAAATGCAAACTAGTTTTACTCAGTAATTTTGTCGCATACAGTTCTTTTTTGATAAAATTATGCTCTTAAATATAAGTTACGTTTTCACAAGAAATTATGTAGGAATAAAAGTTAGTGGTTAATTTTTATATTTGAGCTCAATACATTAAACTCGAAGAAAAATTGTTATTCAAATATGAACATATTTAGTAATAAATTAATAATATTAATTTATATAATTTTTAATGTTAATAATAAGGTACTTTCCCAATAAAGTTTTACAAAAATATTTATGAATAGTTTTTTCAAATTTAAATTAAAATAAGGTAATAGAAATACGAGTTAAATACAAATAATGGTCGTGTTTAATGCCACATGATATTTTTACAAATAGATCTAATGTAATGAAGTAAGACTTTTTAGAGATACGTATTATAAAATAAAACTGCCTTTTATACATAAAAGAATCCTAAAAGTAATTTGTTTGTATTTGAAATATCAATTCGCCAAGTACTTCACGCATTACGCTTCCATATTTCAATATCTTAGAAATTATAATTCTCATTTCTGTTAAAATTTTACGTTATTCCTTATGTAAGAAATTTATGACTAATTTACTTTAATGACTAACTGAATAACTAAATTATTTTAAAGGTTGAAGTAACTGCTTAATAGAGAGCATCTTCATAAATCCTTGTTATATTTTATTTCACTTCAAAATTAACATAATTACCTTTTTATAAAAGATAGAGAAATACCCACAAATATGCGAAAATTCTCCAAAATATCCCAAGTAGCGTTGATCGAGGCAGGGTTTTCTTCTCATTGAACCCTCTTTATTATCCCACACTTTATGAAACACGATAGATTTTGTTCTCATAAAGTTTACCAGCATTTAAATTCAGCTTTTAAAAAGCAAAAGTTAAATTATTAGGAATTTAATAAACTTACCACGTTTCACATTTTATCAAAAGAATTCATTAACTTTATATGTTATTAAATGAATATCTACTTTATAATAAGAATAAATATGTTGTAAAACAAGTTACTAAAAATGTTGGTGTATAACATCTTGGTAAATGAGCCTACACTATAAATACTATATTTCTTTCATAAATCCGTAATTTTTAAACTGACGTACTTTAAAAGTGTGCAAAATTTTCTAAAATTAATTTCAAACAAAATAAGCTAACATAAAAGGAATTATTTCATTATGGAATAATTCTTATATACAACATCCACCCCATTGGTTACATTTAAAGACTCATTTATCTTAGTACAGAAGAATAAAATTTCCTTTGAACTCTCAAAAAGACAAAATTATGTAGGCTTGAAATATTCAACCGCTTGCATTTTTTGATATGAAATGAAACTGTAATTTGAAGCTAAATTATGTTTCAATGCATAATTCACTAAATTGCTTCATCAATTCTCATGCAATCAACGAAGTACTTAAAAAAGGAAAAGATAATGAAGTCAAAATGAAAAGAAAGAACTCAAAATCATAACTGAGAAAAATCCAGTGAACATGATTATCCAATACTGAACCAATCAAAAGTTTACCGAATGTTGAAAAGACAAAAATTATGCACAACTTAGAAGGAAATATTTATAGAAAACACGAAAAAAGAAATAAAATAATTTGATTTCCTTTTGAGTATTTCCTTCTCTCTGTTTCTGGTGACTGAAACGTCTCTAGAAACAATCCTCTAGTAATTTAAACAACGATCAAGTGACGGAAAGATCATAGCTGGCACTCTTCAAGCTACACAAATTGGTAAGACAGTGTGACTATGACCCGTCTAATGTAATCTAGACCCCATATATGAAGACGATTATTCAGCATCTGGGTCAGGTATAGAACTCATCACTTCCCAGTCTTGAAAAAGCGATGCTTTTTCCCTATCAAGCTTTCACGGCTTCAAAATATGCCGGTATAAAAAAAAAGAAATTAGTAGCAAAAAACTGAATAAACAAACATGAAATAATTTTGAACTGGATAACCAGTCAGATAGCCTAGTATATAAAAACGTCGTTCTTGTACTACACTGGCCTACGAAAGTTAAGGAGCAACACGTTTTTTTCAATCTCATCTTAAAAACTTCACAGTAATAATAAAATTTATATAGCTTATGTAAATCATTAAAAACTGTAAATCATAAAAAAAATTATGTAAATTTATTCAAAAGAGGTAGCTACCACACTTTTATTGAAAAAACAAGTATATATGAGTTAGAGAAAAATATGCAAACATCAATTGTAGTTTTTATTGACTTTTAACTTTTGTTAATAGATTCGTTGACAATCGTCAGATGAGTCCCGCAATGTCTGAGGGAAGCAGTTTACCCAATTCGCTGATCAAATGGGTGGATGGAACTGAGGATATCACAGGCTGATACTACTAGGCGCTCTAATGTGTCTCGCGGTGTGGTCCACCTGTAATCCCTATCAAAACTAAGCATCCAAGTCTAGGCCATCTTCGAACTACAATACCTGCAGAAGACAATTTTACAGTTCTTTCGGGCAGAAAGAGAAGAAGCATTTCTGTGCCACAACTTGTTGCAGAACACTGTGTAGCATTAGGGAGAAGAATATCGAAAAGTGCGGATAGAATTCGTTTTAATTATGCACTTCTTTAACCAAGGTTACCAGTTGTATGTGTCCCTCTCACCGGACGACAGAGAAGATCCCGCTTATCTTGAGAAAATAATCACGTAACAAAACAATTAAAGGCTTCTGACCTTTTTAAAGAGGAGTCCAGATTCCCACGGGAGAGTGATTCAGGACGTGTGTTGATCTGGAAGGAAAAAACACAAGATATCTTCAATCCAATGCTGTGAAAAGACATATTTACCACGGTGGTGGAATAATTTTTTGCGTAGAAATCTCACTCGGTGTTCACACTAATATGTGTTCCTGGGAGGAACTGTGACAGCTGTGAGATATCAGGATGAGGTTCTTGGTCCATATATCTACTTATATGAAGGTTTAATTGGCAATGATTTCATTCTGATGGTTAAATACACATACCTCATTAAGCTTTAGTTATTGAGGTTACCCTAAAGGCCTTGAGTTTGGGCGAACGGAATAGCCGGCACAATCTCCAGATTTGAATCTCATAAAGCATATAAGGGATTGCCTTGATAGACAGATTGCTACTTTAAGCACTTCTCCTATATCTGTAAGAGAAATGGAAAACAGCTTACTCCAAGTCTAGTTTTCACTTCCCATTTCGGTAACCAGCAACTTAATTGATGGCATGGACGACTGATGTTGCCGATGCATTCAAGCTAAAATGGATTAGAAATAGTCCCTTATTAAATTTCCTTTTTTTATGTTTCTCTAACACTTTACCTCATAAAACTGTGATTATTCCTTTTTATAATAATATATTTTCCAGGGAGATTGCTTTTTTGTAAGAAATCATTTATGCATTTCTCTTATGAAAACTTCTATGTTGTAATCAATACATACTTTTTATGTGCCCTTGTCATCCAAATTTGGTATTTCTACATTAATTCCATTGCAAATTAAGCACAAGAAAACAGTTCTTTAACTTTTAGAGGACAATGTATTATAAACTGAAATGAACTAAATACATAGCTAAAATAGATGCTGCGTTAGTTTAGTAAAGTAGGAAATGGTTCTCGTCACCGATTCTGAAGATAACGTAAAAATTAGTTCAGTTTACATAATAAAAGCATGTTTTAACTTAAAAGAGATCATTATGCAATCATATAATGAAAGCAAGAATTGTTATTATGCATTGTGTAAAAATTAAAAAATTAGAAGCATTTTTGAATGTTATAAATTTATTGACTAAAAAAAGAAAAATATACTTTTGAGTAAAACAATACATTCAAAATATAATTCAGAATAAAAATAAATTCTTATTTGAATATGAATAAGCACTTTTTTAATAGATATATATATACTTCAAAATTTTAAGAAATAGTTTTACTAAACATTAAAATTAGAAATTTTTCATTGGTAGAATAACTGATGGAGAAAGATTCCAAAATAAAAGTCATGAGATATCAATATTAAAATTTCCTTTTTTTTCATCTAAGTATATGTAGTTTATGGTTTGGTTTTTTTTGCTACTCAATAATCATTTTTAGCACATGTCAGCTAATTAGACCAAGACTTACAGTTTAAAACTAATTCCTGGTGAAAATTTGAATCAATGTTAAAAATTTGAGCAAATATTATTCATTTTACCAGTTTTGGAAAAAACTATAATAATAGAAATTTACACTATTTGGTTGAGAATATTTTTGACTTTATTTTTAAAAACATATATATATAAGAGGTAAATTTTTTTATTTAAAAGAAGTTAAATCTTAAACTTCATCGAAGCTTTTAACCTTAATTGTCTTGTATGATGATGTCACTCCAAAAATGAGACCTTACTATTTCAAATCAATTACTTGTTGTGAATGTTCATTCAGAAAGTTAAAATTACTTTTCTGATATATTTACAATTAGCCATAGGACAGGTCACATAAGTTTATATTCTTAAGAGTAGAATGAGAAAATTTTGGAATTATTTTGACACTGATTAAGTAATTGATCAATTTGTTTCCGCAAAGGCAAAGAAAAAATATATGAAAATATATATAATTAAGTTATCAGATTAATATATTTGTTAATAAGTGTATATCTACTTATATGTCTATAATATATATCTTTACATACATGTTTTCGTCACTCAAAGTTATGTTCTTTAAATCAATTACATTAAAATGTAAAATAAATAATATTTTTTAAATAATTCTTAATTACCGTAAGTTAAATTATTCCATTGACACATTTCCAAATCAAAATCAATTTTTCATTCTTTAAACTAGAGATTTTTTCTCTCAATTTTAAAAGTATAGATTGAGCTTTAAAGTTAAATGTATATTTTATTTTACTTTAAAACAGGTATATTCTTCTATTATTATTTGCATTATGTACTTATTGAAAGCTTTTTCTGTGCATTAAATTGTTATTTTTTGGGGTGGGGCGCCAAAAACATAACAGGCGGCAAACGCCACCAAAGCTGAGGGATTGATGGAGTGAAATTATAAAAATATTCGTTCCCCAGGCAGAGATAAACTAGTTGCAATTAACAAATGATGTCCAGAATCCCTTTTATAGGGATTCCCATATACATTAAAACTAAGTTTAAATATATATATATATATATATATATATATATATATATATATATATATATATATATATACAAGTCAGAAAAGAGTATTCTTTCTTTTTGCATATAGCTGGCCATCTCCATACCGATGAAGACGTGGTCCCTATACCTTCTTCTTTTCATTTGTTTCGTATATTTTAGTGCTTTTCCAATTTCATATTTTTCATGTTTTATCTTATTTATATTGGCAAATCTTTCTTTAGCTGCTTTTGCACTGGCTAGATTTCCTATTATATTGTATTGTATTTATTTATTACTTTATATATATTTAACTTTTTAGCTTTTTTTTTATATATACATATATATATATATATATATATATATATATATATATATATATATATATATATATATATATATATATATATATATATATATATATATATATAATATAATTTTTTCACTTTTTACTTGTTATTTTGTTATTTCATTGTTTGTTCTCAATAAAAATCTAACTCCCAATTTAAACTGCTCTTTATTTTCTTACATTTACCTGTGTTTATTTTAATTTCGCATAAATTGAGGAGCTCTATTTATAACTTGAAAAAAAGCAGTCATTTCATTTTATTTATTAATCCTTAATTATTTATTCTTATACAAATTTTTTTCATTTACTTTCTTATAATTCATTTTTTATATATTTGTTTTGAAGCAATTTTCTTATATATCCTTTCTAAGTACATTGCTTACAAAGGTAATAATTTATATTTCAATTTTGTAATCATGTTACCCATTTACATAATTTCATATTTTTATTTCTTTGATACCAATTGTTTTAGTGGAAGATATTAGGAACAGATAACTTTTGTCTTAGGATTTGGGCCTTTAAACAAATAATTTTGAAATTTATCATTTTTCTCTTGTTTTCAGTTTACAAACTGAGAAAGGGCAAAGTTTCATTCCTCTCTTTTCATATACACTACTGGCCATTAAAATTGCTACACCAGGAAGAAATGCAGATAACAAAATGATATTTATTGGACAAATATATTATACTAAAAATAAGAAGTGATTTAATTTTCAAAAAATTTGGCTGGATAGAACCTGAGAAATCAGTATCCAGAACAACCACCTCTAGCAGTAATAACAACAGTTATACGCCTGGGCATTGTATCAAACAGAGATTGTATTGCATGTACAGGTACAGATGCCTATGCAGCTTTAACACGATGCCACAGTTCATCAACCGTAGTGACTGGTGTTTGGTGACGAGCCAGTCGCTCGGCAACAATTGACCAGACGTTTTCTATTGGTGAAAGATCTGGAGAACGCGCTGGCCAGGGCAACAGCCGCACGTGTTTCGTATCAAGGAAGGTCCGTACAATACCGGCAACATGCGGTCGGGCATTATCCTGCTGAAACGTAGGGTTTCGCAGGGCTCGAATAAAGGGTAGAGCCACGGGTCGTAACACAACAGAAATGTAACGTGCACTGTTCAAAGCATCGTCAATGCGAACAAGAGGTTACAGAGACGTGTATCCAATGGCACCCCATAGTATCATGCCAGGTGATGGGCCAGTATGACGATGACGAATGCACCCTGCCAGTGTGCGTTCACCACGATGCCGCCAAACACGGAAGCGACCATCATGATGCTGTACATAGAACCTGGATTCATCTGAAAAGATAAGGTTTCGCCATTCGTGCGCTAAGGTTCGTCGTTGATCACACCATTGAAGGCGCTCTTGTCTTTTACGCAGCGTCAAGGGAAGCCGCAGCCATGGTCTCCGAGCTGAGAGTCCATGCTGCTGCAAACGTCGTCGAAATATTCGTGTAGACACTTTTTGTCTTCCAAATGACTGCGTTTCTTGACTCACGGCTCGTGACGTGGTTGCACGATCCATTACGGCCATCCGGATAATATGCCTGTCTTCTCGGCTGCTAGTGATAGGTGGCCGTTGAGATACCGCATGGCGTTCCGTATTACCGTCCTGAATCCATCGATTCCATATTCTGCTAACAGTCATTGGATCTCGACCGACGCAAGCAGCAATACTGCGATAAGATAAACCGCAATCCCGCTACCCTACAATTCGACCTTTATCAAAGTCAGAAACGTGCTGGTACGCATTTCTCCTTCTTACACGATGCATCACAACAACTTTTCACCAGGTAACAACGTTCAAATACAATTTGTGTATGAGTAACCGGTTGTACAATTTCCTCATTTAAACACAATGTAGGTGTCACTACTGGCGCCTGCATTGTCTGAATGCGCTGAAAAGCTAATCATTTGCATATCACAGCACCTTCTTCCTTTCGTATAAATTTCACGTCTGTAGCATGTCGCCTTCTTGGTGTAGCAATTTTAATGGCCAGTAGTGTAGATTTCTTATTTTTCCAATTTATCGTTAAAATTTTAGAATTTCTTTCTTAGTTTTATTTATTTTTAACAGTTTTGAAGATAAAATATTCTTTCTAATTTTTTGTTAACAAACACAATTAGTTCATTTTCTTATTTTTTATCGAAAATTTCTTTTGTCCAAAACTTAAATTTTTCATTCGATTATATATAAATATATTGAGAGGGAGAGATAAACAGAATAACATTTCAAGTTTATCTAGAAAATTCCTTAAAGGAAATAAATGTATTTTAAAATATAATTTTTCCGAATAACTTTTAATATATAAGTGAAAATAATATACAAATAGAATGTTGTATAAAGAACGTTATGTACAATAAGTGAATATTTTATTTTTCCAATAACGAAATTAAATGTATAATGCTAAAAAAAAATTAATATTCATAAATAATAATACGATACATATGACAGCTGCTTTCATTCAAGAAAAAAGTGATGCGAGGTATACACGATTCCTTTTAAATCGTAATCACCTTACAGATCAACGCAACTCTCTTAAGTAATTAGGTGGAGGAATTTGAAAGCTTCTTTTCCTTTCGAAAACTCCTTGCAATTTTCGCTTTCTTTTCACAGTCGGTTAAGTACTGTCGCTTTCTCCAGTTAAATCTCTTGTCTCCGGGGTAGCTTCCCACGGCGTGAATAAAAGGGAGGAGATCAGAAAGGAATCCGACGGGGAAAACTCGATACTGCGCTCGAATCCTCGACTGGTGAGGTCAGCAGCTACGTCATCCATCACTGTCAGGCGGAGGCCAGCTGCCAGAACCTATCGAAGCCCACAATTATTCTCTCCAAATCCCTTTAGCAGATGAACTACATGGCACTCTTTTTAAACTTTCCACCAGAACTCCGAGATGATGACTCCATCAATAATGCTATCAGAGGGGAAGCCTTCGATGGAAGCCAGTCCCGGAAGCTGGCTAAAAATCTGCGCTGCTATCTCACTGCTCTCGAAGTGCGCAAGTAATTCGTAGACAAATTGCAATGAATCCCAGCGCTACTTTTGATAGTCTCAAGTAGGACAAGAAACCACAATTAATATTATCATTAAGAAGCAGTGTCGACACATGAGCATTATCGGGGGATAATAGGATCCTGTGTTAAATCAGTGATATGAAATAACGCTATCATGAATAAAAATTAGGATCAGTACTTGACAAAGTCATTTTTTCGAAACATGAAAGCAACATTATTATACAGGAAAAATCTCTATTTTTCATTAAGTACAATTTTCTTTATTATGAAATAATTTATCATAATCGTTGAAAACAGTATGAAAAGTTGGTATGTATACATATCAATACTTATAGATTTTACTTAATCTTATAATAATGTTACACAAACTTATATGTATGTATATTGAAGGATGACGCTGAAACTATGGTAAACAGAAAAATAAAACTGAGAATGAATTTTAGATTTTGTAACAAAACTTTTCATTCATTAAAATTCATAAATTTATGAAATTCATAAATCTTTCTCTTGATTAAAGCTTATATCACATTTTAGTATAAAATCAACTGTTTAAATAATCGCATTTAATAGATTATTAGAAATATTTCAAAAACATTAGATATTATTGTAATAGTTTGCGTATCGGAAATTTCTATGAAAACAGAAATTAAAAACAATGAAAATATACTAAATGTATAATGATTCTAATTTAACTTTTTCAACCTATACTGATCTAGTTTGAGAAAGAAAAATAATTTTACTTAAGGTAACAATGGGATACTAAAGTTCAATTTAACAAGCACCCATTGTATCTTTAACTACCATAGCATTGCTTTGGCCCTTGTAAAGTAAGTTAGTTTCTTTTTTTACTGCTTATATAAGTTCCTTTTCCATAATTGATTATTTTTTCAATTTATATACTTTCAAAATAAATTAAATACCAGCCTATTTTTTGAATTTGTAAATACTCAATTAAAAAAATAATCTGTATTTTATTAATTACTTTTATGAACCAAATTAATGTTAAGTTGTTACATTTCATTCTACAAATAAATGATATTAGTATACTCTGAATATTAATACCCAATTGTGATACATACAGTAAAATCATATGGAATTAATAAAACAATAAATTTAATTATCAAAAATGAATGACCAAAATTTATTCAGATAATGCAGGATACGTTTTAAATGCTCGTTTTAAAAACTAAATTGCATTAAATAGCATTGATTGGACAAGCAGCTACAGATATCTTTTCCAATTAAAAATGAGCATAGAGAGAATTTCCAGAAACTCTTTACCTTTTCCTATAACCAGATTTCAATTCCTCTAAAACTTTGTAGGTAAGCATGAAGAAAAAGACAAATGATGGAGAATTGAAATAGAATGAAATAATAAAATAACAATAGGATAATGAGAAATAATATAGAAACACTGAAACAATATAAAAACAAATATAACACTCACAATTTGACAAATAATAATAAAGTAGAATGGTTTTCTCTTTGTGGTTCACAATCATAAATTTTTTTTTATCTCAAAATGAAATAAGTATTTCTACAATTATAATTACTTACAGTGGTTAGATGATATTATAATCAATATGTTTATTGCATTTGAAAGTTTCTTTTTATGTGATTTAGTATAAGTATCTGAGGTTTCATTTTGTAATTTGCGTATTAATATTGATCACATTTTTGTTCATCTTTGCTTTGAATATTCAGATTTTTCTACAATTACTCATTGAGAATTTTAAAAGCTCAGATTCGTTGGAATTTAAACTATATTATTCATCTAAAAATTTAATGAACTCAAAAGTTTACATGTTTTATAAAAAAAAAATCTTAAATTTTACAAATATTTATATATTTTAATAATGGACATTTAAAAAATATATTTTATTGATTTCTAAAACGAGCATTGGGTATACTTTCTAATTAAATGGAGGATCAAAACACATTTTTAATGCTAATTTGAACAGAATGTAACTTCATCGAATAAAAGTTCAACTAATAATTTTCAAGAATGAAACGGACTAATCAATAACAGAAAATTAGGCAACACATTTTAACAAAACATATTCTAATCCTTAACAAAATAGTGTAAATACATTTTCTTTTGCTTTACATAGATATTAAGCCTCTCCAATCCTTTCTAAGCAAAAACTACTTCATATAAATTTACAGCTATCAAAATTGTCAGCCGCCCGTTGGAACTGAACTCATAAAAATATTTATCGAAGGTGGTTTTTTATGATAAATTTATGTAAAAGTACAAAATTATACTTTTTATTTGTTAAAAAATAAATATTATAAAGTGATCTTACTAACATAGAAAAATTACTTCTAATTATTTGCTATTTAAAAAAGTGTACTAAAAATGTTGCATACATAATCATCAGTCAAAATGTGCTTAGAGATTGTAGGTAGAAAAGCTTTCACTCAATAAATTGAATATACAAGGAAAAGAAATGGTTTTTTATTTAAATTTAAGAATAAAAAGATTTCCTCTCCTTTAAAATTAGCATATTTCTAACTAAATGGCCATGACCAAGAAACGTGAATTATATTTTTCTCTTGTGATAGTATTAGATTAGAAAAAACGTATTTATTTTTCTCTAATATATTATTAAAAAAAATATTTTATCTGCTTGTTACATTAAATTTTGAAATTAATGTATGTTTTGAGTTAGTCTTAAATCTAAATTCTAATTTAATTTTCAAACCAATGGAAAAATCTACTTTCTTCTTAGGAATTCATTGTGCAGTACATTTAATTACAATTTCCTTTTAAATTTGTTTAGAAATATAAGAGTTACTAGACCTTTCCTCGACAGCGTCATAAAGGAAGGAACGCATTCTTTCTTTCCACCAAATAAATGCCTCGCAGAGAATTTTTGTTGATAAAATAGTCCTTCTACTTACAATGAATACCTTTTATATATACATATATAGACAATATTTGACGAAGGAATAGCATGCCAGTTTTGAAATAACTTGCTAAGAAACAACTTTCTACTAGGAAAGCCTGTTTATTTAATCTTAAACTGAAGCTATTTCTTTTACTCCATGCAATACTAATTTGCCTATCCTATTATATAAAGGAAGATGTTGAAATTACTAATTCACACTTAAACCATGAAGTGCTTTCTAATGCAAAGATGTACTTTTAATTCTAAGTCTTTTAAGTAAGAATGTTGTTCTTTTTTCCGTAATAGAAGAGTCATCCAGAAAGTAAAGATCGTTTTGTTATGAATGTCTAACATTTGTTCAGAAAATCACTGGTGTTGAAGCTTCCTTTGCTCCACCACTTTATTACTTTCTACATTTGTCACACCTGGTCATGCACTTCGCAATTTCCATGTTATATTTTTCTTAGTCAAGTGGTCACAGCTTTCTCATTGCTCGTTATCACTTGCAAAATTTTTAATGCCTAAAACTCTCAGCTTAGTTAAGAGATGTAAATTGTTAAAAACAACGATCCTAATTTTCCAAAACTTTCCTTCCAAATCAATTCAGCAATTCATGAGCTGCAGCTCCAATGTGAAGGGTCTCCTGTTTTCGCTGAATTCAGTGATCGTTTCACACGATAATTTCTTTTTAAATACCTCAAAAGGCTTACTTTGCTTGTAGTGCCTTTTCGGGTGGAAATGTGATTATTACACTTGGTAGCAAAAGAGAATAACATGGGAGTACAAAAAAGAATATAGTTCTGATCCTCGTGACTAAATACCGCAAATGTGTAAATATAGGCAACATTTTTAGAAATACATGAAATTTTAAATACAGGAATATAAAAATATTTAAACTTGAGAAATATTTCAACGTTATAAATGATCATGAATGGAAGTGAAGGAAACACACAATATCTCTAGACATAATTAAAAAATATGAATTAAGCTTCACATTTGTAACGGAATGGTTTTCTTTCCAATGTGTTTCTTATTTTATATACAAAATAGTTTGTACATTTATCGACAGCCTTCGTAGTAAGGGTTGAAAGCATAGCTCCTCACAAATATTCTAACACATGAGGCAACACATTTTGTCACATGAAAACAAAAAGGAAGTATTAATGACGGAATGTTAGGTTAAGAATATATATTATATTAAATAATGATTTATTATTACAGGGGCAGTTACATTATACTGATTTCCTGCATTAATATTTGATGGCAATGATCGTAAAGAAGATAAATGATTTAGAAAATTTATAAAAGTCAGATACAGAATTTATTTAAGATTATGTCCAAATCAACTTTATAAATGGATTTGTTATATGCTTATAAAATTGCAAAATAAATGCGTATCTCAAATTGTATTTAAAATATACAACTCAATATTCTGTATAATATTCAAGCACGTTTGAAAATATGAAACTAAAACTATGAAAAGTAAATACAGAGAAAAAGATAGTTATGTCTTTTAGATGTAAAGTGGTGAAGAAAGCGTCATCTCAGTCGCCGAATTTGTTAATTAACCGTGGGTTAAAATAATGAGATTCTTGACTCTGTTTAACAGCTTTAGCTTGAAAAATTAACAGCCGGTAAATGGGTATCATACCAAACCAAAAAAAAAAAAAAATGGAAATTTGAAAATCTTTACGATAATAAAAAAACTACAATGTGGTATTAAAGGAATTAAATAGCTGTAAAAGTAATTAAAAAAACAAAATGCAAACTGGAATAAAATAAAATAATTAAAATTAAGGAAAATAGGTAAAATAAAGGAAAGTGTGAGAACACTCTACACATACATTACAGAAAACAAATTTATGCTCATAATAATTCTTTTTATGGTATTTTTACAACAACATTTCAAATTTAATTTACAATTTATGTTTCAGAAACTTATTAAAAATGTTTTAAAATATTTTTATAATAACAAACTCTAGTATCCACAGAGAATATTCTGAAACATTTATTTTAAAATAAGAGGAAATTTTAAAATTAGAATATAAAATCACAAGTGAAAACTTTGAAAAGTCCGTCATTTCATGAGTACAACATCTAAACAACAAAAGGATTGTTAGAAGCAGAATATGTCAAGACACATGATAAGAATCCATGGAGTATTTGTGTTAAGAAGATAACTGTGACCAAATAATCTCAAGGGGCTCTAAGATTACCCAATTTATAGCTACCCATTTTTTCATTCTGTTTGGCACAAAGAGACAAAATATTTAGTTCTTCTATTGTTTTATCATTAGCCGTAAATTGGTATTTGTGAATGTCTAGGGCGGCAACCTGCATCGTTTGGAATATTGAAAATAAAATGATGAAGCAGCCACAAATAAAAAATTGTACCTTGTGTATGTGCTTCCGATAATTCAACAGAAAAACTCCTCTTTAACATGCAAACCCTTATTGCTTCTATTTTAGGATTATGTCCTAAATTCCTACACTGTGCAATGGATCAAGTCCTTATGAGGAACTAACTTGAAGGTTTCTTGAAATTCCATACAAATAAAACTTTATTTTTGAAATTTTCTTTTCTAAAATTGTTTCTTTAGATTACTATAAAAACCAAAACCTTAATGAGTGAAGCAATATTTTTCCATGTAAGTCTTTATCTTAAGTAGAAAAAAATTTTAGAATTAACAAAATTATTTAACTCTTTGAATTTTTTTAGTTTGTAATACATACCAAAGTAGGCAATCTAGCTTATAACAAATTGATCATTTTCATTTTTCTTTAAAAAAATTAATTACTAGATTATAATAATAAGATAATATAATAGTATACTGTATACAAATATTTTTCATCATTAGTTTAAACTCTTACTTTAGTTATTAAATACTATATATTAAATGTATGTGGGTGGGTGTTTTGAGAGTACATGTACACACGAATTTCAGTCTATAACTTTTGAAATAAAAAAATGACGAAAAAAACCCCATCAGAAAAAATGTTTTAATGTTTCAGGGATAAAATATGTATCTGCAAAATGTAGAGAGTTTTATTATAAAAAAATAATCTTTATACTTCCAAAAATTTTATTAAAGTAATTGAAAGCAATGCATGCCCATTCTTTTCTTACAAAAATGTAATTTATAATGGAAAAGTGAAGTAAAAATCTTCAAAAAAACAAAATTAATTTTATTTTGGCCAAAAATTGTTTAAATGATTCTTTCTACATTTATTTGATACAATTATATTACACGTATTATGACTTTTGGGACTGCTTTTATTATTTTGAACTTGAAGTGAATTGTACTTTTATGCAACAGATTCCCACATACTTTTATTGCGATGCGTAAGGAATAATTGTTTTTGTGCCTCATTTTCCAACTTTTATCCTTTCTACCCGTAGAGTTAAATCCAATGTCTTTGAATGGGGGAAGAAAACTTTTCGAGTGATTTGATGAAGACATTTTTCTGTCACCAATGCATGTGTTGGATCCCAGGGAAACGACTGCAGGTGCAGGGATCGCCTCCAGGGTTCTCAGGTCTCTACTTGGAATCCATCGAGAGAGAATGAAGTGTTTGATACTAGCTGAATATATTCAGAGTTTTTGACAATAAGTTGTAGGCGCTGTATATGGGATGAATTCTTATTTGTTGGCCCTAGTTTATTCAAAAGTTCATTTTTTATGCCTATATTTATGACAATGAAATAAAATATGATTCATATAATCTTGAATTTTATATGAGCTGCGTAAGGATGAGTTAATCAAGTTAAATCAATGTAATGCATTAAATGTAATTAGTATATTCAGGTTTAATTTCAATACTTTTCAGTTCAAAGTAGTTTTCTTTCTTTCTTGATTTTTTAAAAATGACGGTGGCTACATTAAATTTGCTACTAACCTTCAAATATTGTAAAATACTACATTAGTCTTTTTTGTCACTCTTCGTGTCACTGTGACTGCATTAAACGTGAGTAGCATACTGTCACTTTGTATAAAAGTACTCAATGTATCATATATAATCTCACTTCTTAAATTATTTCAATTAAAATCTTAGCACTCCAGTATTTTCCAGTGCAAGCTATATCGGAAGAATTTTATAGTTAGATTTCTTACTGATATCATTATATTGAAAATCAAATAAAGTGTAACTGATGTTGGAAGTTAAAAATGGATATCTTGCCATATTGAAAAAATACATAGCCATGACATCATAAGAGCTTACAAAATCAAATAAATACTTAAAAAGTTATAAACATTTTAACTTTAATTTCGATTCTTTAAGTAATGCAGTTTTTGTGTCTTTGTTAAATTGATTCATGATCCGCTTGCATTTTTAATATAGTTGAATTTTGTTGTATTAAAATTAAGTGATAATTTTTAAGAAATTCAAATCATCAGTTTTTTACATAAAAGCAATGTTTTATATTTGTTTAAGTACCATAACTTATTTTCATGCTTACAAGAAAACTTTTTGAAAATACTTCTTACAGAAGATCAGCATAGTTTCTGAGCTTTTGAATTATTTGTTTGATAATTTGTTAAGCAAAATAATTAGGACAATCTTAAAAAATTGTGTTTGACAAAATTTATTTCAAATAAAAGTTTTAATATCAATGGCGTCTTATCTAAAGAACAAAGATTAAAAAAGTAATGCAATAAAACTAAAACCAGAGTATGATTGGATTATTTTTATCTAATCACGTCTGAAATATAAAATTAAAGTTAGTAAAAAATTATTTAAAAATAATCATTTTTTAAACTCTCTACATGACAATGTAATTCAAAGTGATCTCTTTCCTAAAAAAATTAAAGCATCAAGAAGGAAGTGGTAGTTTGTAATGAAATTAAATTTGTATACAGCTCATGCACAGATAATGAAATGATATAAAAAAAAATAAAATCTATAATGCACACATATGGTTCAAGGTTACAGCTTGAATGTTAAAATTAGTAGTTGGTGGAACATCTCTGGCTGCGATACATGCTTGTATACGTCTTGGTAAAGATTGATAGAGTTTCTTAATATCATATTGTGATACATTCTGCAAGCCATTCGTCAGCTTTTGCCCCACATCTGCGATACTTTGGGTTCCCAAATTTGCCACCATACCATATCCCAGACATGTTCAATTGAAGAAAGGTCTGGTGATCTTGATGGTCAAGGAAGAGTATTAACTACACAAAGACAGTCCAGAGATATGCAAGTGGTATGATGCCTATCATTATCTTGTTGGAAACTGTCCCTCAGATGATGTACCATAAATTGTATTACAGTTAGTCACAGGATGGTATCAACATATCGTTGAGCTGGTACAGATGTCTAGAGTATAACTAGAGATGACCTGCTGTCATATGAGATAGTATCCCACACTTTCATCCCAGGGTTTATGGCTGTATACCTTTATAAAGCGCAGACTGATTGTGACTCCTTGTCCTGACCTCTCCACGCATGAATACGATTGTCATCTGCTGCAAGACTAAAGTGTAATTAATCACTAAAAATTATGCGATGGCAGTTGGAAGGCAACCATGATAATCAACAGACAGTCCGCTGACAGGGGAGGGGGGGTCAAAGCAGGCACTTTAAAGTCTGTTGTGAGCGTAACCCCACCTCAACCAAGCGCATTGAAATCGTGGAAGATGCCATGGGAGTTATGGAAGAGGCTGTAGTACGTTGAATAATAAACAATCATACTATTGAAGCAGTTTATACTTGTCATATAATCATCTGATCTTGGTTCACATTTGAGGACCTTGGCCATCCAGAGCCTTCCTTTCGTCAATAAGTTACACGGATTAACTATTGCTGTCAACACCTTTGCACAGATGTGTCTGTACATTCAAAGTGACGAACCAGTGCTCGGAATGACCAACCAGCTTTCGATATTCTAACGATGCAATGTCATTTCGTTGCCTATTAGATCTTTGAAAACATCGTAGTTGTATCAGTCTAGAGAATTCATATCGGGAAGAAAAAAACAAATGTCCACCTCTATCGCCGGTTTTTTGCTTTGCGAGTTGCTTAGCATCAATATACTTAGCAATTTATGTTCATTGACCTTGAAATTTTTATCGTTTGTATGTTCAATGTAGATGTCTTTACCTTCACAATTTTATTACATTTTGATAAATCCTTCTTGGTACTTCAATTTTCTTGCAAAAGAGTGCAAATCAAAGTGTTTAAACCTTCCACCATTGGATCAGATAAAAGAATAGTATAGATAGAAAATAATATATACAGATAATGGAATTGAAACAAAACAGATAAAAGATTAGTATGGATAACACACAAAATTTTAGGAATTTAAAATTTCTTTTTGAGAAAATTTTTAACATTGGGTTGTGTGAATGAATCATGAATATAAAAAACCAATAAAAAATATTGCAAAACATGTTGCGATATGAAAGGAAATCCAATTTAAAGGAACTATGTTAATGATATTAATAGAATAGACATTTGTTATACATGAAATTCCTGAAAGAGATGTAATTACCTTATTAAAATTCATTAATCATTTTAAACTCATCTAAATCCCATAATTGATTTATTACAATTATAAATTATTTTGTACATAAGAAACAATCTCATTAATTTTTCAATGATGATACTTATATGTAATAAAGGCAGGGGGGAAGTAACGAATACTGTAAAATTCTGAGAAAATAAGGACCATAGAAATCTGTTCTTAAGCAAAATTGTGAAAAAAGATCCTTAGATTAAGATGCAATGTGGATTCGAAGGATATAGAAAATTAAATCATTCGATTAAATGTAACTCAAAGGAACTCCGGTAAGGTATGATGAATTTAAGAAAGCCTATTCTTTGAGTCGATATTTGTAAGCAGAAAAATTAGCGAGTAATTGACAAAATTCTTTGAATTTTTGTAGCAAAGTTATTTAAACAATTTAGAGAAGTCATACTATGAGATTTTCCCCTAAATAGTGCGAAGAATATGGAGTTTAAAAGATAGAACATAATGTACTTAAGATCGAGGAAACAAAAACGAATCACTAAATTTTCCGGGAAAAATAAAAACATCGAAATAGCTTTTTTTTAATATTTATAGTCATTGTTTAATATAATTTTAATGTATGCAATATCATTTATTATTACAAGTATATGAAATTATTTCTTATTATTAATATTATTTACTAATAAAGTTCGTTTGAGATAAGAATAAATCTAACAAAATGACTATTTACGAAATAATGTGCTTTTGCTTGAAAAGTAATAGCTAAAATCCTTATTAACTGCAGACTACACATATGTTACTAAATTGAGGATAGTGCCGAAACCGGGTTTTTTTTTTCCGAAAAAAAAAAGTGATTTATTCATAAAGCCCATATATTTAACACATGAGATGGTGTATGTATGATACCAGGCATATAAACTACGATTATAGCTCCCTGGAACACTTCACCATATATCCCACGTACAACAACTCAATTGTACGTTTTTGCTCTGAGGGCTTATACGTCGTATGTTTCCCACACGAGGAAAGATAGAGCGTACAACCCCGAGGTATGTTGAGGATCACATCATCAAGCTGCACTTGGGGCAGGAACTCTATTCGGAAAGCAATGCTATCAGAAATCCCGGGACAAATTTAAAACGGATTTGACAGACTACGATTCATCGGTCAAGCATGTCCCATGCATGCTCTTTTGGATTCAGAACCGGTGAGAATTCTGGCTAGTCCATACAGGTGATATACTCTGACTGAAGCCAGTCGTTGACGATGCTAAAAATTTGAGGATAAGCGATGTCATTCATACATAAACACAAATTCAGTGCCCATGGCATGCTTAAAAAACGTGCATGATATTTCAACATGATGTTGCGATAAATTTAGCCTGTCATGGTTTTGATTTGAACATGTAAATCTGTTCTATAGCCCAGCAAACGAGCACTCCAACACCATTGTAACATTTGAGTTCAATGATGTTGTCATGGTGGTACTGGGTACCCATTGTTCCCCAAATAAACGTCTAACATGAATTAGACTGAAAGCTAAACCTCGGTACTTTGCAAAACATAAACACACTGTGATGGTGTCTGCATTCTGTACTCTTGGCTAACCCCTGGTGACAAAATGTAGCAGTAAGCAGAACACAATCTGACAAACCTGCGAGCATGCACAGCATGCTGTCCCAAACATCTGTACCTTGGAACAGTCGTTCCTGTTACAAACGATAGCAGAAGCGATTGAGCAGTGCTCCGTCTGTCTAGAGATGTCAGTATAAGTGGTTCCTTGGCTACTGCCATCTGCGTACGTACGCATTCCAGGCGGCCGATAATCCTACCACCTAAAACATCATCCCTATGTTTTACCTATGAATCTGTGGCTCTGAAATGCTCACTGACCAG
The DNA here is from genome assembly GCA_030067965.1 of Latrodectus elegans. Lineage (NCBI taxonomy): Eukaryota > Metazoa > Arthropoda > Arachnida > Araneae > Theridiidae > Latrodectus > Latrodectus elegans. Next base: position 2,157,437 of record CM057809.1, read on the forward strand.
TTGTGAACTTGTTTCTGCTTTTGCCACTGGTCTTTTTGTAGCCTTCTCTTACGCTTTCCTCATTTCCTTCCAATAATTTTCAGATAACGCTTGATTATATGTCTAGGATTTTTCTGTAGCTACCATTTTTCCTTTCGCATTCGGTTTCCGTGTACTTTTGGACTATCCAAAATTTTTGTATGTATAAATAGCAAATATTTCTGTTCTCATAATACTTTCTTTTTAAGATATCAGGGCATGTATATTTATTTTATTGCAAAAAATAAGAGCTATATTATTGTAACATAAGTTTCAGAACTAAAGTTACAATAATGGAGCTATTATTATTAAATATTATATTTTTCATTGCATTGATTTTTCTCAGCAAAATTTTATAAAAACGGACCCCCATATGATTTTCTTTGTAAGTATTAGCCATGAATAACCATTCATTTTTTAATATAGACAATCACACAAGATTACTTTAAATAAATTAAGAAATATATAAAATTAATATAGAGACATATACCACTAAAATATCTGAAGTTTGAATATGATTTCAAAAAAACCAATTATAATGCATTCAACATAGAATGCACTAAAGAAGATTATTGTTTTTGTGAACACTATAACTGTATTCTAGTTAATCTTTAGATGATATTCTAGATGAGAGAGAGAGAGACTATACAAAAGGACTGGGAATAATTTTTTGAGATATCAGTCGTTTATATTGCCATTTGTATATGATTTGAAAAATATTTTCTATAAAAATTTTGACCTGCACTTTCAGTTAAGGACTGAACAAACAATAAAGCATTGTATTATTTTAAGAAATGTTATATGATAACATAAAATTATTTGATTCTGAGGAATGGACTCCATATACTTTCAACTGCTTCAGAAATTAAAATAATGACTGGTAAGATGGTATGTCCAGAAGTTGATGACCATGTAGAATCTATATAAAAATGATATAATCACGTCATCTTTTCGAAATATCACTTTATAAAAATACCACACGCTCTTATCTAAAAATAAATCGATATATATTGGAACACACTCACAGAACAAAATATTCGTACGAAATAAGCATGGATGATTCTAATTTAATTTTCTCTCTACATTTATTTCTTAGTATTTTTGCTTATAATAGGATTACATGAAGAATTATAAAAATAAATACAATTTATGCTACAAAACTCAAACGTATAATGATACCTAACTCTTATTCATATCCCTGAAATGTCGATATAATTGGAATGCTTTCTGTCTAACGAATTGCTTTTTGAATGCACTTTTAGAAAGTTTCATTAAATAAAGACCTTCTCCTAATCAGAAATACTCAGATTTTGAGTAAAGTACGGGTTTGTAGTGAATTAAATAATTTCAGCAAGCTCATTTTAATAAATTAAACTAAATCTTAGTTCCAGTTTTATGAGTTAACTAATTGGCACCGAATTCTTAATTAAGAATGAACTACAATTCTTCGCATATATTTTCTACTTTATTTTAAACTATTTTAGGTAATTTAGTGCCTGCGAAGTACTTAAAAATTGATTTAAATGGTATACATAATTAGTGAAACCCGTGATGAAAAGAATACCTCAAGAATGTCCACATAAAGAAAATTAAGTATTCTGAAATGTGGTCTCTATTGAGATTTGTAAATATGTGCTTCATTTAATTAAAACAAATGATTTCACTACCTATTAATGCAGGCCATGTCAGAAATAGTAATAGAGTTTCTACAATGGGAATAAGGACATTCTTCTTCCATTTGGACTTCAAATAAAACATCAATATAAAATAAGGACTACATGTGGCAGCATTTGTACAGCTTGACCAGTTCATTCTATTTAACAAATTGAAATTACATGGGTTGACTAGTAAATATATATATATATATATATATATATATATATATATATATATATATATATATATATATATATATATATATAAGATTATTCAAAAAACCCTCGTGATTATTTTGATAATATTTGTTTTTTGACAAAGTGTGTAAAATTATTAACAAACTTTCCTTGTTCTAGTTGTGAAGCGAAATTTACTTTTCATAAAACATGTTTTTATAATACAATTAATTTTTATCAATTAGTTTTTCATATACTCTCAAGCGGAAAGGCAGTCAATCAAAGATTAGAATTCGATATAATAAAAGAAATGAATTAAAATACTATAATGAAATTTTATTGAATAAATTATGGAAAGATAAACAGAAAAAGTAAACATAAGATTTACGAATTTTGATAGTTCATAAATATTATTTATCTAGTAACAAAATGTACATTTAAGTAAACAATTTTAGAATGCCAAAGATATCTTTGTGTATGTTCAAGCATATATATATATATATATATATATATATATATATATATATATATATATATATATATATATATATATATATATATATATATATATATATTATGCGTCAAATTTTTAATTGAGAAAATTTTTAATTTTAAGAAATAGTACATTATTATAATATTATATGTAAATAAATTTTCTAAATATGGGGCATTCAAGCTTCTGTATTTATATTTCGTGAAATTTTCTTCATGGGAAAAGATACTATCAAAAATACTTAAACTAACAGAATTGGCAAAGAGGACAACGACATTAAACTTAGTGTCTCAAACCACGTTTGTACACTACTTAATAAGTGATTTTCCTTCTTTATTACTGGTCTGAGAATTACCTAAAGAATTGGACAATAAACTTCTAATATTTCACTTATATCTTTTTATTTGTAAACTGAATTATCGTTTATCTACTAATTTATTTATGTATGTACCATTATTTTGGTGACAAGTTTAATGAACAAATTGTTGGTAAAGTATTATGAACAGCTGGAGAAATGTCTGACCTTTATTTAACTGTTTCTTCCTAGTTTGAACGTTCTAATATTGTTCTCGAAAAATTTATTAAAATTTCTCATTGCCTTGTAACAACTCTCTATCTCTTTTTATTTTTTTACTACAACTCTCTCTCTTTTTATTTTTTTTACTACGGTGGGCTGTATAACAACTCGAAAGTAAATAGCTTCTTTTCATTTTCAGTGAAATTTCAATTAAATTAATCTTCTTCATTACGAATAAAGTAACAAGTTTAAAGAATTTAAGTAACAAGAATAATAAATTATCAAAATACTTAATTTCCATTTTTTTTTTTTTTTTTTAGACCAATAAGAAAAGTAAAATGTGTACGGTAAACATTTGCAAAATAGATTGCTGTGAAAAGTCGACGATAGGTGGCACTACCACCTTGAAATAAAACGACCTCGATGATAGATGCTCTTTCAAAATATTAAAGTGCTCTTAAAGCATTTTAATTGCAGTTAAAAAATTGTCATTTATATCGCAAGCAACATATTTCAAAACATATTTGCCTCTTTTAAATTTTAAGTATTTGTGAAAGAAAGTCATTTAAATTATTCAGCTATTATCTGCATTATTTATATCAGATAACAAAATTTATTCGAAATTCATATATATTTATTTATCTTTTTATATAAGTATATATGAAATAAATATAATTAAATATAAATTGAAATAAATATATTTATTTTCCTATAGTATAGAAGGAATATAAATAATAATAAAAAATAAAAAACAATCAAACTTATTTCATAAGTCACACGATATCGTGGCCTACAAAAAATCAATTTCCTACGGCGAACGAAATAATTTTGGATTACATTAAAAAAGGACTCTTTTTTATTGCTTTTATATAAATGAAATTAAATTGAAGCAATTTTTAAGGCAAAATATCATGAGTTAGTTAGCTAGAAAATATCAGTTAAGAGAAAAGTATTGTTAATTTTATAAATTTCTTGCCTTTCAGTTTTAACCACCATTTGTCAAACATTCAGTTTCAGTGTAGCTACGTTTTACCAGAATAAAATTTAAAAATATCGAAATAAAAAATTCATCAACAACATTCTGATACCAAGCGCTTTCTTTCTGTAAGCGATAATATGAATATCAAATTTTTATGAATAATGATATAAGAATTACTAATATTGCTAGAAACGTCTGTCTGTTCCAGATCTCGTTATATTTCTGCTTGAGACCTATGCTTGTCATTTTATTACGGGTTGTATTCACTTTAACGTATCTCTTGATCTCTATAGTTTATCCCAATTGATTAGAAAAAAAAGATAAGTTTTCCCTCAAAAATTACCATTTAACTCTAGCAGTTCCTTCATCATAATTGAAATTTCCTTCATACTAGAAACAATAGTATTTTCCTATATTAGTTAGCTCTGTTTAAAGTTTTGCAATTACTGTACTTTTTAGCACGTAACGTTGAATTGCCGTTTTTCATCACAATTCTTTTATTATGTTTTAAAATTGATCACGCTGTATTAGTTACGACTTTAAATTCAGAAAATAAAATAACAAATTGTGTTATAAATCTCAGTAGCCAGAGTTAACAAATAAGTTCATTCAAAATTAGTTTTAAATTGAAATATTATTCGTTTAAAAGGTCTGTTTATTAGTTTCTTTGCAAGGATTATCTTGAAAAAATTGAGTAAATATCGTTATAATAACTGTTTGAAATGTTTTACGTTTCACAAATACAATGAATATTCTTCAGTTTAATGAAGATTTTATATGAGAATTGCGCTCTCTTTTGGGCTGTTCTAGCTAAACCAAACATTTACCAGGACAAAAGTTTCAATACTCTTTTCGATCCTTGGCCTTCTCGGCGCCTGTTGATTTCGCTGATTTCAAAGGTTTCCATCATTCTAACATCGAAGAAAAATCACTTAAATAAGTATCATATTTAATTAAATAAAAATATTTCCCTCGTCATTATTTACAAAAATGAAAGAAATTATATGCATATACTTTCACAAACTCTCTCTTTCTCTAGAATAGAACAGAAATAACTTCAATATTTCATTGAATATGAATAGTAATATCAATTTTTTTAGATAGAAATGTATGAAAATTAGGACAAAGTATGTATTCAATAATCATATAGTTCTTAATTGGGAAAATACTAAAAAGTTATCAAATGGGGAAATAGAAAAGTAATTTTAAAATTCAAACTTAACATTAATTAGAATGATATAAAAAATTAAGCGTTTTCAAATATTTGATTAAAGTATCATTTATTTCATTAAACAGGTCATATATTTTATATGGAAAACATTTTTATTATTACCAAAATTTTATGCTTGAATTATTTTATCTTCAACCAGAATAATCAAAGCAATTCAGAATAAGATTTTCTACGAAAATAAAAATAATTCAATAAGATTTTCTACGAAACAAATTAAAAGCAATTTTCATCGCAAATTGTTATTAAAATCAAGGTCTTAAATAACTTGAAATGATAATGAAATTGTTATACTGGCTTTTAGCTTTGTATGACTGATTAATGTAAATAAAATATAAACCTAGTATATGGGGTGCAGCATTAGCTGAGAAAATTTTTGTTTCCGTTTTTAAACTTCAATTTTGGATTCTAACATTTTTTATTTTGTCAATGTCAGAGCAACTTTTCTTTTTTTATTTTTGAAAAAAAGAAGTTAAGTAACTTTACATTTCTTAAATTATGATTAGAAAACAAGGTAATATCGAAATTTTTGAATTTAAAATATATTATAAGATTTTAAAGATTTGATGGAATGTATTTTAAGTATTTTATTAAATTTGTGACTTACAAAAAAAGTTGCAATGCAATCTAATATAAATTTCTTAAATCTCTGAAGTCGCTAATAAAAAATAACCTTTGTTTATGGAATATTGTTAGTGTTTCAATATTAATCCTACAATATCTATGATTTCATACTCTGATTTATAGTTGAGGCAAGAATGCTCTAAGAAAGAGACACATTTAAAGTTTGTTTGTCGCTCAACGGTCATTTTTTGCACACGAGGGCTAATTAGACCGAGACCTACGGCTTAAAGTGGATTCCGAACCACTACAAACATCCAAATCTAAGGTGGGATTTGAACCCACGAACTGTTGAACCGAAGGCAAGAGCGCTAACCATTCGGGTACCAGCTCGTCGACACATTTAAAGAGGAGTTCGTTCAATTGAAATGAAATTTCGTTCGGAAATAAATTTTGAAATACGATTAAAAATTGGCCCTTAATAAATGTTTTTTTTTATCTGCTTTAAATTTACTAAGCATCACACAAATAAATGCATCAGACAAATCAACACAAGTAATGTATGGAAAATACGCATTTAGAATGCGTATGATGGATTATTTCTGATGATCAAAATTTGTTATTTCATTTCTATTGAATATCTCTTACATGGAGTGTAACACCTAAAAGAGTTTGTATTTCTTTCCAGCATTCGTCGGAAATAAAAAATAAAAATAATTCGTTTTGTCGGACTAAAAACCGCTGGTTAGATGAACAGTTTAATTCCTCGATATGTGGGATGTGTTAATAATATGATGATTGGTACTGACGTGTTAATAATATGATGATGCAAAAGTAGATCTGCAAGGATTGATTTTAGTGTAAGAATGGCAATGCTCAACCTAAAACTACATCAAAGCGCAAAAGCAAGATTATTCTTAGAACAGTAATGATAACATTGGTTGTTATCTATTATCAATGTGAAGCCATAGCAGACAAATAAAAAAAAGAAATTTTCGCTCATGTCTACTGTTTTATGATCTACCTTTCATACCTACACATCATTAACTTTAAAGGCAGAGCTTCTAAGGCTCATCATGGTCTCGTGATTGAACAGCACTTTTCAGAAAATAAATAATTATCCTAACCACTGTTGAACAACTGGAAATGGATGTTGCGTTTCTGCCATCTACATGCATATTCGATGGGGTGGATAACTGAGTGTTTTCCATGTTTCATCCCTTCCGACATGTGAACACGACCTATTATCTATGAAAAGTCCTCCCGGAACGTAATTTCAGCGGTGGATATTGAAATGTCTTACATCGGACTTCGGCTTTTGGATTACGTAGTTTCAAAATGCAGAGTCTTTGATGTAAAAAACATAGTCCTTGGTAGTGATTTCTGCTTATAACAGTAACCTGACAATATCAAGTATATTAATTTCAAGCGAGTTTGGCGACACCCTGAGCAAAGTGAGGATTATGCCCTTAAAATTGCAGACCATACATGTCATCAGCAAGTTGATCAGCAATATAACTTTGCATACTTACAACACAGACGTTGCTAACAATTTATGTCATGGTTCTTTTTGTGGCAACCTGCTCTTACTTTTCCGAAAGATAATGCCTGACAGCACTTACATCGTATTGCTCTAACACTTCCCTGATTAACTAGATTTCTGACCTCTCCACCACATTTTGACATCTAACCACCTAAAACTGTTGTAAACTTTTTTAACACACAAAGCGTAATTGCTTCCGGGAGGACTTTTCATAGAGACTGGGCCGTATTCCTCCGTCACGAGGAAGGAAACTTGGAATACTCCCAAACTGCCACCCCGACAGACCAGCATGAAAATGCATAAGTCTAACAACTATCTCTCGTTGATCTTCAATGACTGCGATTGAACAAGGAATCTTTGTCTCTGAAGTATGATCTTCTTTAGGAATCAAAGATTATTGACCTGTGTGTGATTGTTTCAGATAATTTAAGATATTCATCGCGTTGGTAAGAAATTTATAAATAGTATATCTATGTGTGTGTGTCTAATTTTAATCAAATTATATGCATAAATTTATTAAAAATATTTTCTCCCATTATACTTACATATAAATAATTTTCAGTTGCATTATGTTTCATAGCAAATTATGGACTGCTCATTGTTGTTACCCAAGGTTTGTTTGTGGGTAAAGAATTAATTTCTATATTTCTTAATTAAATTTTCAAAATTACTTTTAGCTTAATTACACCTATTTATTTTATTAAACCTAAATTCATTGGATTAGAAATAATATTGTGTTTGTATTTAAGTAAAATTTATTTACTTAGCTGCGTTGGTAAAAATCAGAATCTTTTCCATCAAAGAAAACGAATGATTATTTACAATAGAAAAAACAAAAATCTTTAACATAATTATGAATATCCATTAATTGTTTTAATTAAATGAACGTTTTAAGAAGATTTCAAAAAACAAACATCAAATGGAAAAGTGAATATTTAATTTATGTAGTCCGTAAAAGCAAGCCTGTACTTAACAAAAAAGTCAGAAAAAATTAATATACACACAATCTTACCTCCATTTGGGTAGTAGGATTAAATGTATAGTTTGGGCAAAATAATTCTAAAATTTTTTCTCTTAAAGCAATAATCAAATACCCAAAACAGTTATTATAACAACAATTTACTGAGCTAAACTGTCTACATTCAACATGTTATTATTAAAACTATTTGTCAGTTAGTTGCCTCTTCTAAGCGTGTACTATAAAAATTTTTGAATTCATTAAGGTCAATTGACTATTTTACGCAATTCAGCTTATTATGTATCATTTACTCATTCCAAATTTTCTTGTTTAATTTTACTTTGTGATGCTTCATTTTCTACATCATGTGGCAGTTCAATATTTTGTTATGTTTAAGGATTTTAACAATTTAGCATCACTTTGTTTGAAGTTATTGCAAATTTCCGGCAAGATTTTAATATGTTTCCCACATATATCAGTAGAGTGCATTTGCCGGAGCTGGCGCAGTGACGTTTAAACCATAAGCCCATTCTCATACAATTTCCACCCACTTTTTAAAGCAATGGTGCAAAAACCTCACATAAAAACTCCACCTACTTTTAGAGAGTAATGGCCCTATTTTAGCCATCAAAATGGAATCCACTTTTAGAATTTAATGGTATAAAAAACGCCATAGTTTTTCCACCCCCTTTTAAAAACAATGACTCTTAAAACCCTCATTAAAATTGTACCCCACCTCAAAAAAGTAATGGCTCTATTTCAGTCAAACCAATTCTATAAAACAATTTTTAATTATTAATTTTTAGTTTAAACCCCATTAAAACTCCACCCACTCTTAGAAAAGCGACCATAACAATTTTTATAAAACGGCGATCCTGAAAATTCGCTGAGACGGAAGAGTACCCCTTTTGGTGAGCACCCTTTCTTTCTCAGATAGGGAGGTGCCACCGCATTCAAAAACAATGGTTTCAAAACTTCTCCAAAGAGGATATGAATATATATACTAGAGAGATATTTTAAGTATTTAAAGACAACAAATATATAAACAAACAAATGGAAATGAATAAAAAGAAAACCCAAAGATTAAGGTATGCACACGCATCTCATTAGTTTATAGCTTTCGAGCAGAATTTCAGAAGCTTCAATCAATGATACTTTCAATATCTGAAAGGGACGTATTAGTCGAATGCTTAGTTTAGAAGAAAAGTTTCAAAAAGTAATTGAGAGTCTTGAAGAGAGCTGAAGGAAACAGCTATTTTATGAATACAAAACAGAAGACTTCCAAGTCTTTATATTTTAATAGTTCGAAAACTATTCAAAAATTTATTTCTGTTTTCCCCACATGGTTCATTGAAAGTGTCATTACATATTTCGCTTTATTCCTCATTTCGTTATTGTGTAGTGACCGAGAGCTAATGTGTTAATACTATCTGCAAATATATGATGCTTGTCATCTTCCCCGGACAGGTCGACCTTATTTACACGTATGGAATGAATCTCCTGTTTTGTGCTTCTGATTAGATTCATACTACTGTGCTGTACTTCTTGCTTTAATAGACATTACTTGTAGTCCTCGAAGCTAATCCCATTTTTTGAGACACTTTCTGTACACCTTTTGACTTTTTTGATTCAATCTTTTTATGCTTAACTTTAACTTTTTCATTCTTATTTATTCTTCAACACTTTGTTTTTCTAGTTATATTGAATACATTTACTTCTTAAACCTACAAATTCTGCCATAATCACACCATTATTTTCATGTTTCATTTTACCCAATATCTTTTTATTTACATGAGGCATTCCATATCTAATACTTTTCTAATAATCAGACGTATCAAAATATAATCAATTATCTCTTTCATATCTTAATAAAATTCATCAGTTTTTATATCATAAATATAACTATAAGTATCCATATATAATAACTTAATACAGTGATTCTCAACCTGTGGGGCGCGCCCTACTAGGAGGGCGCGAGCACATCCAAAAGAAAATGACATTTAAAAAAAATTGATTAAGAGACTGAACGGAAAGAACACACACACACGTACTAAACAAAATACATTTCGACATATTCAATAATTAACTGATTAAATTAAAACAACTTACAAAATTAAAAACCAATATAATAATTATTAGTGACTTCCTTGGACCTGACTTTCAGAGAAAAATTTTTTGAGGAAGAGTTTAATATTAGAAATAGACACGCTCAGTTTTTTTCTATATTTAGTTGATATCTATATTTTGCCTTCAAAGAAACCACCGCAGAAAATCCAGCTTCACAAAGGTAAGATGTTGAAATGGTAATAGAATGTGAAATGCCCTTGTTTTTAGTGAAGAAAATTCATCATCCACTCCTGCTCAAAATTCCAAGAGTGATTTATTACTCAATTGTCTTTTGGTTTCGCCTCTTTCTGTGAAGTCTATGAAGGTTTCTTACTCTTCAATTGAGAGTCCTTCGGGAGTATTTTGAAATGGATCCCACACCCACTTGTAACTTGATATCAGTTTGTCATCAGCAAGAAATTGGTTTTTAAAATTCTTTTCTAGCATTGCTAAATGACTTTCAATGATCACAAAAACAAATTTTACATGTTGTATTTATTAACTAATAATAAATGCAATCATTCGATTTTTCAAACATTTTTAAGTTTTCTTGATTTAAATTTCTGCTTCCCAATTCCAATTTCCTACAAAAAGCATTAACTTTATTACTCGTATCCAATATATATGTATTTGCTCCTTGCAATTGAAGATTCAAGTTATTTAATTTCTCGAATATGTCTACCATGTATCCCAATTTCATTACAAATAAATTATCACGAAAATTCTCAGCTTCCGGTCTGTTTTCCTCTTCTAGGGAAACGGCGATTTCTTCCCTTAATCCATAAGCACGTTGCAAAAATTTCCCCCGTGATAACCATCTTGCCTCGCAATAAAATAGTAAAGCTGAATGTACTGCACCAGTGTCTTTACAAAGTGCGGAAAAGTTTCTTGATTTCAGGGGTGTCATTTTTGTATAATTTACTACGATTAAAACCGTAGTTAACACAATATTCAAACCAGGGCGCATTTCTTTGGAAGCCAAAGCTTCTCTGTGGATCATGCAATGTGTCCAGTCACACTGTAGCGGTTTTTGTTTTACAAGTGCTTGAATACTTTGGAATCTGCCGGACATAGAACGGGCACCATCGGTGCATATTCCGATGCAATTTTTCCATTCTATGTATGCCTCGTTCATAAAATCATCTAAGATAGCAAATAATGCGAGTGTTGTTGCTTTGAGTTCTTTTGGTTTGCGGAAAAGTAATTCTTCTACTAAAGACAAATCATCACAAAATCTAACATAGTCAATGAAATGAGCATCTTTATTACTATCTGTTGCCTCATCGAGTTATATCGAAAACAATTTGTCACGCAATTTCGACAAAAGCTGACATTCTAAATCTTCAGCTATATCAGCAATTCGACGGGCAACAGTATCATTTGAAAGATGTATAGACTGCAATTGTTTTACAAAATTATCTCCAAACATAATTTCTACAATCTTAATTGCGGCTGGCAAAATAAGCTCTTCACCAATGGTGTGAGGCTTTTTACATCTATATATAGGTATTTTATATGAAACTTTGTAAGAGGCATTTACCGCTTTTTCATTCACAGGCAAAGTTTTTTTAAGCAATGATTTTTGCTTTTCATATGATTTTAATAATAATTCGAAGAATTTTCTGGATTTGCTTATGTACTCACCATGAAGCGTTTCTTATAGTTTATTAGGTTTCATGCTGTCTGCTCCCAACAGTTTTGAGCAAATGGTACACAAGGGCCTTTCATTTTCATTTATTTCATTACTAGTGAACCACAAATTTAATTATTCTTGAGAATATTTTCTTGATTTTATTTTCGGAACCACACTCGTCTGATTACTTGTTGATGATTGTCTATAGTCTAATGCTCACTTATGCCCGCTTAAAAATTTATCTATGATTCTGCACAAGTCTGCTGCCGTGAATTTCTAATATGGTGAATTGCAATTACTCGAATATATATATATATATATATATATATATATATATATATATATATATATATATATATATATATATAACATACACATTCAGAATAGATTAAATAGGGATAGAACGATCGACTCGAATGAGATAGTCTAGAATTGAAAAATTGGTGTCATCGAACTTTCTCCTTCTCCCTGAGTAAACATTTTTCTCATCTGCGCACACTCATAATTTAACTTTTAAGCTGACCAGACAAATTCCAGACAATTCGAAACTTCTCGCGAAACCATGAGAATGCTCGACATGGCGGGACGCAAGAGCAATAAAAAGGCATAGGATTCTTGTTTTTTCTAATCTGAGGATCGGTGTTGCAAAATGTCAATAAGTTTCCGTATTCTTGGTAATTGTTAAGTTTAAAATTAAGGTTGTAGTGTAGTTTTAGCGCCAGAATACATTATTATTGTATACATTTCATTGTATGCTTTGGAGAGGAGGCGCGATGAAAATTCTGATTGAAAATTGGGCCGTGAATACTAAAAGGTTGAGAAACACTGACTTAATGTGTTCCTCATACTTACGTTTCATCACGTTGTAGTGAAAGTCGTACATTAAATGCTTGGATAGATCTAGATTACTCATTCTAACATATATGGGTTTATCAAAAAGTACTTTAGTTTTGTTCATATGTATAACAACCAAATTTTCATCAAATATAGTTCTCACTTTAAAACTCGGTTTTATTGTAAGTTTTTCCGCTCTCTTGGGATCACACAGAAGTCTGATATCAAGGCGTTTCCTAATATTCTTCATCGTCTTTCCGAACACCGAGTTGTTCATGAAAATCTAAATGTCCTTTTCGAAATTGTTGGTTGCTTTGGTCCTCATCTGGGTATTCAGGTCAATGTACTTCTGTTGCCAATTAGACTGGTTTAACTCCAGCACTCTGTGTACATGTTTCAACTTTAATCTCAGATCTAAATATTGTTTTAGAACCCTAAAATAGACGACGTAGCGCTCCATATCATACAGGGTTGTTAGCAATTTTGACTGTTTCGAACCATCGTGTATTCTGTCCTCAGGCGCAAATGGTAAGTCGGAATGGAGATTATGCAAGTATTCAGGATAGTGCAGATCACACTCTAGAATGTACCTTTTATCTGCGTCATCCGCTATTTTGGTCACATTAATATCAGTATTCCCCCATTTAAAACCACCTTATGGCATGAATGGACTTATTGCCCAAACATGCAGATTATTGGCTTCTAAGTGCATTAGGAAATTAGATCCTTTACTTTTATCATAGTCTTCATGTATTTATTATTAGCTCTCCCATATCTGTTACAACATTGCGATACACCCCGTCTTGTGCCTTTTTCTAGCATAAATACCATATCATAATTGCTTAGTAGCTCTAACTCTACTCGAGTAGACATTATAATGGCATCCCAGGAGAGTCCAGATGCGGTGAAGTACCATGCAGGATCCAGTTTGTACATCTTTATACAGACATCCCTAAAATGTTCTATAATATCAGTCAAGAACAGTACATCAGTCTTCACGGATAAAGCGGAATACTCGCCTAAATTTTTTATGTTGAATGCATTCCAGACTTTCTTTGCGTCTTCGAAGTCCTCATGTGATATATGTGACTCAGTCAGTCAATTTTAAAAGTCTTTTTCTTGATGGTAGCCTGGTTTCTTCACATTTTTTCCAGGAGTCCATATGATCGTATGGATATACACCTTTTCGGGAGACGAGATCTAGCTTTTCCTTTGGGAAGTATTTGGCCGTCTTAGAGAAATCTTTCACATTCTTCGCTAAATTTGCAAGGCTACTGGCCATGAATCGAAATGAATCAATAAACCTCAATTTTATTCCAGGGAGATTGGATTTCTTTCCTTCACTAGTTTCTATTATTTTTGCCCCACCTCTTTGCTGAATGATATGTATTTTTCTTCTTCTTCGATGTTAGGTATGACGTCAATGTCTCCATTATCGCCCCCTGGTTTTTTTATAAACAAGTGTGGATCATATCCGGATAAATTATCGATAAAAATCGGGATAAAGGAAGGGTTTCGATAGTGTAAAGTACATAGATTGTAAGCAGGACCCCTATAGTTTGATCATTGAGTAAATGGTCGTGATCTCTAACTTTTCGTGTTCTGGATTTTCCTGGTTTGAATAAGGTGATGGCTCTGTTCTGATGTTTAACTCGCAGATATGACATACATCAGTTTTCTGAGAGTGTTCTTCATCTTCAGTGGCCATCTTGATTGGTTGTTTCTTGACATAAATTTCTTGTATTGTTAAGGCCTTAGTCTTTAATATATCATAAAATACTTTTGGGGAATCGGGACCTCTATAAATAATGGGTGCTTTGTAGTCTTCATATTTATATTTGATATAAAGGCAAAAACTCATTGGTTCATGCTTTTGATATTTTTGCATGTATGATGCGCTTCCATCAGGTTGACAGGTATTTATCTTATTTGTTAAACACTCAAAATCTACATTTATCGTGAAAGGTACTTGTAATGATTTATGATAATTTTTGAACATTAAGGAAACACCTTCGTTAGGCATTGCTATTTTAACAGATTTATTTTTCTTACATTGCGTTTCATATTTCTGCAGATTTTCTTCAGAGTGATAAAATAACAGGCATCTTTCACAGGAATATACTCTTTTGTCATGTTTACTTAATTGAGCACTTATTAATTTTAACATGTCTTTTATCCAACAATAGTGGCTGTTCCCTTTTTCGTTTTTTATGTAAAGTAAATTAACATGTTTCTCAAATTTATTCTTAGTCATTCTTAAAGGGTAAAAGTTACCCCTTTCATCGTATGAATAAATGTTTAATGCTAGAGTATTCATCTTTTCATACCTTTCGAGTGCTCTGTCTTCCATTTTTACAGGAAATTCAATGCCTTTGAAGTTTAGTTCATTTTCCTATGGTTTATACTTCGTGACTCTTTGGGCATCTTTTCTCTCTGGGTGCAGTGCAGAGAGTATTGCCCACATGAAACACTTATTATCCTCATTTTGTACGTTAATGACTGCTTTTTTAGCTTTAATTCTTTTAGGCATATCAATATCGGATGCCCCTCACAGCGGGTTAAACTTATTGATTCTCACCTCAATGCTTTTAATTCTGGCAAGCGTCCAGCCTGAACCTACTGCAACAAATACCTCCATCTCTATCAATAGATTTTAGATAACTGATCTGTAAAAGGTAACCAAATCTGTTTATTCCAAGATGACTTCATTTTCTGTTTTGAAGGTTTTCTTCACTTCTATCAACGATTCATATTTTCCCTTTTCATAGTTACAGAGAAATTGGAAATTAACCTTCAAACCACGTAGCCTCAGATGTTTTGTGATAAGACCCCGGACTAGTGATGAAATATCATTCAAAAAGTCTTTTGGAAGTATCAGATTGTACTCGTTGTGGATGTCATACGTCTTCAAATGCCATTTATAGGCCATATCAACTTCATAGGGGGGTATATAGCCTCCTCTCCCGCGTATCTGAAAACAGGCTAGAATCGAATTCGAAGTGACGGTTGAACAATGCGCTCTCAATGTATGCTATGATGTCTACCTTCCTTCATAATTTGGGATAGCCTCTAATATTACGTATCCGACAAAATTCACGCAGTTGGTTAATGATCATTTGAAGCAGGCTCTGCATATTGTTAAAATCATCTCTGTGATGTTCCTGGCAGGTGGTTGCTTAAGAAAGCAACCACCAAGTTTTGATGAGCTTTAGTTTCCAAGTGCTTATTTACGCTAGATTCCTTATGTAACTGAGCACAACACCTGATTTTAAATTCTCTTTTCTTCTTGGACTAGGTGAACAAGTCATTATGGAAACTAAAAAAGCCATTATGATATTGAATGTGCTCAATGAGTTCCGACTTTTTAAGCTTCGAGTATCCTCGAATATTATTTTTTCGATTGTAGTTTTTCAACTCCTAAACGGTTTCCATCTTTATTAAATAAATCTCTATAAAATAAATGTATTTCTTTAAATGCTTAAAATATTGAGGAGGTCTCCTTCAATTTTAAAAGACATGAAACATTTCAATAGTTGTTAAACCATTAGAACGCATCCCAAATTAGATAAACTAGACGTCAGGTTTTTCATCATTTATGGTGTTCATTGTTTTTATTAACTCTTCTTCATTAATAGTTGACCCATCAAAGGAAATCTTGCATGAACTAAAGACGACTCCTTTTTTCTTCCATTCATCTTTAACTCTGAGTGTTATTGAGTTTGGGCAACACTAAAGGTCTAATAGGATAGAGATCTCTGTAAAGAGGGATCATTGATGCCGTAGTGTACTTTTGGCATTAATGTCCTGTACTCTAATTGTATATTAGGAATATATATCACCATCTCGTTTAATAAGGATAAATGTGTCATGTTTCAGGAGCTTGTCAGTTTGTGTTGCTCGGTCTTCAAAAGAGATGTCAAGCTCCCATGGGATCGTTTCAAACTTTTCGAGAAGCTCATTGTTCTGACACGATACATCCTGCAGATGAATGTCCAGCTTTCTCAGCATAGCTCTATTCCGCTCTCTATCTTTCTCCTTGCGTTTACTCGTTTTTAATAATTCATCAATCTTTTCAGTTTTACATTTAATTTCTTCATCTTTTCCAAGAACAATACTTTGCATTTTATCCTCAATTTCTTTCAGTTTCAGTTTAAATATATATATATATATATATATATATATATATATATATATATATATATATATATGGTGAGTTAAAATTATTTGTGTAATTGTTAATTTATACTTCAGATAAAATATTAAATGTGTCTGTATTTTATTGAAATATATTCTATTTTAATAAGTTTTTATCATCATGGAATTCGAACATTATTCTTATAATATCAACATAACTTTAATATTTGTAAAAGTGATAAATTTGTATAACACACATTGTCCCTCTTATCATAACTTACCACCATATTTTCATAAAAGGCTACTTTTACATATTCATTGTTTAAATCCTTTATTCTATAGGTGACTGGATTGGTTTCTAATACTTCAAAGATGACAAATATTTCTTCTGTAAAGGTTGCCTGAAAATCTCTTCTGAAAGAGTTGTTTTATATATTGATATTCTGAATTTATCTCCTATTTGGTCCACTATATTGGTATATTATATTGTACACTTTAAGTCAAGTAATCCAAGCAAAACTTTATGCTCAAGACAATGATGATTTCATACAATTTAGAGTATATTATGTGCAGAATAAGACTTTCACCCTGAAGGAAATTCACTATTAAAAATGTGTAAAATATGTATGCTCGAATTTAAAACAAAATTAACTTATTTCTTCTTTACCAATAATATAAAAATATCCTGAATTTTCTGCTCCAATATTATTTTATTCCCCATCTACTACATAAAAATATTCAATTCATATTCTTCATAGAAATGCTTTTATACACTATTTTTAATCTACACATGGTTGGGTAAATATTAAATAAATAACTTTATTAATTTACAAATATTAAATACATTTTCATTTAAAAGAGTTTCATTTTAGCATATATATATATATATATATAATATATATATATATATATATATATACATATATATAAATATAATATATATATATATATATATATATATATATATATATTATATATATATATATATATATATATATATATATATATATATATATATATATATATATATATATAATATTAATTAGTATTTGGGCTTATGTTTGAACTTTTCTTTAAATAAATTGTGGTAGACTTCACCACTGTTTTCTTCTGAACTGGCCTCAACCGGCGTCATCTTTATACTTCTGTGGTAAGAGTTGTTATAATTTTTCACTAACTGATCCAATACATCTATATATCTATAGGTATTGTTAGCCGCTAAGTATTTCCGAATTTTACCGTTTAGAGTTCTGTTGAATCGCTCCACCACGGAGCATTTGATTTCAACGTTTTCAGTAGTGAAACCAGTGGATATTGTTCTCTTTAAACAGAATCTGTGTCTCTTTGTTAATGACTCGGTCCCCTTGTCAGTCTGGATTTTAAGAGGAACTCTCGCTTTAAATATCTTCTAAAATGCCTTTGTCACTTCTTCTCCCATTTTTCTACGAATAGGCACAGCCCATCCATATTTGCTGAAAATGTCTATGACTGTTAGCAAGTAGTTGTAGCCATCATTAGATTTTGAAAATGGCTTTAAAAATAACAAATCTGCTTGCCATTGATCATCAATGTGTGACACATAAGTTCTCCTTCTTTTAAACTTACTGATGAGTGGTTTATGCTTTGTGTAAACATCTTGCTGATGTAAGAAATCTGAGACTTTTTTCGACTTAAACCTGTTTTTCTACTGAGTTCGTTTATACCATAATATCCAGTCTCTGGATCGTAATAAACTTCTTTGGGGTCCTCAGTTACACCTTTAGCGGTAAAAAACGACTCTTTTTAGAACCACAATCCATTCAGATTCCTTTAATCACAGGTCTGCTATTTTTAGAGGTAGCGTGCTGCACATCTTTAGTCTCAGTGTGGGTTTTACATTTTAGGCAGCATTTTTTGAGCCCATTCCAAATGTCTTCTTGCTTTGATAATTGGCTTCACAACAGCTCTATCTAACCTTTCAGGGAGAGTTGAATTAGGAATATCCTCAAGTTTTTTTATCATGTCTGAGTCACACATCTTGTTTCTTGTTTCGGTATCTTTATTTTTTAGGTTACACAAATCATATTTATAATCAGCCTCATGGACTCTATCAAGGGGTTTACTTCATTCTTTGTATGTTAAATCGGGATTTATTCTAGTTTTAACTCTGAGCAATTGAGTACAAGGCTCAGTAAACTGGTGAACAGGCAGATGCATTTCAAACGGTAAATTATTAATTGCAGAGTTAACAACTGCTTTTCCTTTCTTGCAATGATTCATTTATTTATATGCAAAAAATTATTTACTCACACATTCATAGCCGTTCAGTTGGGTTTGTTTCATGTATTTTTCTCTGGTTAAGTATACTGAATTGCTGATAAAATCATCCTCTCTACTGTGCACCTATTCTTCTGATAATGCACTTGATTTGAATGAATTCAGCATCTGCTGGTTTAACTTGTATGATTGATTATACTCTTCGATTCTTTCCACAATATTAATAGATTTTTCGATAACTTCAACTATACCAGCTCTTAAGCTCAGAACGGCTAAGGTTACCATCGCAAAAGTGGATAAACCCAATGAACTGCAGAGGAATTTTGTAATGGATAACGAAACCTTTATCTTGTGATAATGGTGTAGCTTTTTCTATACACGTAAATTTTCTTCCGTAAGTACTCTTTCATCTTTATTTATAGGGATGAAATATTTTTCGGTATCTTAAAGTCGGATTAACTAAATCAAGCATAAAAAAGTTATATGGTTGCTGCATGCACTTTTCGTACAATCGATTGAACTCTTCTTCTTTCGTTAGATTACCAGCTACTTCCCTTATGATCTGTTGAATCTCCCTCTGCTGGAGATTAAAAATATTAAGTAGTTGCAGTTTCTCCTGATAACAATAGGCGTTCTGTAATAGGATTGAGAGAGGTAAATGATTGAGGCATTCTTCTTCCTATCTCTGATGAAGAAATCTTCTGTAGTCTTCTGGTCTTTTTCTATAATGCAGTCATCAAAGACAACAACATTTTTGAAAAGATGGGACCAAGTCGTCCACTGTAATAAAGTATTTTGTATCAGAGAATAATTTTGCCGTATTTTTCAATTAACTCCAGCATAATTTTCTTTTGGGATACTTTGCTAACATATCTTTAATATTGACTATTTACGTATATTTGTTCTGTATACGTATATATATTCCCGCATACGTTCTGTATACGTATATATATTCCCGCATACGTTCTGTATACGTATATATATTCCCGTGTTATGTATATATATTCCCGTATCTTTACTCACGAGCCGTGAGTAAAGATACGGGGTCGTTTGGAAGACAACAAGTGTCTGCACGAACAATTCGACGACGTTTGAAACAGCATGGACTCTCAGCTTGGAGACCATGGATGCGGCTTCCCTTGAGGCTGCGTTATAGAGAAGAGCGCCTTCAATGGTGTGATCAAACGCGAACCTAGGCGCACGAATGGCAAGACGTCATCTATTCAGATGAATCCAGGTTCTGTGTACAGCGTCATAATGGTCGCATCCGTGTTTGGCGGCATCGTGGTGAACGCACACTGGCAACGTGCATTCGTCATCGTCATACTGGCCCATCACCTGGCGTGATGGTATGGGTTGCCATTGGATACACGTCTTGGTCAGCTCTTGTTCGCATTGATGGTGCTTTGAACAGTGCACGTTACATTTCTGGTGTGTTACGACCCGTGGCTCTACCCTTTATTCGAGCCCTGCGAAACCCTACGTTTCAGCAGGATAATGCCCGACCGCTTGTTGCTGGTATTGTACGGACCTTCCTTGATACTCAACATGTTCGGCTGTTGCCGTGGCCAGCACGTTCTCCAGATCTTTCACCAATAGAAAACGTCTGGTCAATGGTTGCCGAGCGACTGGCTCGTCAACAAACGCCAGTCACTACGGTTGATGAACTGTGACATCATGTTGAAGCTGCATGGGCATCTGTACCTGTACATGCAATCCAATCTCTGTTTGACTCAATGCCCAGGAGTATAACTGCTGTTATTACTGCCAGAGGTGGTTGTTCTGGGTATTGATTTCTCAGGATCTATATCCGGCCAAATTTTTTGAAAATTTAATCACTTGTTATTTCTAGTATAATATATTTGTCCAATAAATATCATTTTGTTATCTGCAGTTCTTTCTGGTGTAGCAATTTTAATGGCTAGTAGTGTGTATATATATATATATATATATATATATATATATATATATATATATATATATATATATATATATATATATATATATATATATATATATATATATATGTCTATATATATATATATATATGTATAGGGGTATATATATATATGTCTATATATATATATATATATATATATATATATATATATACTGAAAAGGCTAAAACATAAAATTAATTATAACATGCGGTGTTAAAATTTTAGAAGCAAATAATTAAACTGTACATAATTAAAAGTTTGATATTATTTTGTTTATTGTTAATGATTTATTTTACTAAATAGAAACTTTTATCGTTTCTTTTATTTTAGTGTAAAATAAAGTAAGTAAAATTCCTTATTCATTTTATATATTTATAATTTATTATCCACACGCACACACAATAAAGGAATAAAATAAATATTTAAGTTTAAATTCTCAAAATTTTGTTGTTAGTATAAAAATGAGCTAATTAAAATAATTTTTCTACTGTTATGTGTCCAATTATATCATGGAATAAAAGGTAAAAAATGCATACATTTATTTTGTAGAACCTCAGTAAACTGATATGCCAAAATATTAGCTCTATTTAAAGAAATTCCTAGAAAAACTTTCGTTTCAGTATATCCCGCCACTTTCAAGAACTTCAAGAATTAAAAAAAAAAAGTTATCATATTGAGTTTATAAAAATATTAATTGAGAAGAGAAACATTTTTTATTGATAATAATTCTTATAATTCATACAAGCATAAGCTTTTGAAAAAATAAAATTATTAAAAATAAATTTAATTTTCAAACACAGTCATCAATAATAAAAAAAAGCTTTTTTTGCGCGCACACACACACATATATATATAGCTGAAAAATAAAATTTATAATAACATGTGGTGTTAAAATTTTTAATTAAAATGTTTTAAGCTTTTTTCTTTTAAAATTTCCTTAGTTATTTCAAACGTAGACTTCTAGAGGTAAAGTTTGAAAGTTAATAATTTGGTGTCTGATAAAATTAACTTTAGATTCTAGATTAGAAACCCTCATAGAAATGCTTACAACCCTAACTCAACATTTTAAATTCTTATATATTTTTTATTTTGCCCAAGTGACTTTATTTAAAAAAAAATAAAAAAATACTCTTAAATTTTGTCCCCCCATGTCAAAAATTAGGGTTTATATCTTGCTTTAGATCAACGTAACTATAAAGGTAGCAATATTTTTGTTACCCTCTAAAGATTTTTATGGCTTCTTCACAAATTTATACGCCACAGAAATAATTTTCTTTTAAATAATATTTTATTTGTAATTACAGTAAAGAGAGAGAAAAAGGCAGATTTTCGTAAACTTATTTTTTCTTTAATGAGGTTTGACTTCTAGTAAAAAGTAAATAATGATTTAAAGATTCCATTTTTAAAAAAAAAATTTATTTTCTTAAAAAAATTTAATTTATTTACGTATATTTGTTAAGATAACATAAAATATAATTATATTCAAATAAAAATTGTTAACAGGTAAAAAAAAATCTTTTTGAAATACAAAACGAAATAATTGTATAACTTGACTGAATGTATAATTGTAGTAGTTTACACAACAAAATTAATGTGTGAATTTTTTTACTTATAATTACGTCTGTGTACAAATTATAAGCAATAAGGAAAAAAATTGTAAATAATAATTTGAAAGAAAGAAATATCTCATCATTTTTTCTTATTTATTTACCACCTACTTTTTGAGGAAAAATCACTATATATAGTGACATTTTATGCTATTAATTCTCAAAGAAAATTTACTGTTCCTACAATCAATTGAACTAAAATTCTCTTTGCATTAAAATAAAATAGTGATACCAAATGAAACTAATAAAGGCATATTCGGTTTCATAACTTTGTATTATCTAAGAATTATCATAAAATATATAAGATCTTATGCATAAGAACAAATACTTGTTTTGAAGAAAGCCCGAAATTAGCGCCTTTTAGCACATTAAAATGTTTCCAACACATTAAATTATGCAAATATGTCCCTGAAATACCAAAATCAATCAAAGGATGATTGTTTTCGAGTTGCATTCTTTCGCGAATCCAAAATGTACCTTTTTGGACAATGTGTAAATCGACAGCTGATATGTGAAGAGAACGCTAAAGTAAAAATTGTATCTTGGGTATATTAAAGCACTAGTCATGCATTATGGTAAGAGGCAACATAACTTGCAAAGGAGTTGGACAAGCGATGACCGAAAAAAGATTTTAGTGTCATTTTATAATGAGCATCATTCCAGTGTTCATTATTAATTAAGCATGTAGTATTTGATTTCACGTCAAAAGTTTCAAAATGCTCTTTGGAATTCAAACGTTGACTTCTAGTTAGATATTAATTTTTATTTTCCCTTGATTGATTACCTTATTATACCTGATTGGGTACGCATGACCTCTGCGAAACATTTAGCAAGAAACATTCCATTGTATGTTATGTGTGACTTGTGCAATGTAAAACTCATTATATCAGAAAATCATTTATAATTAATGTATTTCAATTCTGAAATGTTATATCAACAGTTAAAAAAGGAAGAGAAGTACCAAAATACTTATTTTTGCTATCCAACCAATATAAGCTTTAATTTTATACATTTTTCACTATTGTTACATATATCTTGATTCACATTTTTGCATGCTCTTTTCATTTCAAATAAAGGAAGTTGGATTTTCAACAAAACTCGTTTATTTAGAAAGATTATATTTAGGAATATAGTACAATCATTGGAAAATCAATGAAAATTTATGCATTTTTATTATTAAGTATTGTTTTTTAAACAGAAAAATATTAATACTTGAGCTATGTGGATTTCTTTTTTACTCCTATTTTATTAATTATCTTGTATCATTTGTTTCTGCTCAATACTTTCTTTGCTCTAAAAATTTCAACAAATTATTTGTAACTTCCATTATGATGTTCTTGCAATATCAAAGTGTGTGAATCTAGGATTATAAAGGTGGTAAAAATGTAATTAGCATTAAACAGCAAAAGAAAAAGAAAAGCGATGCGCATATTCCTTTCATTGGCTGTAAAAATTGTATATTATTTTAATGATAAATACTGAAACATTTATGCTGTTTTAATTTCACTCTCACTTTATTATTTTATTGGGTCTTCAAAATAAATAAAATAATAAAAAAAGAAATAGAATTCTCGTGCGTTTTATTGTTTTCATACCTTAATTGCAAGATATTTGATTTTAATCTTCTAATTAAACCATTTAACAAATAATACTTATTTTTAATGAGTTCTTAAAAATAATTATTGAAAGTTAATAACTTTAAGGACATTTTTTCCTGTATTTGAGTTTAAAAACTTGTACAGGAATCTTTAGCAATGTACGAGGAATCAGTGTGAAATATCTTCGCTGTATTCCTTTCAATATCTTTGAAATATTATAAAGTTTACTTTACTTTTGATATTACTGCATAGATTCAAGAAAAGCACCCCGTTTCCGGTGCAGCAAAATCACTTTCATTTTCTGAAGTAACGCTGCGGAATTTCTTTCCACTGCATCACGTGCATTTTAACTATAATAAATTAAAAACATGGAAAAGAGGTAATCGAAGAAAATATATATCGTTCTTTGTAACAGAGAGAGATGCTGAAATGATATCGCCAGACAAAAATATTGTCTAGTAAGAAGACTTGTGTGACAGCCTTGCAGAAGGGGACTACTTTCAGTTGACTTTGTGAATTGTTTTTAATAGGGAGAAGAATAAAATATTGAATGCTTCATATGTGATTTGTAGTTTGCTCTAAATAAAAAAGATAATAGTTATCTTCTTTAATCCATTTTATGCATTGTTACAATAATATTCTTCATAATGTAATTCGAAAACTATGCATGTGAGCTTCTTTTAGCGAGTAAATCTAAGTACATTCGAGAATGCTATTTTTTCAATATTTCTCATTTGTAACTTCATTTTCAGCATTTTTCTTGGTCATTCATTATAAGATATAGGTCAAGATTAGAGAGAGTGACGTTCAAGTTGTGTGTAATTATACTCGCAAATTATTTCATTACGGTGATCATGACTCCGGAACTATAAAAAAATTAAGTTTATTTAAGTATGAGATGCAGTTTTACTGACGCCTTTCATTCCATAGTTCTTTAGTCCCTTCTGTCTTACACAGTTCATATCTATTTGAGATTGGATTTTTCGCAGATTTCCAGTTGATTTGTTACAAAATTCTATATAAATTGAAAGAGTGCATCTGAGTAAAATTAATTTAAAGGGGAAAATGAATTAAAAAGAATATGAACAAACATATAAGCGTTTAAACTTCTGCTGAATTATGTTTTAAAGTAAATATTTTATATTATTATAACTTTCAGATTATAGGATTTTTATTGCATTTTAGTTTTCCTTTTCTTTTCTGCTAAAAAGTATTAATTTTAGGTCTTTTCTTTAAACTCTAAATGATTTACAATCACTCTACACCAATGGCATAGAAGGCTCAATACCTTTTTAGCCATTCCCAGAAAAAACAATAGGTAAAATATAATATATATAGAGTATACTTTTATCAAGATCATATAAATAATAATAGAATGTACAACATCTACTTTAAAATTATCTTACACATAAGTTTCTATAGGAACTCAGTTCATACATTACATTTTAAGCCAAAAATCTAGTTAAGAATAGCATCATTAGGATTGGTGGATTTAGAAATGTTCCCAGTCCGTGAAAAAATAAAACTTTTGATAATCTACAATCATTTAAAAAGATAATATACATTTTAAATATATATGTAATTGTTTAAAAAACAATTTTAAGCATTGAAAGGAAGTTTTTACATATATTATAAGAGAGTAAATGTATTTACCACCTGTAATTATAATATTTTAATACAATTAATTACTGTACACAGTTTTTCTTTCCTTTGGTAAAGCGAATTTATTAGGAATTACTTCAACAAAGCCAATTATTTAGAATTTTACTTTCCAAACTTAAAAATATTAGGTTACTTGGCTAATCTCTGAATTAGTTAGTATCTTATAAAGGTTAACATTTTAATCATTTCGTCAAAAGTTTCATATATCAGACTTGAATTCCCATTATTTAGATGGGTTCTATTGGCATTCAAAAATTAATTCTCAAAACCTGACCTTTCATTTGTAGTAAGATTTAAATGATATATTTGTATTTCTTTAATTTTCTTTATTCTGTTATTACTAATTTGGCTGGTTATTACTAATATGGTACCTATAGAAATTTCAAAAATTTTGCCTCAGAATCTAGGTTTCTCTGCGTTGTAAAGCTAATTAATTAAACATAATTAGCCTCTTCTCTCCCCTTAAATGAAAATATTGAAATATGTTTTACTTTCGCGAATTAAATTAACAAAACTGAATAGGACACATTTAAAAATCTTGAGAGGTAAATTTATATCACCAAAAATTTCAATTACAAATTGGAAAGCATTTTAGAAATTAACATATTTAAAATATGTAAAATTTTAATGCAATTGTATTACTTGATGTTATTACATTTTTTTCTAAAATGAAACCATAGTTTAGCAAATAGTTAAAACATTCATATATTTAATAAAACGTGTTTCAAAAATATATAAATTTTGTTAAACTTTGATATATTTCATAAGTATGATAAAAAAAATTAAATTTAAGCTTCTACAAACAACAAACGATTTTACTCTTATTTTACATTTAATAAATGTGTGAGGGTTACTCTGAAATTTTTGAGATATGCGCAGACGACAATTTACAAAATAAAAATAACGGTTAATTTTAAAATACAAAGTATTTTAACACAAAAGAAGATTTTTACTAACTTACTTCAACTTGCTTAGAGTAGAATAAATTTTAAACAGAAGAGAAAATGGAGTTGACGCGATAGAAATTTCGCGGTTTGATTTTCAATGATTTTAAAGCAGGATTAAATCAAGAAGAATGTGTTCAACGGTTGCAATTAGCATTTGCTGATAAATGTCCAGGTCGTGCTACTGTATTCAGATGGCTTAGAGAATTTAAAAGAGGTCACAATTTTCTTCAGGATGAAGAACACACAGGAAGGCCGCCGTCAGCTGTAATCTCGGATAATATGTCTGCCATATGAAAAATGTTAATAGATGATAATCGCTGTACCTATTAAAAGATACAGAAGGAATTTAACATTGGATCCGCAGCCATACACAAAATCATTCATGAAGAATTACATTTGAAAAAAGTAGTTTGCCGTTGGGTTCCCCATAATCTAACTGAGTACCAAAAAGAGGAGCGTGTCAGAATCAGTAAAGAAACTCTTAAATTGCTAAATGATGGTGGCCACCGCATCATTTCTAAAATTGTAACAGGTGATGAAACGAACATACCGTTTTTTGACGTCCCAACTTGTCAAGAAAGCAAAGTATGGGTCTTTAAAGATGATCCCACACCGACAATGGTGAGAAAAACACGCGCACTGAAAAAAGTGATGTTTGCCGTTTTCTTCAGAAGTACAGTATTGGTCAAAGCCATCAAGTTGGAAGGACAGAAGCCAGTAACAGCGAACTGGTATACCACTAAATATCTTCCAGAAATTTTACAAAAACTGAATGTTAGGGGACTAATGCTTCACAATGATTTTCATCTATTCCAAAAATGAATGGCTTGAGGCATTTAATCGGTGGAAAATTCGTCTACAAAAGTGCATAGATGTTGGACGAGACTACTTTGAACACACCTAAAATTTTGTAAGTATAATTTTAAATACCTAGTTGTATCTCAAAACTTTTAGTGTGGCCCTCGTATTAATGATTTTAATAACTTAAATTTTAATGATGTCTTTCATTTAATTTATCTTCATGTACTTTCGCTCAATATAACTAATGTATTTAAGTGGATTAATAATTTTTATATTTATTTATTAGCATTATATAGATTAATACTTATAGTTATATTTTGACCAAACAAATAACTTTAACTTCAAAGTTAAAAAATTAATTAATTGGAATTCAGTTTATAAGAATGTTTCCTTCAGCGAATTAAAAATCACATTTATAAAAAAATATTTTTAATAATTAGAAAATTCATTAGAAATCAAATTAAGCACTTATTTATCACCTTAAAACAGTGACATCTCTATCAATTTTATTTTAAATTATGCAAGAGGAATCGCTTGTAAAGTTAAACTAACGTGTGTCAGTTTTGATCATTTGAAGTATTGATGACGAGTACTTTTTACAAAGACGTAAGGATCAGCCAAGCATTGAAATTCTTACAAAAATCTTAAAACTTTCATTTAAGGCATAATTCTAGGCATTATTTATTATACACATTATTTTAATTTTTACTTTTGGCAGTTCTATGTTTTTTCTCGAATTACGAGGAAAAACATAGATTCTCTATATGTTCGGTAAATTCGTCTGCAAATGTGCATTGATGCTGGAGGAAACTACTTTGAACACACCTAAAATTTTGTAAGTATAACTTTAAAAACCTGGTTGTATCTCAAAAATTGTAGAGTGACCCTCGTATATAATTAATAAACTGATTGTTTTAATTTGTGATAACAAAATAATGATGAATTTTTGCTAAAAAGAACAGGTTAATATCATAAGAAACCCCCTTTAAAAATGTATTTTATTTATGTTAAATAAACTGTTACAAATGCTTAATACAAAAACACCCCAAAATATAACCATAATTAACAATAAATAATTTGTTAACTGACATCTATATTCTGAAACACAAACAATCAAATTGAAGCATTCGTCTGCTTGCGTGAATCTTCGTATTTTTAATCTCCTAATGATGAACTGTTTCTGGGTTCACTTTCATATAGTCTAATAACGAAAAGTAGTAGGATTCACTCAAAATATAGAAATCCTTCAAATAGATTCTTCCTTAAAATGATTCAATTTCACCAAACCTTGAATCAACAGTGATTCTTTCCAGTTTTCCGTACATTGAATCAAGTCAGTTTTTATAGAGGTAAATGTTTTTCCATGAAAAGATGCCTTATCATATGTAGTTTTCTTACATCTTCCGTTTCAAGCTGCAGAAACAAAATTTGAGCAGAAATAGTAACACTGGAATTCAGTACTGTTTTTATCCTGCCAAAATTTGTTCTTTTTTATCAAAAGATTTCCATTTTCTGTTTATGAAACTTCTTAGTTATTCCATTGACCACCATTGTTCGTTTCCCAGCAATATGTATAACAGGTTCGAGAATCAAAATGTACGTTCTTTCAATCGTAAATACATTTAACAAAAAGCATTTACTATTGAAAGAACAAAGTGCTTAAAGGAAAGAAACTACAAAAAATGATGCTATTGATAAGAAAATGTAAAAATAAGATTCTCATTTTCCTCTCCTTCCCGTCTTATTCTTCCCTCGCTTCACAGCATATCCCTGGGCATGAGGAACAAAAACATGATTCATTGAAAATATGATTTTTCTAATAAAAGTGAAATTCCAATCAAAATAAAATGGAAGTTTTCTGGAGTTTAATGTTTGTCTTTGGAACTATTTGGTGACCGGAGCATGACAGATTCCCTTGTTTTTTTCATCACCACGTTTCTGATGTACAATATTATTGATATCTATAAAAATTAAATATAAAATCTTATAAAGATATATGAACATATTTAAATGCATTTATTTCATTCTGCTAAAGCACTTTTTTGGTATAAATAAGCTATAATTATTAAATTCTAATGTAACTAAAGGATTTTACACTGCGAATAATTTATTTAATTCTATACTTAAAAATAAATTCATGAGGTATGACGCTACGTTTTAATCCACATTTCTTTTCAATATGATTTTTAGTGTTTTTCATAATTTCTCTCACAGAAACTGCAAATTGGCTCTATGCTCACATTCGATATCATTCCTGACGAACTAAGTTACTAATGCGGGGATGTTCTCAAGTAAGTGATTCAAAATCCTTCACCCTCTTCTTAGAATTTATAGATAATACGAGGCTACTAAGCCTGGAGTCTCTGCTTGCAAGTTGGTGGCTAAGGTGACTTAAAATGTAAAGGTTAATGGCCGGAATTTTTAATTTTTACTTTCAACTCACTAACCCAGATAACATACAAATAAATATGTAAAGTATTTTGAATCTTGCAAAATAAATTAAATATGCGGAGTGGATCTGATCCATGGAAAGAAAATTCCAATTCCTTTGGAGGGAGCACCTCTTTTTCGAGAGTTCCCCGTGGATAGACATTGTCTCGACACGGAGACTGAATCCTTCTCCGTAGTGAATCCAGAGGGTGGTAAGTGTGCAAGGGTCTTTTCTTTACAGTTATGATATGGAAATGTATTCGTCTGCGGTAGACACAGAATGATGGACTTCTGAGGAATGGGTGGAGCCCGAAAGTATGCTACGGCTCACTTTTTTTAGAATTAATGATGCGGAACATCATTTCCAGTTGGTTTGTGCTGGCGTGGCGGAGAAGGGCTGACATTGAATAACTGGTCACATTGTTTCATTGTGTGAGGCGCTTTTCCGAATTCTCATTCCTTTTCACTCCTAAAAAATCCCTTCCAAACTCTTTTAGAAAGAGAAGAAAACAGCTTCATGTTCGCTATTTCACTCCAAGAAAAGTGATAGTAAAATACTCGCCAAATGGTTATCTTTCTTACGCCAAGCTAGTAAATAAATAAATTGGATTTATCTTGTGCACTCACCAATTTTTTTTAATAAAAGAGGAAAATTAGCGACACATCATTCATTATCACAAAAATTTGTATACATTAAGTAAATATCGTGGTTTTAAAAATGCCGACAGTCTAGATTCACAAGAAACCATTACGAAGACAAAAATAACTGTCCAGACTAGAGAGAAAACATTGAAAAATGTATTTTATTACTTTAAGGAAAATAATGTTTAAAATATTTAAATATCAATCTGTACTCAATTCATTTCGAAACAAACATTTGAAGAAAATTATTCGATGAAAATGTAAATGAATAGACATTTCTTGAAATAAATAGGTAGTTTTCAGAAACATTCGCAAAAACTTAAAAATTAGTTTTTTTCAATGGATTAGACTATAAATTAAGAGGACTATTATTTTTATAACTAATGCATTTTCAAATAATCAGAGTAAATTATAATTTGTTTCTTTATTCATGTATGCAAAACAAGAAATAGATTTGAAAAAAGTGCAGAATAGTTTCTTAGTTGTAATGCATAAGATAAAATTTGTTTTTAAAATTCAAGATATGTAATTCTAAAAAATAAAAGTAAACCACTTTTTTAATGCTTAGGCCTCAGAAAACACAGTTTATGAAAATCGACCTCGTAGTGTTCTGCTGTCTATATTTTAATAACTTCTTTATTAAAAAGTAATGATATATTCATATAATTGTTCCTCTTTTTTTTCGGTCACTCATCCATGTTTGGAGATATCGTTTAGCTCAAGTTTCTTGAAAAATAAGTTTAGTAAGCCCTACTCATTTGCCATTTCACCTGCGTTAATATAATCAAGATATTTACTCATCACACTATGCATCTGAAATAATTAACGTCCTATTTACAATGCTAATCTTCATTTCGGAATTTGATAAAATTCTAATTAAATTTTAACGTAAGAACATGTTTTTTACACGAATTTTAATTTTTAACTGCGCTTCTTTTTATTTGAGAGCCTGCTGTGATCTAAGCAAATATTTCAATGGCTTATGACTAATAATCTTATATATTTTCAACATTGTTAAATTGTATACATAAAATATGTTTAAATAAAATTTACAAATTTTGTTCTCCAAATCTTCCATAGAAAAGACGTACTAAATTTGGAGAGCACTGAAAGTGAGTATATATAGTGCGTGTTTCAAAAAATTATAAGGCCATTAATATATAATTCATTTAAATAAAATACGTGAAATGAAATATTTTAATAAACTAAGTCATTTGAGAGTTATGTTTTTTCAAATAAATCCTTAAAAGGAGAAAGATTGAGTTTTTATTTTTTTCATTTAGTAAACAATTTTTTGAAATCTCATTGTTACATGCATTTAAATTTTGTGTTCGACTATAAACTGTAATTTTCTACTATATAAAGAGTTCAAACAATAATATAATAAAGAAAATTTGAGTTATTTTGTTTTTATAAGAAATTTCCTTTTACGAGTGGAAAATAATCTGAATTAGAAGTTTGCAAATATTTGTTTTATAAAGGGCAAAAATTGGTTTTTGCAAGGTGAAATAAGCAAGATCCTTAGCTGCTGCGTAACTAATTTTAATAATGCTATACGTAATAGAGATTTTTATTAAAAATATAAGAGATGTGGAAGAAAGACAAAATTTCCAGTTCGAAGTATTAGACCAATTTTCACTAAATGGAGCGCGTGCCCTTTCTTAAAATAATAACATAGACAATTAAGATTGCCTCTTTTACAACAATCTGGCTCACATGAAGCTAAAAATTAAATATTGCTCTTTAATAGTTAAAATATACCAAAACTGTTGAAACATAATAATAATGATTTTATAAAACTGGTTAAGGATGTCTTGACTTGGAAAAAAACATATTTACATATTTTTTTATTAAAAAAATTATTTTAGAATGGTGAAACTGAAAATTTTAGCAAGAGAGTGTGTCATGCCATGTCTTAAAATCCACAAAGAAATTCACTTCATAAAAGAAGAACCAAAGTCTTTAGCTGGGCAGCTTCATTTGATCAAACTCCCTGAAAAACATGGGAGATCACTCATCTCGTCTGTTCCATGCAGATTGTCATCAATATGATTTAGTGTGCACAAATGAAAAGTAGCAATCATAGATAAATGAGTAAAAATTTCCAAAATTTTACTAAAAACAAAATTAATTTAATGAAAAGTTAGATATTTGAAAAAAAGTTATCAAGAAAAAAATTACATCAACACCTTTTTAATATTTTTAAATATTTCTTTTAAGGAGTGGTCTTAAAAATTTGTGACAGATATTTGAATGAAAAAAATTGAAATTATTGATAAAACATTTAATATAATTGAGTTTCTCGTAAAAATAAGATACATATACTTTCCACTATATACATTTATGCACAAATTGCAAATCAAAGCTTAGAAAATTAAAAAGCGCAGGGAGCCGTATTTATTAGGATGGTCAACTGTGAAAATAGAGAAACACTCTTCTGACGAGAGAGGAAGGTCTGAAATTCTCCATGCCTTTTACCCGAAGAGTGTGTACAGGTGCATAAAAGAAAATTGCATAAGAGCATATCAGATATTACAAAAAAATAACTATAAAGCATTATAGTAAACACTATATTAAAATTATTTACACAAAGCCAGAGTAGAAAAATAATAATTTAATCTCTAATAAATACGTATTTTTCTATGAAAAAAATTACTAAGATGTTTTTCATAAAGAAATATTAAGCTTTAATACACATAAATTTTTAAATACTATAACTAACACTTTTATGAAAAAAATTCTGTTTCTATAAAATAATTTAAGTGTGACAAAATTTATAAATTATAATTTCCATATTTAACTGTAATTCCAAATTTGCAGAGATGTCCTATAAACTTTTTATACATTACTTGGGGCATTAAGTCTCTTATGTGAATAAACCTGAAATTATATTTTTCCTAAATATATTTAAGTACTATTTTGATAAAAATAAAGTTTATTCATTAAGTTTCGGAATTCCTCTCTAATAATTGCATTTATAGCATAATTGATTTCAAATATCTTTTCTCTAATATATCTATTCACACACGCAAATTAAATACTGTACAATACTTTTACTTTTAAGATTATAAACACTAATTAGATGATAAATTAGTATTTTGGAATATAACTTAGGGATAGATTTAATGTTTATAAAACTTACATTAATAACAGTGTGAATATTTAAATAGATACCTGTTGCATTCCCCGAGGGTCTAATTTTTTCAGTTTACTCTCATATTTTAAAATTATTTTGAAGAAAATTTCATTCATAATAAATTTTTCACTTTTCACTATATACAAGGGTTACTCTGAAATTTTTGAGATACGCGCAGACGAGAATTTACAAAATAGAAATAATGGTTTAATTTTAAAATACAAAGTAATTTAACACAGAAGAGGATTTTTTACTGACTCACTTCAGCTTGTTTAGCGTAGTATAAATTTTAAACAGAAGAGAAAATGGAGTTGACGCAAGAACATTTTCGAGCTATGATTTTCTGCGATTTTAAAGCAGGATTAAATCAAGAATAATGCGTTCAACGGTTTCAGTTAGCATTTGGTGATGAATCTCCAGCTCGTGCTACTGTATTCAGATGGTTTAGAGAATTCAGAAGAGGTCGCCATTTTCTTCAGGATGAAGAACACACAGGAAGGCCTCCGTTGGTAGTAATCCCGGAAAATGTGTCTGCCATATGAAAAATGTTAATGGATGATAATCGCTGTACCAATCAAATGATACAGAAGGAACTTATAACATTGGATCCGCAGCCATACACAAAATCATTCATGAAGAATTACATCTGAAAAAAGTAGTTTGCCGTTGGGTAACTGATCTGAGCCGTTGGGTAACTGAACATAATCTAACTGAGCACCAAAAAGAGGAGCGTGTCAGAATCAGTAAAGAAACTCTTAAATTGCTAAATGATGGTGGCCACCGCATCATTTCTAAAATTGTAACAGGTAAAGAAACGTACATACCGTTTTTTGACGTCCCAACACGTCAAGAAAGCAAAGTATGGAAGTATGGGTCTTTGAAGATGATCCCACACCGACAATGGTGAGAAAACAACGCGCACTGAAAAAAGTTATGTATGCCGTTTTCTTCAGAAGTACGGTATTGGTCAAAGCCATCAAGTTGGAAGGACAGAAGACAGTAACAGCGAACTGGTATACCACTAAATATCTTCCAGAAATTTTACAAAAACTGAATGTTAGGGGACTAATGCTTCACAATGACAATGCATCTTCACATACAGTCGGATTAACAATTTAGTTTCTTAAACAAAAACAAATTAAAGTGATCGAACATCTACTGTATTCACCTGATGTAGCTATGTGCGACTTTTGGTTATTCTTTAATCTAAAAAAGAACTTCCGTGGACGTCGTTTTTATTCAGAAGAAGAGACTGATGTGGCTATAAATGCACTTTTTCATCTATTCCAAGAAATGAATGGCTTGAGGCATTTAATCGGTGGAAAATTCGCCTACAAAAGTGCATAGATGTTGCACGAGACTACTTTGAACGCACCTAAAATTTTGTAAGCATAATTTTAAAAACCTAGTTTTATCTCAAAACTTTCAGTGTGACCCTCGTATTAATGATTTTAATAACTTAAATTTTAATGACGTCTTTCATTTAATTTATCTTCATGTACTTTCGCTCAATGTAACTAATGTATTTAAGTGGATTAATAATTTTTATATTTATTTATTAGCATTATATAGATTAATACTTATAGTTATATTTTGACCAAACAAATAACTTTAACTTCAAAGTTAAAAAATTAATTCATTGGAATTCAATTTATAAGAATGTTACCTTCAGCGAATTAAAAATCGCATTTATAAAAAAATATTTTTAATAATTATGAAACTGATTAGAAATCAAATAAAGCACTTATTTATCACCTTAAAACAGTCACATGTCTATCAATTTAATTTTAAATTATGCAAGAGGAATCGCTTGTAAAGTTGAACGAACGTGTGTCAGTTTTGATCATTCTAAGTATTGATGACGAATACTTTTTACAAAGACGTAAGGATCAGCCAAGCATTGAAATTCTTACAAAAATCTTAAAACTTTCATTTAAGGCAAGCAATCTATCTCAAAACATTAAAAAAATTGTACTTTTAAAACAACAAATTGTTCTTTAAAAGCGTTCATTAAGTGACATATTTCAAAAAAAAAAGATAAATAAATAAATAAAATCACAAAGTTTACTGACAAAGTGTGAAAAACAAAATATATAAATATTTTGATCATTTATTGTCTCTTTAACTACTATGTGATCTCATAACAGTAAGCATTTAAAGTAAGTTATAAGGAATGCTACTTTATGTAATGAAAAATAACAATTTAATTTTCAAAAATAGATATAGATTAAAACCGATTTTTATAAGGGAAAATTTTAGTCGCGGTGAATATTACTGTAAATGGTTACCACTTTTTTTACTTCTAAAATTCCAGCCCTTATTTTGGATAGGAATATGAAAAGAGTTCTGCAAAGTGATCCCCGATAAGCAAGATTCTGTAAGTGTGCGGAGTAAAAAATAAATTAGAGCTTCCTCCTGAGAATGCTGCGACAGTAAATTCCTAAAGGAAGGACTAATAACATTAAGATAAATTTATGGGCATTATATGAGTATCATTTGGTATCCACCGCTTTCATCATAGGCTCCGTGAGTCTAAATAAACGTCAGCCTTGAAAAAGACAATATCAGTATTTTTGTATTAATATTTTCAAAGAAAATTTCAATTTTTTTATCCACTTATGATTTTTGTAAAAGAAAAAAAAATTCTTGTTTACTTCAATATCTTATCCCGAGACTAGGTCTAACACAGCAGGAAAACTCATCCCTCATAAAAATAAGGTACAAAATTTTATGCGTCCTTGTCTAATGGAATCAAAACGTCAAAAAATATAGCCTTTCTAAGGCACTATACAATAATTTTTAAGCAAAAATTATGAAGATAAAAATTTCCTACGAAATTAATTTGATTAACTCCCAAATATTCGTAACATAAAATTACAAAACACTTTTCCTCAAATAACGATGAGATAAATATATTCATTCATATGAATGATATTTTAGACATCCACACTCATCCAAGATGCAGAGAAGTCCAAGAATGCTTGGCACAATGGCAAGAGTCTGCTTCATTGATGAAATATTTTCCACGAAGATGATTGTCTAGAGAATGAAAGAGGGGGAAATCTGGTTGTGCAAGATCAGGTGAGTAAGGAGAAAGGCACAAATTCTTACAACCAAGTCGCTGTTTGGTATTCCAATCCACTTGCGTGACATGCGACCTCGCGTTATGGGCGAAAACAATAGACCCCTGTGATTAACTAGTGTTACTCCTTCTGTTGCAATGTTTGTTGCACACGTTCCAATTGTGGCGAGCACAGGTCAGCAATGACCGTTATACCCATTGATAGTAGTTCATAGTGAACCACTTGGTTACTTGTGAACCAGACTCTAGCTTTATCACAGATGGACAAATCACCCGACTTGAATCAGTGAAACCAATGTATTGCCGTACGTTAATACACAGCACTGTTCTTAAACGCTTGACATATTTGGCGATATGATGCAGCTGTTGATAAGCCCTCTTTAAAGTCGTAAAGTAAACAACACCGAACGAGCTCCTTCGACACTTCCATTTGTCTACACTACTGTACGAGTTACGATTGATAAATGTACGCTGTGGATCTGCTTTTATAACGACTGATGTTCTTACTCTCGACTTATTTGTGTCTCAACTACGTCATATGTTAATTTATATACTTATTGTCTTGTTATTCAATGGCAACCAGAAAACGGCTAGAAGTTTTTTTGTTTACTTCATATTTTTTTGTTTGCATACCTTAATCAATCAGTCGTATATATTTGTCGGTGCACATGTAAGTTTAGAAAGACTATTTTTGTTTGACTTTTAAATTTTTATTTCTTCTTTTTCCATACAAATTAAATACTGAAAACAGGAAATATACATTCCAGTCCTGTTTGCTAACATGTAGATTCAGTTCTGTTTTGTTAACAAAATACTCCTTGTAAACAAGAATAATAATATGCTTTATTTTAAACTCATTCAAGAGCTGGTAGAAAATGTTTTTGTTAAATTTAATGTGTGGCGTTTGGCAAATTATCTCAATCACAGAATTATTCAGGCAATGTTAATTTTCTTTTCATAAATATTTTAGCCCTTATAACTCGAATTCAAATATTTATT
The DNA here is from genome assembly GCA_030067965.1 of Latrodectus elegans. Lineage (NCBI taxonomy): Eukaryota > Metazoa > Arthropoda > Arachnida > Araneae > Theridiidae > Latrodectus > Latrodectus elegans. The sequence continues at coordinate 2,195,373 of CM057809.1, forward strand.
GAATATTTATGATCGAATTTAAATCATTTTTTTAATAGTCTTCTCACAATCCTAAATTAATATTCTTCGAACTATGATACGAGGGATTAAACTGTCGACTATATATGAACCAGGGAATTATTTCCTAAATTTAGCAGAGAATTATGTCTGCCATTGAAGCTATTATGTGTGAATGAAAAAAATACTTAATTATAGCTTATATAAAATACCCTCACAATATATCAATTATATAATATATTATGCATTAATTATATACATAATAATAAATATATATATCAATATATATATATATAATGTAATATGGGAGAACTGCTTCTAGAAAATATACTGTAAAATGGGCTAATATGACGTCTTAATATTTTCCTATTTTTCATAGAAACTTCTTGTGTCCAGCACTTCTTAGCAGGGCAGTTTCCATCATAATCCACTGAGACACATCTGAGTTCAGTGAACTACATATTACTTTAGGGAGAAATATTACAATAATATCTCAATTTAACAGCATAATTATAGATTTCTGTAAACTAATGCTTTTCTTTTAATGATTAATTTCTTTTAGCTTTTAATTTATTTTACTAAAGATTAAAATGAATGTAATTAAATCCGGTTAGAAAATCCGATTACTAATTATTATCCGATAAATAAGTTTAATTTTTTAACTGTTCAAAAAATTTAACTTAATAGAACTACTTCGCATGTTTATAAATGGCTATGTATAGGTAAAGATATGTTTGGATATTGAAAGGAGAATAAAGAGTAAATTAAAATACTTTTCCTCCACTAAACTACTACAACAAAGTGAGAGGATGAATAAACTTGATCTCGTCGAAAGCCATACAGAGCCTGTTTAAACATTTCCTTTTTTATTTATAAGCAATATTTTTTTTTATATTGGATGTACTAAATTTCCTTATATCTTAAGAGTTTAAGTGTTAAGATATCATCTCTTAGAATCCAAATCATATACTGTCAACACATGCATAATAATTTGAAGGAACCATGGACACAATTTGTAACTGGTTATAATTTCTACCATGATCAAATACTTCATGATTTTGTGCCACTAACATATAACGATATCGGCAGCCGTCACATTATAGCAGAATCTTAGGACCAAAGAATATTTGACATACATAAGCCCTCAACATGTTGTCGTTGTAGTTACTTATCTCAGGTTGCCTAGTTAGACTAGACAGCCCGCATAAAACCAAAAATATCTAAAATGTCTAAGAAATGTAATGAGTCCCGAAGAATATTGTCTTTTTTTTAAATTTAGGTAGGTTAAGATATGTCCATGAGAGGCCATATTGACGGAACTGTGGGAGGTTTCATGGTAAAGAGTAAGTGAGCATCTTCAAGGACCCGAAGGTCTGGAGCACCGATATGACTTAGCCCCCAAACGCCAGACGCTCCTAATATGCAGAACAGACGCTGTAGAAGCCACTCACTCTGAGACAAACGCTGCATGCTAGTTTTGGTCCACCCCGGGTATTTCGTTTCCCCGGTATTAACATGCAGAATTTTGATTGGGTTACGGATGGTTAATCTCTTTAAGAGTCACTTCTTCTTCTAATAGACTTCTGAGTAACTATTACTACTATTATTTTGAAAAATGTATTCTCGGGCTGTCATTATCTGGTGTTCGTTGCTTCGGAATGTCAAGAATAATCAATTTTGTTGACTTTATTTGACTCAGCTCCAGAGATGAGCGACTGTGAATGGCAAACAATATAACATTACTAGCGGGACATTGTCTTTTAAATACCAGTTCTGTGTCGTACAGTATCATGATGAACGCAACTAAATGGGAAGATGATAAAAAGAATGAAACATGGCCAGTCTGTACTCGTCAACATTGTGCTGTATTAGCACATTCTAAGAAGATACTTGGTGTTATTTGGAACAAATCAAAGTTAATTTAATTTAGGGTGTCCAATGATGCGAACAGCAGCTAAATTTCAGATAAATTAAGAATAAGATTATGACTTATCTTCTAGGTATGCTCTACATTATCTTCCTACGAGATAATTCCCAGACATTTTGCCAGTGCTGTTCTGACCTTACTGGATGCACAGATTGTTCAGTTGTGTTGCTCTAAGATGTAAGAAGAACTGAAAAAGACATTGTTTATTTCAAACCATTTTCAGACTTCATCATATCTTCCTTTCATATATTGCATAGGAAAAATATAATTCTGCCGTTTGATTGCTCCATTTGTGTATCATTATAAAAATTATTAATGCAAATAAAAGTTTTCCTTACTTGTGACTCTGAATCACAGAATGTCTAAATTAATATCTTGGGAATTACCTTGAAAACGAGATAAAGATATTACTTTGTTTCTTTGATAAAATTCTATTATTAGTTCTCTGTAAATTTTGATAATGTAAAACTCTTTAAATTTTATTAATGAACAGCAAGTAAAAAGTTCGCTGAAAATCCACATAGCTTTTTAATACAAATTATTCAAACAGTCACCATCTGCTATAAGCTCTTTTGAAAATTTGAATCTGAACTTATGATAGTTATGACAATTAAGTTCTTTTTGATAGTTTTTGATCAAGTAAGAATGAAAATAAATTATAATGATTTAGTCATATAAAAATCACAATTAAACACATTTCTTTTATTTTTAGTATTCTTAATAATTTATGTATAGAGCTATGACTCAAAGTTACCTCAGGAAGCATTGCAATTTTACAGTTCCTTAAATTCTCTATCATTTGTAGCTTACTTCTTTAAGATATAAAAATCTTTAAACATGATAGTAAATGGTTCTTTTACTAACCCAAAATATTAATTGGATCTAAACACGGCTTAATGACATCCCTTATAAATTTAAAACTTCGATTGTGGTGCTTAAGTTTGGATTTTTAGATACAGAAGTGTGCTCACATGTTAAATCTAAAATTCAATCTTTATTCAATATATAATCCTTTTGTAATATATATCTCAGAATATTGGCTTCCGTATATATTATTAAATTTTTCTCATTATCTATTATATATATATATATATATATATATATATATATATATATTATCTAAATTTTCGAAATGGTATAATATAATATCTGTTTTACCTTAAATATTTGTTTTAATTATTTTTACGAAATATTTTTAGATTGGTGCGTTAAAATTAAAAAAAGGGTCATTAAAAATATATAACTTACTTTTTCTTGAAAGTTTCATCAAGTTTATGATGCAAAAATACATTTCCAGATTTCAATAAGGACAATTTATCGCGTACTTCCGAGGTGAACATTATGAGGATCAATTGACTTGCAATTATCGAGAAACTGCAAAGCAATCAAAATCAATCAATGGGATCACCTTTATTCCTCCAGATTGTTTCGTTTAGTGTCAGGAAATACTAGATTATAAGTTCCGCAATGTGGAGTTTATCTTTTATTATTTTCAAAGAAAAAAAGAGTTGAAAAAAAGTTATTTGGAACGCAAATCTTGGAGGCTGAAGAAGTAAAGAGGCAACATGAGAAACATGCTTTAATGAAGCTCATAAAAGGCTTCTTTCCTTGGCTGTGAGGATCGACCTTTTTTGATGATCTTTTTAGTTGCCTAAAAAATAATAGAGATATTTGTTCTTCTAAAGTAAAGAGAAGGGGGTCCACAGATAGAGAAGGGCAAGTACTTAATGACATATTTTTTAAATCGCCTTATGTACGACGTCAGATTCTCATGTTAAATGCTCAAAACGGTATTAATTTTATGGTTTTTGCCAAGTCCTCTCCATAAAATGTGTTCTTTTCTTGTTAGGAACCCCCACCATTTAATGATTCCGTTGGTGCAGTGCTAATGTAATTTAATGACTTATTTCCAATTAAATTAGGCAGTGTAGTGGAAAACAGATGCGCACTGTGAAAATTTTTAATTTACGTCTTTTTCCTCCCGCAATTTCTCTGTTGTGTCTTCAGTCATTATGAAGCGTAATTATCCTGGAGTTGCTTTCAATAAGAAGAGCCCACATTTTGCTGTGCGGGTTCTTTTTGTTGCTCGCTATATTGTTATCACCAAAGGAGGATTCCGAAATCGGAATTTCTTACCATTTATTTATTATTTTTTACATTTTCCTTTTTTGAGTACGACTTTTCTTAACAATAGAAGAGAAACGCAACATTCAGATGCACATTTTCTTTCAGGAAGAAATTCTTTTTTTTTATTTATTTATTTATTTATTTATTTTATTTACTTTTTCTGTTGCCGCTATCATTCTTTCATTCATTCGCCACTCATCAAATTTTTTCGTTTCTTTTTTTGGATGTTTTCACGAAAAAGAAAGGTTTTCTTTTTATTTTCCTTTTTTTTGTTTTAATCGTGTTGTAGTTTTAATTGTTAATTTGATATTTTTCTTTCCTTTTCAAACCTTCCTTGTGAAAAAAGCAAGTGGGATCGTTATATTGCTTTCAGGCAACAATCCGCAATTTGGATTTTTTTTTTCTATCTTCTGTCCATTAGCTGAAGAAAACAAAGAAATAGAGAGACAATATTAGGCAAATTTTTCAATTTGGATAATAAATCAATTTTGATGCACCACTATTTCTGCTATCTTTTAATTTATTCACCCTAGTTGAGGCCGAATAAGTAATGTTTTATCAATAAAATTCTAAGTTCCACAAGGCAAGAATGACATTTTAATCACTCCAAACTTACTTTCATTGCCCTTGAAAGATATTATATTTTATATTCGGAAAACTTGTGTATGAAGATATGTAAAAATACAAAAATGATTTGTCAGAAATAAAAAAAGTATATCATTAAAAAATAGGAGGAAATAAAAAAAATTCTTATAACTTATATTTTTAATTAGAAACATCTTGTGATCACAAATTATGTCTTCAATAATTAAGAGGGAATCATAAGCAGTCCATCCATTTCCTCCATAGTTTATGAGCTTAATGGGCAATTGAAAGAATACAATAAAACTATGAAAGCATTAAGTACAGTTGAATTGTTTAAATTAAACTTGAAACTTGGGGAAAAAATTTAAGTCATTACTATGATATCAACGTTTTTTTTTTTTTCTTATATACAGCTGAGATAATTTACTATTTAATTTGAAAATGAAAAACAAAAAATAAAGCTCATGTAAAGCATAACTTAAGGGATAATTTTTCGTGCAGATGAAATCTTCTCTTTCGTAGGAAGATTTAGACTCAATCAAAGAGTTCATTATTTATTCATTCAAGTTTTCTAAAGGCAAAAAAAGGTCTAAAATCTCTCTCGATTCAACTAAAAATTACCTTTTCCTTAAGGAATTATAGTAGTTCCACTGGTCATAGATTTACAAACACATTGTATGACAAATGTTTTCTTAAATTTGTCTAATGCTAGAATTTTAAAACTCAGCATGCTGTGTCTTGAAATCTAGTGTTAAACAAATACCATGGTGTACGGGTAACATAGTAGCCCCATGTGAAGAAGACATACTTCATATTCATGAGTCTAATTGAAAGAAACTTCGAGTCCTGATTCAGCTACAAAAGCCGTACTGAGAGGGCCAAGAATCCAAATTACATTTACTAGTATGATGAATTGTGACAGGAAAAATATTGCCTTAGATGTCGATATTGTCGCTTTACCGCTTTACCTCATCTGCCGGCTGAAATGTACAGCCTATAGTCTTTTGCATTCAGTAGAAAAAGGACACTGTCGTACGAGTATACTTTCTGTAAGGATCACTTCAAACAGAGCCTAGATTAAATTTAAACTTCTCCACTTAAGTAGTAAGTTATTACTGATTTCGGGTATATTTTTATTTATCTTAATTAACTATAAGACTCTAGCATGCAATGACAGAACTCTTACATGATTACTGGCTCATGGCAATCTCTAATTTTTACCATCAATGGGAAGCTACCCCATTAGAAATTTAAATAATGCTTCGTAAAAACTATTCTAGTTTTACATATTTTAATCATGTTTACACTTTTACAAATAAAGAAAAAATAAAGAGTCAATATAATGTTTTATATAAAAAACAAAAACCTTTGTGATATAACAATGATTAAATACAACAGTGATTAAAACTAAACGAATGAAATCATAAACATTGAATGCTTGCTAGCATCTACTGTGGGCAGAAGTTATAATCAATTTTAGGAGAAGAATTCCCTTGCAAAAGCTGTTTATCAAGTATTGAATGAAAGGGAATTTGAAAAATTGATTGAAAAGGATTATCAAAAATAATGAAGAATGAAGAAATGATTATCTCCATACCACCTAACAGTAAAAACAGTTACAGAGAAACAAAAGATGAAAAGCTTTTAACTTAAAAAAAAAGCAAAAGAAAGGCACACAAACAATATAATTTTTATTCAAAACTATAAAAAAAGCAAGTTTAAGAAAATCATAGTACAACTGCACTTTTTTTTAACCTCAAATCATTTGTATCGTGATATAAGCCAAATGGTATGGCCTCTCAGAAGTCCAATGGTAGGAAAACACTTTTCAGAGTAGGAAGTCTATCTTTCTCTACTATTATTGAATAAAGGAATAGGAAGTTTTGTTACAGTTTTCTGCATACGCATGGATATTTGGGGTTTTTTTTTTACAAATTTCCGCACATGCAGGTATAAAGGCAGCCTTTTACCTGTGAAAAATTTAAACATAAGGGAAATCGGAGAGATGTTCAAATGACTTATAATAACCTCCAGCAGTTGAGTTATCCAATATAAGGTGATATTCCTGTTAAAAAATAATAATGAGATTTATTTAATCATAGGATCCTATTGTTCAATGTATTAAATCCCAAGTTCATCAGTGACTAATGGAAAATAGATGTAGCTCTTTTGCTTCTGCATTTAAATCTGTGGGAGTTGTTATTTGCAAATAAGATTAATAACTGCCTTGAAATAAGATCATCTTTTAAGATGTCAAAAAAAGCTTAGAAAAGTTTGCAGCTATTAAGATATCAATATACAATGTTATAGCTTACGAGTCTCATGGAGAAAAAAAGTAAGATAACTGTCACTAGATTACAGAGTCGCAAATATTTAGTTAACAACGTGAGATGAATGTTGCGTTTTTACTATTTACATTCTTGTTTGCGGGGGTAGAGTCTCTGTAATTTTCTGAGTTTCCTATTTTGTGACGCTAGATTACGTTCCATTATCTGAGGCAAAACCTCTCGAAAGACAAAATGTTGTGAGCATTATAAAAGTTTTACAATGACTTTCATCTTTTCGCCTAAATTCTTTGCGATATCAAAAACTTAATAACATCGTGTTTTTGGAAGTAAAATTTATACACTTCATTCTCTGTGTGAAATAGATATAATATTTACCTCTCAACAAGAGGTAAATATTATATCTATTTCAAATAGGCTGATATCTCCTGAATGTGTGCTTAGAAGAAATACATAATTTTCTATGAATAACATCTATATTGCTTCAGGAAAAACTCTCATGCTTTCATCCTCGAAGCATAAGGAAATTTTGAGTGTACTTCTTTTCGACACGAAAAGACTATAAATTATCCACGAAATATTTTCCAAGGAGGTAATATCTGTGGATATTCAAGAATGCTGACAACAACATTGAGTTGCAAACCTAACCATAGTACAGTAACTAAATTATGCGTGCATTATGGATTAATGAAAAGACCTTGTTCCTCAAATGAAACAGTTCCATCCAAAGCTTAGCATTTATACAAAGAGAGAGCAAGAGATATTGCATTTCATATTTTGTGATATTGCATTACGTGTTTGAGAGTTCTTTTAGTGTCTACTATTGAAACACTCGAATGCACTTCTCCAAATAAATATGCGGCAGCGTAAACATTATTCTTATCACAGTTCTTCGTTTTGGATCGGATGATCCAAAATCATATTACGATACCATTATTTTATTACAAACAGGAATAAATTTATTTTCATAAAAACGTTTTTTGAAACATTTTTATTCGTTATGAGTGTTTACTTTTGGTGTAAAATATAACAGTTTTATTTATATGATATATGTTGTTGCTTTATTATTTTGATGACTTGTAAATTCACTATTAAGAACATTACAAAATGAAGTATTTGTAAAACATTTTTAAACGTAAAAACAAAATACTTTGTTAGATTAATTACTGTTCCTATTTACCCATCACATTGAAATATCATTTTATTCAGTTAAAAAATCTAAAAACATTCTATTTTCATATATTAAACGTATTTTACTGGGAATGGATTGCTGCTTACTATATATTCTGAGAAAAAAATACCATTCATTAGAAATGAAAAACTAATACAGCTTATTAATCATTTAAAATTTACTATATCTATCAGATTTATGGGAATTTTAAAAATAAAAATTAAATCATTCCTCATTTTAAATCATAATGTATTTAATAAAAATTCCGATAAAATATTATTCGATAAGTAATAAATTTAAAATTTTCATAAAATTTTATGCATTCTTAAGCGGAAGTTTAATTAAGCATCTCACATCTACTAATTTCAAAAATTATCATTTATTTTGAAATAACGCATCAAATAAAATAACAATAGATTTTATGCAGTTAGAATAAATAAGAAAAATACTTTGTGTGTGTAACATTTTTGACAGATACGTCAAATTTTGATCGTTGTAAAAAATAAGCAATTTTTTATTTATAATAATCAGTGTACAGTATTAACAGTTATGGGGTACTCTTATCTCGAGTACTAAATAGCTGTGCAAAAAATCTTAGACAAAAATTTCAATTATCCTCCATCAGAATTTTTTTTTCATACTTTGGTTTCATTTACAAATTACTTTGTTAAAAAGTGTGTTCCTAATTTATCTCACTATTAAAAGATTTTAATTGATGATGATATTATTAATGTAAGATGCAGTTTAGTAACAATTTTAAGAGTACATTCCATATGAAAACATAAAAAGGAGCAACATTATATAACATGCAAGAAATAACTTCTCTGAAAAGTAATTCAATAATTACTTTATTATTATGAACTCTATTACTTAAGAAAAAAAAACTTAAAATTTTTAGAATGAATATTTTTCCAATTCCTCCCGTACTTGCTGACAAAAATATTTAAGAGAGAGGAGGTGTGGAGGAAAAGTACTTTTTGCGTCATCTCCTCCCCGTCAATTGAAGAGTGACAACTTCAATCACTTGTGATTAATAACGGCGTTGGGATAAAAGAAAAGAATAGCGTGACGTATTTAGAGCGATCACACGGCGCAGTAAACAAGAGCTGGAAAATGAGGCCCGTTTTATTCCTTTTTTATGCGACCAGAGACAAGCATCCAAGTGCAATTCACATATCATCAAATAAGGTTAAGCATGCAGCTTGTGACGGAAGAGAAGCTGTCTTTAGATGCGACCGGAAAAGGAGAGAGGTCTTGGGGTAATCACCATGTCGAGGGGAAGGTAATGAAGGGGGTAAGGAACAGAAAAATGCGAGGGGCTGGGTAAGGCCCCGAACAAGCAAGTCCTGCTCGTCATTAGGCTACCTGTAATGACATTTTGATTACCCCTAAGCCATTAAGGAAGGAGGGTGAAATCTCGGAAAAGGTAGGGAATCATCTTTGCAAGCAACCGAAATCTGTCTAATGTCTCTCGAATAAGATCAGCACCAGTAATCTGCGAGTTTCGATCTTTCCGTACCTCCCCCATCTCTCGCCAACAAGGTGATAAGCTCCCGTTTTCGGGAGAAGCCCAAAGGTAACTGAAAATTACAGGGAACAAGAACAGAATGGTGACCATTAAGTTCTGTGTCTATCATTCAACACGAACAATCTGCCACTTTACAAAGGATCCAGCATTTAATGGCTCTACTCTGCCTCATGCAAAATACATTGCCTTTAATACCACTTAAAGCTACTGTAATGGATGGCAGTGAGAGGGATATTGCATTCTAATGTGACCTTTTCGGCGCAGCATAAACAAAAATGCACTTGCATTTGTCATGGTATCTTTCTTACCCCTTGCCATTTATTAAAAACTGGAATTTATCTCAACTGCTGCTTACCTTGAACAATGGAGGCGAGACAAAAAATTTTATATTTGTAGAAAACAAATTACAACGCGTGCAAGAGAGTTTCTTTTTCAGCCAGGTCTTGACTGCATATATGTACAACTTCACTTTCCTCTCGGATGTCTTCAGTGAAAAACGGAATCACTTTTTTGAAAGAAGGCTATACAAGCATAAGATTTGCATCAAGTTTTTTGTTTTGTCCTATCACCGCAATTTCCGTAATGACATGACTCCGCATCATAATGGAATCATTTTGTTTAGCAAGTAAACGAGTACTTCTGAATTATAAAATGGAATCCCATTTGGAAACATACAGGAAGACAATCGTTATTACTTCTTAGATATTTGACGTCAAATCTAACTTGTAAAAAATTAGGTACACAAACAAGAAACAATAATAACTTTTGGGAAAATATTATGTTAACATAAATTTTGATCAAATATTTTTCCCCTGCATGACAAATTCAGTTACAACTTCGGATATACCAGGAAAAGATTTTCAAAACTCTATTGAAATCCAGAAGAAGATGGAACATAATCTCTATCAATATTAGAACAGCAGTAAGTATTCCATTTAAAAAGTTTACAAAAGAAACCGAAACAAACTGTGATTTAAAGGATTTTTTTACTTATATATTTCAATTTTAATATTATTATAACTTAATATTTTATGGATATTTATCAAGAGAATGTACGCTTAAACAGAAATATTCGCCTCTAATCAACAGTTTCGTGTGCATAATTATGGAATCAATCGTATCTAGCTTCAATCAGAGAAGAAAGATGTAATAAATACCTGGGAAAGAAATTCTAGAAACTATTTTTTCATGGAAATTAAGTTGATTGCAAAAAAAATTGCAAAGAATATAGCTTTTCACTATAATTATAATTTTTTACGCTTCCACAAGTTGTAGCATAAAAAGCTAAATAATAAGAGTATGTGAAATACATCAAAAATGTAAAAATTCTGTCTTGGTTTAAACGTACATGTAGTAAATTTTATAAAGAAATGAAAATGATTTTACGTATTTCGAAGTCTATTTTGCCTTTTAAAATCCAAATAGCTACTTATTCAAACGAAAGTACATTTATTTCTTATTACTTAAGGATATTTCTATATAATATTATGTTCAAAACTCCCAACCCCCCCCCCCCGAGTTAAATACAAGCTGGTAGTTGAGTGAAATCCCTAGAAAACTATCTCACTGGCTTTTAGTTTATGAGCTCGTGAATTCCATTGCCACACAGGGTATTTTTGAAAGAGATGTATATCAGCTAAGTTCAATGAATAGAAATGGCTTTTGAATAAGTTGATGGTAAGAAGACAAGGAAAAAAGTGAAACCAGAAGAAACGAATGCTTGTATTTATATTATTTTTGCATACTTCTAAATCATTCTATAAAGTAATAAACTTTGTATATTTTAAAATTTTTAATCGAGAATTTTTTATTTTAAAATTTACTTATCACTTTTTGATATTTTCAAACATATCAAAATGCGTTATTTATATACTGATGTTGAAAGTTTTGAAAACAAATAAAAATTACACTGAAAAGAATCAAGATTAAACTTTTTATTTTTATGGTTTGTACTCATTTCCAGATTACTTTTATAAGGGAATAAATATGCTCATTCAAGGACGGAATAATACGGGAATAAAAATTCTCAAGTTCATTGAGCATTTCAATATTTTCTTACAATATACTCGTAAAAAATTAGCTTTCTTCAAAACTCTATAACTTAACAAAATAATAATTTATGGGTTTATGTGAAAAAATTTGAAACTAATAATGATAAAAGGAAATGTGAATGAATCAAGTTTAATATTTTTATTTTCAAGTTTTACTACTCATTTTTAGATATTCCTAAAAGAAAACAAAAATGTTTCTCTTTGTGTATCATTTTAATTTCTTAATTAGTCCTTAAAAATATTTCGTATTTATTTAGCAATTAATATGCTTAACTTATATATATATATATATATATATATATATATATATATATATATATATATATAGCATAGATCATTTTATAATTATCAAGACTGAAATTTTAATTACTGCTATAATTCTGAAAGATCAGCAAATTTCGGAGCAATGGGATGAAAAATATGAAAAGGAAGAAAAAAATTCGCCAATAAAATGCAAATAAAAAAAACAGTGATTATTAAATGAAATGCGTCGGCAGCTTCCCATCAGTCCGAAAATTCCTTCCGAATAATTGGTTATGATTTAAATAAAGCAAGCGAGAGAAGGCCAATTCTGCGAGGAATGAAAGCGAGGCTAGCGAAAGTCGGGCATTCCTTTCGAAAGAATCTTTTGCCTTTCCCCTCGCGCACACGCCATCTCCAGGGAAAGGATATGGGCGAAACGAAAACAGAAAAGGTGCTCCAGAAAAGGGGATGGAACGGAAAAGGTTGGGAGAAAAAAACGGATTGGGAAAATAACGCAAAATAAAAAGAGTTTGAGGAGTAGAAGACATTTCCTCCTCCGGTATCGATTTCAGTGAGGTCCCACCTGGGATCCAAAGCAGGGGGTCAAAAAGAGCTTAAAAGGGTAAACAGCCGCCAGATATCCAGAATTCGCGTCTGCTTTCCAGCTATACAAAACTATTCTTCTATTAATAAAGAAAAGGGTCGCCGCAAAATATCAAAAGACATCCATCTCTTAAAAGGTTTCGATTCCCTGATGAAGTGCACCTTTCACTTGTTTTGCGCCCCTGGGGCTGACAGACCTGGACTGACTTTTATGAGATTACGAAAATACGATGCTAGAGGGGGTGTTGCGCGTGTTTGAAGGATTTATTTATAGTTTCTTGCTTGATATGCGCACTTAATATGGCCGAGATTGACATGGTATGTCTCCCCATCCCGAGTTTCACTCCCCCACTTGTCGAAGGAGCATTTTTTCCCTGTTCGTTTCCTTGTAATATCTTTTCCGGAGCTATTTTTCAACGAGATGTTTTTTTTCCACTCCAGTGGATACCATTCTTTCGAAAGATGGGAGGGCCTCCCACTCCCTCCTTTAGCTTAACTCATAATTGTCCACGAAAGTATTTAATGTTGCGTAAGAATTGTTGTCGCTGACGCAGTCTAAGTTTCACTTACTTAAGAAGTATTTATGCTTTGAGTGAATACTTTTTCTCCTTGTTTTTTATTTCGTGTTCTTTTGAGAAAATTTATTTATTATTATTTTATATCTTTAACTGAAAGAATGAAACCGAATTTCGGCATTTTTCGGCATTGTCAAGACAGGAGCTTGACTCTACCTGAGATACCGTCAAAAGAGGAGGAGGAAAAAATCTTTTTTTTTTTTTCTTCCTCTTAGAATGAAGGCCACTTCAAGCATTTTGATCTTTGAAGTATGTGATGAACCCGGTAGAGAGAATGCACTTAGAAGTGTGAGTTTTTGTTATCATTTTTGTTTGAATTAATTGCTGAATTCTGTGTTCCATCATTTTATGTTATTCATGTGGTGGAAAAGTTTGGATTTTATTTTCAGCTTATGCATTATTTTACTCATTTTTCTAGAGTCATTATTTTATGTTTTGAAGGTTTCTCGCCTCATTATAATTTGATTTTGAAGTTTTCTTGCGAAAAGTGTTTAATAATGTTAACGAAAGTATTATTCAATTGTTTTTGGTGAATGTTTTCTTCTTCAAGTAAAATTATAATAGAAAGATGTTTTGAAATCATTTGCTTATATAGAAGCCTATTTTTATACGATCAAAAATGGCATGAATTACGTATTTTAAAATTCTGTGCGAAACTACTAAAAATCAATATGCTAAGAAATCTTAATCAGTTATTGACATAAAATGAAAGTAACAAAGTACATAAAAGCAAGGACATCAATTCAGCACACGATGCAATTAGTCTCACAAATTAAAGTACTTTTTTCTATCAGCATTTTTATTATAGTAACTAACAAGCCATGATAAGCGTGATTTTAATGTTTTGTAAAAACTTTGTTGTTTTCACACAATGTATTTCAGTTCATTTTTTATCATAAGCATTTAAGTTATCCTCTCTTATATTAGTTGAATTCTTTTAACTCACAAATATTTGCATCGATATTTAGTCATTAATTAACGATAATATCAGGGGAAATATTTGAAAAGCATTAATATATATTGTTCTTAGATATATGAATATTATAAGTTCCAAATATTTGCTAATTTGGATAAAACTGGTTATAAACATTAACAAGTGCATTCAAACTATTTTATAAAAGCGTATCAAAAGCATGAACTGAAAATTTTTAAAATGCTGTTCTAGAGTTGAAATAAACCAAAAAGTAATATAAAATAATCTAAGTGATAGTTTACACCATTCGAATAAATGTCCAACGACTATTAAGACAGTAAAACACTAAACATAAACTTGATACATCAATAAAAATTTTATTATTCTGAATCGTATAATATAAAAAATAAATTATGAAAATGAAAAAAGATTCATAAATGTTAAATTCTATATCATATTGAGATAAAAAACTTGCATACATAAGAAAGATATTCAAAAAAGAAGTAATCTCTCTCATTTACCTTTATCCAAATAAAAGGTTTATCTGTGCAGAAGAAATCAAGTTATTTGACATGGTTTGTAAGGTGTGTTTTATTATTGTAATGTGCTTTTTTATTTTTACCTATTAATAGTTCTTCCTCTTTCTAAATAAACCAATGCTTATTGAGCTGAGCTTGAATGAGCAATTTTCCGGCTTGAAGTTTAGACGGGACGTAAAATGTGACCGATGAACCACTTCTGAATTGAGAAGATGAACGTGGCTAAAAAATAGAATGCAGACATAATTTTAAATTAAATTATTTTACCACCGAAACGGGAAATGATATCTCAAACAAATATTTTATTAGATCTCAAAAGTTTCTAAAAGATACACAAAAATGATGCCTATTTTTGTCTGAGTGGGATGCATTTTAGTGTTTTTAGGGATGCTGTGCATCTGTGTTTAAGGGAATTTAAAACTAGATACATGAATTGCATCATAATTCTAGTTGTATAGTTAAACTCATCAAGATATATGAGATTTATCCGGAATTTCATCATGAATGACTAGATTTATGAGCTTAATAATAAAATGATACATCTAGTGATGAAGGGAAATATTGTTTACTAAATGTATAGTTTACTATTGGTCTTTTTTACTTTTAAATCCGGTTTTCTAAGTGGGTTGGTAGAGAAGTATAAATATGCTTCATAAAAGTCTTTTTAATGTTTGGATATTTCTGGCAAAATTATTTCGAATATACTTTCTTTACAGGAGTGCAATCATGATTCCATTATATTTTGCCATCATTTATATTAAGTCACAATAGATTAAGAATCCGAAATGAAACTACTGAAATGAATGAAAAATGTAACAATGAAAATCATTAATGCATACAAAATTCTGTGTGCTTAAATATAATTTTTAACAAGACCAATTAATTTTAATCTGTTCATTCAAGATTGTTTTCCTTTTTGACATATTTTGCATGACCTGAAATACTTAGAAATCTTTAAATTAACTTCTAATATTGATGTCTATACATTATGTTAAGCTAATAGGAACAATTTCTATACCATGAATGTATATTACAGATTTGTACTTCTAAAAAGGGTTTCTTTGAAGAACAAATATCATAATATTTTTAAGTGACTCAGATCCTTAAGTTCAAAACCCACATGATATGAAACGACTTTAAATTCCCCTATTCCTATTCGACAAATGGGTTTTGATTTCAAAGAAAGATTAATTATTTCAACTATGTAGATAAGAGAAATATAATCTTCTTTGTATCACAAGACAAGGATATAAGGGTTTAAAATTCTTGTTTTTACTGAATACACTAAAAAATTGTGCTTGTTATTTTATTGTGAGATTTATATTACAAATGAAAATAGAAGCAGAAAGTTCTGCTTACTGTTTTTAATTAATAAATTTTACAATTGCATATGAAGAAAGAATAAGATTTACTATGTTAATTTACAGAAATTAAACAGCCCAACTTTTTCTTTAATGACAGATAATTAATGGAATTAGCCATAGTGTAATTTTTATAATTTCTTTCAAAATAAAAATTACTCCCACATTTACAATTATGAGTTTATTGGAGTGTTTTCTTTATATGTATTCCATTTAATCTTAAATCTATCAAAGAATTTGAAATATTATGAATATGTACTTTTATGAATAGTAAATATTCTTAAGAATATATTCATATATATTTCGTAAGAATAATATTCATAAATTAACCAGAATTCTAATTTTTTCTTTGGACAGGTGAAGGGGCATAGTATCCCTTACCACTCTGCTTCATTGGATTTTTGCACTCAAGAACTCACAAGTTTAAAAGAGGAGTCAAACCAAAGAATGCTTGAACGATATCTTCTCAATGTCAATTTTTGTATGCCGATTATTATTTCAGTTGTTATTGCAAATATAATCAACATATAAAGAAAAAATATTTCAAACCATTTTAAGACTGGAGAAGACATTAGTTAACAACAGCACTTGAAAGAAAAGGAGACTTATGAGATAAAACTTCAAACTATATAGTTGCAGTGAGATAGACTGGTTTGTTTTTCTTTATTTCTGCTGTTAGAAAAGGCTCATAATTGAAAATTAGAGAGCATGTGATAAAAAAAGTTAAGTTACAGCACTTTGTATGCAACGCAAATTTCTAATCTAATGTAGACCGATCACTTATTTCCAATAAATAGTGTAAGCTAAACTCTAGCAAGGTATTTAAAAGTATTATTTTCTATATTTTTTTATGATGAATTAAATCAATTGTGAAGAAACACATAATAACAGTTAACAAATTGTTTTAATCAATAAAAAATTATAAAATGTGCATGCATGATTTATCATTTAATTTCAAATTAAATCCAGAATATTGTATTTAACGAATCTTGTGTTTTTATTTTTCGAGCAAGAGCAAAGTTCCAGAAACACTAAAGCAAAACTCTCGAATTGATTTGTTTATTATATTCTAACAATTACGTGTAAAATACATCAAAAGGGCGATTTTCTTCCTCTTCATAAAATTTATCCGGAATATATTTTCAAATAGTTAATAAATTATAACAGTGTACCTTAATAATCTGTAAGCATATTTTCCTAACCGTGACAAGCTTTGAAATTTATACATTTTGTAACAATGGTGCATCGATTTGCTGGGGTAAGAATGGATCAGACAAAGCCTCATAACTTTTTTCCTTTCTATCTAGAATATTTCATAACTTCAGTTCTTCTCTAATAATTTGTTACTATGTTTATATATATATATATATATATATATATATATATATATAATACAACGCACTTTAAATTTTATAAATTTCTTCTTAATGGCTTGGAATCATCAATTTATTTGAGTAAGAACAATTCAGACCAAATTAATCTTGAAAATAGAACTTTCGTCCGTTGTCTAAAATATCAGAAAATACATGAAAAAATATTTAATAATTTAATGCTGTTTTTAAATACCCTTAATTTTTTTAATAGCTTCCAAGTAGTAAATATGCTAAAATTGTTGGTTGGATACCTATTGGAATCCTTTTAATATTACGTATGTACTTATTAGATTCGCGAATAAAGAAATTTTTAGGCGCAAATTGGGTAGTATTTTTTAATCCGTGAATAAAGGAAGCGCGTATACCATGCATTTAAAAACAATTATGATTTAATATTTAGATTAGAAAACATACAAGCAGCATCGCTTTTTTTATAAATTAGCTTTTATGACAAAAAATCACGCTTTATTAATTATAATTTAAGCCTATTTTTATTAATTTGGGGTGGTTTATGAAGTGTAAGAGTTATGACTGCTTCATATTTGGACGAGTGCTCTGCACTATCTGTTTTTTCTTGTCGTGTTGCAAGATATTGGTGAGCCCGTTGTCTAATAGCCTAGCTTCCAAAGGATAATTTTTGTAAATAATAAAAGAAATCCTTGTTGATTCGTCTCTTCTTTTCTCCGCTACATCCTAATCGAAATACTGTCACCCTATATGAAATGCATACAAAACCGTAAAAAGGAATAGCAATAGGTAAAAAAATTCTTGCATTTTTGTTGGACATAACGACATGTTACGGGAAGGATAGTCGTTCAATAAGAGATTTATTTTAATGCTTATTTAATCTTTTTTTGAAATTGCTTTTAATTAGAAGATTATTCAGTAGAAGCAAAGTCCACTTAATGCCAAAGATATTTCCAGCATTCATTTGTTGTTCTTCCTCCATATGTTTCCCATATGAAAGCAAGCACAAATTCCCACAGAAACTTGTTACGCTTCCTTGCCGGAGGAGTCCAGGACACTAATGTCTTCCGCGGCATCATATATCACGTTAATCCAGGTGACAGTCACCGACGTTGCGCCTAATCTTTGCCAGCTCACCAAGCTCTGTTGTCCTGTAACTACCAAAAACCGATTTACAGCAGAAAAAGTCGCGTGGATGGGAAATCTTTTTCCGAGAGAAGCAGTGATTAATCCAAATAGTCCTCTGACGATCCAGCCTCTTATACCACTTCCTACATTAAGCAGGTTAGTCAAAAACAAAAAAGAGTTATTTAAGCTGTTTGAGGAAATTCATGAATTGTTTCCTCTGTGAATAATATATGTAAAGGAATATGCAGCTTAAAAAAGTTAATATGAGTCAAGATTAGATGTCAAAATTCATTGTACTGCAATTATATAAGAAATCTACTTTACTTGCATTTAAAAAATGCTGGCAAAGCAAATTTCCTATATTAGTATTTACTGCCAAAAACAGTAAGTTCTAAAAGTGTTGAAATATATAAATAGAATTAATATACTTTATACCACAAGGTTAAATTATGCCATACAATTTTTCATGTGCGGTTAGAATAAATCTTAAAATTATTTTTCAGAAAAATATTTTAATTCTTATAACATACTTATCATTAAAAAATCTTATTCCTATTATATATCGATATTAATCCATTGAAAATACAGAAAGAGTGAAAAATATGCATGATTTGCATTTTAAGTAAATTTAATTAAATCAAAATCCGATCAATCAATATTATAATCATTATAAACAATCAAATTTATTTTCTAAAATGGCATTTATTGACATAAAGTTCAATAGTAGAAATAATTTAAAAGAATTTTTCTTTCATTTTTTTAACTTTGGCTAATCAAATCAATGAATTCATATATGAAAAAAGAGGCAGCGGATGTTTCAATTAAAGTTAACTTTTGTTATAAGATCTACACTCTTTGATAGCTGTTTCATGTCTGGTATATAAAAAAGTAAAACTAGGTTTCTATTTGCACTTTATTCAACTCTTGTTTTATTATTATAATAAATATGTACTTATTTAATATAAGTGCCAATATGTGAAAAGAAATGGTGCAAATCTTTAATAATAATAAAATGAGTCATTAATTAACTTGTTCCAACATAATAATATGGTAAATATACAAATTGTTGCTCCTTGTAGTATATATATATATATATATATATATATATATATATATATATATATATATATATATATATATATATATATATATATATATATATATATATATATATATATAATCATCTCTATTAGCACGAGAGCCCTTTGTGGACATTGGCCATCTTCAGAAGTCTGCCTTTCTGACCCATTTCTCAAAATCGACCTCCAATTTTTGACTTTAAGTATGGCAAAGTCTTCCTCCTTCCCTCTCTTCTTCGATCTTCCTTTTGGTCTTCTTCAGAAATGGGTGGCATTAAAGATCTCTCTGCACTCATTCTCAGAGGCTGTCCTGCACATCATTTTTAGATACTTTTACGTATATTCCTGAATCCAAATCCCATGTTCGTTGTTCGATCGTTACCTGGTCGAGTTTCGTAAAGAGAGTCCGGCATTTACTTCCTTAGATTTCAGAACAGGATGTTATTTACAGGATGAGGTTGTTAGTCCCATGCCCAGACTTCAACCTGGAGGACCAGTCTCCTGATATTCAGGGGCAGGGTAATCGGCTATACCCCCCGCTCACTGGACACATATTTTAGTCACCTTTTACGACACGCATGGGCTACGTTGGGATGATTCTTAACCCCTCCAGTCAATACAAGGGGTAGTATATATATATATATATATATATATATATATATATATATATATATATATATATATATATATATATATATATATATATATATAAATATATATATAGTATATATATATATATATATATATTATATATATATATATATATATATATATATATATATATATATATATATATAATACGTGTATTATATACATATTCTTAGCTGAAAAATGATTACATTTTATTTTGTATATAAAATCGTACACATCATTAGCAATAATATATTTCCACGTTATCTATGCTAATGAAGTGCAACATATATTTGAATTAAAAATTTATTTTTAAATGAGTTATTATTTTAATATTGTTATAAATAATTACTAAGAAAATGCGATGCCTTAAAGGTATAATTTAAGCTAATATTATTAATATTTCAAATGTTAAATAAAATAATATTTGCTAAAAATATATTCAGTTTTACTAAAGTCTGAATATAAGTGGGAAATCAGGAAATCAATTATTTTATAGTTACGCTGAATAACATTTAATTTAAGAAAAATAATACAAGCCATTTTTTATTTTGAAAGCCTAATATGTATATAAAATTTTTAAAATATAATGTATGTTTTTCATTTATATAAGTTACTTATTAGTATTTTTTCGATTACATTTAGGAATATTTTCTTTTAAATGTCTTTCACTCAAAGGGCACTTTTAACATTCATTCAACAGATAAATTTCAATTTTCTAATTGTTTTCAACTAATAATTATTTCAATTACTAAAATACATGGCTTCTTTTTTAAGGTGAATTTGGTACACTATTTTAGTATCTTTAAGTGAAAAAATTTATATCTTTAGATTTAATAACCAATCAATTAAACTTTAAAAGAATGTTATGCGAATGTGCATGCATATTTCGACCGCTTGATTATTCATTTTCTTTTTGAATTTCCTTCCACTGTTTGAAACTGATGGTGGTTTTACGATAAGATTAAAAAGCAGGAGAAGATAGCGAGTCTACGAGTGCTTACAAACTATGTTTGAAACAAATCATCTCGTAAAGTATCAAATGTTACAAGACCAAGTAAGAAATCTGGAACCAGAATTTTTCAGTTCACTGTTTGTAAAATGCAGCTATACTCATGTTTTTAAATTAGGAATAATAATAATAGAACATCATATTTTATCGGATGTAGCATTATCAGTACATTAGTATATTAGAAACATACATTAGTTCACTTTTCAAAATTAATGAAGGTACATACACACAATAATTAGAAAAATTCCCTTTTCATTGGTTAATGAAAATTTGTGTTAATTAAAATATATATATATATATATATATATATATATATATATATATATATATATATATATATATATATATATATATATATATAAAGAGGAAATTTAAATTTTAATTCAAATCCCAATAGTATTCCCCAAGTATCTCGAATTATATAAAATTTATATGAAACAAATTTTACTTTTTCAATAAAATGATTGAGAACAAGAAAACCCTTATGGAGTTGATTATGTTTTAAAATATTTTTTCTATGCTAAAAATTTAACTAATGAGCTGACCAATGGAAGAAGGGTTAACGTTGCTAACTTCGAAGTAGTAGGTCCTGGGTTCGAGTCCTTTTTCGGACCTAGATTTTTCTTTTTCTCTCTGTGTTTTTATTATCTCTTCAGTTTTGGGGCGAAGAAGACACAGCTGTTGGGTGCCCCACTCTATCAGATGTCATCTCATCTCCTCCGCCCCCCTGTAGCGCTGAATAGGTACATTCTTATAGCAGCAGCGTAGTAGGAAAAAAAACGAATTTATGAAGAAATAATAGAACACATTGCTTTAAAGTTGCTAAGTATTTTGTCAATAAATACAAGAAGATAAAAGTCTAGAAAATAGTGAGTGCTTTGCTTCATTCTAGAACACAAAAAAGTTGCATGGAATAAACCAAATTTTCAAAACATTCTTTACAAAATATGTGCTCTCTTTTATATTACTCTATATATCATTTATGGAAAAAATAAATTTTCCAATTAAATTCATGTATTCAAAATCTGGACAAAAACAAATGCGCTTTATATATATATATATAAAACTAATATACATATAAACTAAATGTGTATTGTTCTCTATATAATTTCATTTCTAATTGCGCAAAAATAATCTCTCAAAATTCTTTCGTTTTGTGATAAATAAAAGAGTTTCTTATTATTTTTTACAAAAAAGTAATTTGGTTTTTAAACTTAATGTGTGCGTATGTGGATAGATAGATGCTGATTGATTGATAGACATGCAGGGTGAGTTGTTGAGTAAATTTACAAATTCCTGACTTCACAGTTAGTTTTTATTGCTTGAAGAAGTCATAAGAAGTAACAAAAGGAACATAATAATTATTTTAGAATATAATTGCATATAAGAAAATATTTTTTAAAATTTAAAAAAAACAACTTTATATTTTATGCACTCATAAGGTTCACATTTTAATTTGTTCATTGTTAAAAACAATTAAAAGATGGAACGAAACTGCTAGTGCACTGCAAAACTTCGAAAGTGCACTTGTGCGACATTCAAAGCATTGCCACTGCATCAATATATTGAGCAATGTCACATTATAATATTAATTGAGCAAATCTATAAACAAATGAAGAATAACCTCTATTTGTATAATTTATCTATTAAATATACTCTTTATTTCTCTGGCACACCTTTATGCGGTTGAATGGGAGAATATCAGCCGAACTAGGAGAGTTTTCTCAAGGAAGGAAACTTACAGATCATTTATAATAAAACTCTGAAAAAGTGATATGTATAATGTTAAAAGAAAAACAGTATACCATAAATACATCTCTATTTAGGAAAATTGTTGTCTAACAAGCATACATACTGTTAACCGCTTCCATACAATAGCAGAAGCTTCATCATTCTATAAGTGGAGCGCATGATAAAATTCTTGATTCTCGGGATGGTGGCAAATCCATTTCTTCGCTTGCTGAAAATAACCGAAGGTAGGGCGATAAATCTGGTCTGTGGATACGTACATATTTACTGTTCAAATCTCATATTTAGAATCAATATTATCTGTAAGAAGGAAATGTAAATGAAATCCGCATTTTATTCACCATAGTCCAGTGATAACGGCTTATATCTTTGGAATGTGTGTACTTAAATTTTAACCACATTAGAACAATGGGTATAGTATTTCTTCTCTCAGCATGGGCATCTGTCAAATTTGTAGTTTGACATATGCAAATATCATTGCATACCACTACTTGTGAAAAGTCCTCTTAAAAATCCTCTATCTCGTACATTGTAAAAATCTCAGCCAAACTTGCATCCATTAGGTTATCCTTTACACAGTATATAAAAATAGTACCTCCATGATTTGTGAGAGATAATCGAACATTAGAGACGGTCACATACAATACTGCTCTACTTTACTAAGTCTGCTCTGATGTTTGTTCACAATATTCTAGAATAATTTTGGGCATCTTCTTGGAGATCGTCAGATGAACGACAGTCTTGCTCAGTTGGTTTCACAAGAGTTCCAAGAGAAGTATACTGTAAGAATATCACATTGTTACATTTGCATTTAAGCAGCTATTTTCTGGTTTCCTACCGCTTTAAATGGTAATCTATCTAAGATCAGTTTAACTCTGAAAATATCAAAGACATTTATTGAAAAAATAATAAGTTTAAAATTTTGTATTCATAGGGCATGGTTATATTCAAGAGACTAGCATCAAATGAGGTCAAAATCTACTTAGTATTTACAGTCATGCCCCAAACATTATTCCGTACTATTCTGTAGTTACATTATCCCAACAGATCAATAATATCTGTGCAAATTATTTCTAGATTTCATACTAGAAAATAGATAATTTTAACTCACTTTTCTATCCAAATCGCATACATTATAATATTTGGTTTGATTAGATAGTTCCGTCAAGGAAAGCTAATTACTGCAACCATTAGTGAATAAAATTATTTTCTTAATATTTGGATAAAGTACAAAGAAAAAAATATAGGTTTCTTATTACATAAATAAATTCATTTTAGTGCTTTAAAGCGTTTTTTAAAGGTTCTCTAAGTTTGTCTATTTAGTGTCAATAAAATATAATTTTTGAAGGTTATATTATGTGAAAAACGTGTGCAGCTTATTTATATAAACTTTATATAAAGTCATCAGGAAAAAGAATAGAGCACACTGCAGCTGAATTTTTACTAAGAGAATATCATATGTGTATATACTTAAATATGTATTTAAAAATTTAAGCATCGTAAAAAAGTTTCCGGAAGATATCCTGCTATGTGTAAGCGTACTTAAAAGTTATATTTTAAGCAATGGAGCATTTATACTGATGTTGGGTTGACACGAAGGCTACTATAGGATTCGAAGATTCAGAAATTCCATTCTTGAATAAGCATGCTATAAAGCAAGAATGATAACTTGGTAGACTTGATCTACTTATTTTCTAATTTAGATCAGGATTTGTTGAAACTTTTCAACTCGTATAATGAAGATAAGGATTTTATTGACTTCTCTTAATGTTCAACTTGCTGGAGTAATTTTTGTTAACAGTGTAAAAATCATCTTTTTAAAAAATTATCTTTAATGGTTTATTGTTAGGTTTTCTTTACAGCATTATAAAAGAATTATACATAGGCTTTTATGGCATTCCATCAAGTTAACAGCATTCGTTGTTGCCACGTAGCTTTGTAAGCAAAAAATAATGATAGATAATGTTTCATGTAAAATTTACTGTTTTTATGTTAAATTTTATAACGAAGTTTATTCTTACAATAAAACACATAAGAAATACAAAATTATATGAATCTAGAAATGAAACTTAAATAATTTAAATTTATATTATTTAGTATTGCATTTTAATCTTTATTGCATATTTGCAAATGGCAAATAATAAAAACGTTTTTTTTTCTTTTTGTCTTAAATTATTTACTACTTAAGTTATTCCTTCATCTTGCAAAAGTGAGACACTACATTAAAATAGTATATAATAAAGTCAATATTATATTTTAAATAATATATGTATGCGCACATGAGTTAGAGCAATATATTTAATATAGATTCATTATACGCCGGCCTACTTGTCTAGTGGTCAGCGAGCCTGATTACGAATAGGGAGGTCCTAGGTTTGAATCCCGGTTCAAGCATGGATGTACTTTCTCTCTCTCTCTCTATCCTGTCTTTGTCCTTTCCTTGTGTGTGTGAATGAAGTATAAATGAGGGTGCGATGGTGGCCCACACCCTGTGGTGCACCCGGGGCAATGCCTCGACTGCTAAGAGGTCGCTGTGGCTGGCCGGTTCCTTGGTATCAGGGAACAATAGATTAATAGACTCTGTTGCAGTTACAACTGTCTGCCATTGGAAAGAAAGCACTCATCATACACTATATTAAATTAACCATGTCTTATATTAATTTAAAGACGTGCTTGGTATTATATAAGAATTAGAGAAAGCTATATATTATGCGCCAAAAATATTCTGCAAAGATTATAATCTATTTAAAAATATGTTTAACAAATTAGAACAAGCATTTTAGTTTTACAATCACTTTGTGAGTATTTTGCGTGCGTGCGTGCGTGCGTGCGTGCGTGCGTGCGTGCGTGCGTGCGTGCGTGTGTGTGTGTGTGTGTGTGTGTGTGTGTGTGTGTGTGTGTGTGTGTGTGTGTGTGTGTTCGTTCTTGTTTTCTCATCAGTCTATCCAGTAATGTCAGTTTTACTTTTTTCTTTTGGACGGAGAAGGTAAAAGCTTATTGCTGATAATTTGTCGGATTGTTTAATTCTATCGATGAATATATCAACATTTTTCTTTCCCTTTTATTTTAAAAGTATTTTATAGTTCGTTCTATAACCAGAAATGACCTTCCATATGTAGATTCTAGGGGGTTTTCTTACTCTGTCAAAATGTAAAATAACATGAGAGCATGCTTCTAAATCTTTCTGCACCAATAATTAATTTTTAATTTTCTCTTTTATGTACATCACAAATAGTTTAAAAATTTCTATATACTTCTTCAGTTTCTAAGCAAACTCTTCTGGTTGAATTTATATTTTAGGTTCGTTAAAAAAATTCTCCAGGATTTTTTATGATTTTAATATATATTTTTATATAACATATATTCATTTAACATATAATATCTTGAATGATCAAAAACATCACGTGGAACTGTATAAAATCCTTTAAAAATGCTTTTAACTGTCCTATTCATTACATTGAATTATGGTCATTTAATGGCTAATTGCAGTGTTCAATGTAATCTTTCGATCCTATTGTGGATGAAAAAGAGTTGTATGCACAAATTTAGAGTTACACATAATTGATGAATTTGCAAATAATTTAGACTTAAATTATCTACCATAGTTACATATTATTTGTTGAAGCATATTGAACCATGAAACCTAGTTATGATAAAAAAAAAATGTTTAAAATTCCTTATCATTTATTGGATCCCTGTAATTACTGCACTCATCGATACATGTTGGGTAAATATTGTATTATTTGACAGATAGATTTCGGATTATTTATATTACACTTTTTCCATATCTAACTTGTTTCCAGTAAATTTCAGAGTTGATTTGACACCAGGATGAGATTAATTATGAATGTGATAAGCTATTCCTTCAAAAGACTTTCACGAGTAGAGGGTCTCATACTTGATGTGCCACGCTATATACGGAGGAAAGAAAGTACAGTTAGTCGAAAAGGATCATTCTTTTTTTTTTTAATCTTCTAAGCCTTTGTCATTGATTGGGTGAGCAAAATTTTCAAAGTCCAATAATTTGATATTCTTTATTAAGTATCTGCTGACATATAATCTTATCTTTTACATGTCAGCTGAATGTTCAGAATTTGGAAATGCATTAAAGTGACGACATTACTTACATGAGGCTTTATTTGGTTTTTGATATGTAAATATTTAAGACTTAGGATCTGCATATATACAAAATTTCTGTACTCTCAGTGATGTTTGCAATATTGATGGACTGATAAATGGGCTTATATTTCACAATACTAAGTGCTGTAATTATTTTGTGAATCATCACATTTCTTAGAGCAAAATGGTAATGCTTTGCAGCTCTTCTTGTTTCCCAGCGTCGGATTTCTGACCCAATTTCCGAATCAAATGCATTGGTAAATAATGCCAGAGGTAATTAAGAATTTGAAAATGAAAATAAATGGCTCACTTCTTCATGGTTTTATGAAACAGCCCTTCTGTTTTTTTGTTCATCGGATTCTCTCTTTGTTTTTTCTTTGCACTTCTTATTTACTTATGTGAAATGGCTAATTAATGAACAGCATTTTTCAGGCATTGCAGATAAAAGCAAAGCATTATAAGACAATCCCTAATTTTTTAATTGTTTCAGACAATTTTCAAACTAATAATGGCTTGAACATATTCAGGAAGGGAACAGTTTGTTATAATGCGGTAACTCAAAAATAAAATTTTTGGAGCTGCAAAAACTCATTTTGAAATATTGAGAATCGCAGTCTGTACTTCTTTTATATTTGAAACATTTTGTTTGGTATTTATCATGTTTTTTTATTGTAGGAGGCAATGAGAATGTTATACAAATAAAAAAAAAAGTCTCAAAATTATATAAATGAACTACTGAAAAGTGATTGGAGCACATTTATGACCAAAATCCATAATAGTGAACTTGTTTAACATGAATGAAATCAATAAAATTTTACATTTATGCTCTGCAAAGGAAATTCGATAATGAGTTTGAAAAAAACTTTTTTCTGAAAAAGACCATTTCGTGCCTTTGAAGAAACTATAGAAGTGTTCTATATTCTAAATATTAAATAATGGCAAGAAAAGACTACGAAATAAAGCTATCTATAGTCTCCACAGCGCTTATACGATATGTATTTTTTCATAAATAAACACTGGATTTGACCAATAGTAACTTGAAGAACAGGTTATATTTCACATTCCAATATGTATTGGAGTTATTCTTTTGCAATCCTTAAATGGTTGGGATCTAATTTTCTTGTTCTAGTTGGACTGATTGACTCTTAGAAACAATAAAATGTTAATATTAAATATGTGTTTTCTTTACTACAGAATATGTAATATTTTGTGTACAATTATGGAATTCCTCAAATAAAGTTTGCAAACGTCAGAATATTTTGTATAAAGATGTGTAAATTTTGTTTATCTAACTGAAATTGTTAATATTATATTCAAAAGAAATTTGAGAATATTCACCTTTTTCTGTATGCTGTATTTCTTATCAATGAGTCTCCTTTTTAAATCAATGAGCAAGTAAAAATTTTTTTAAAAAAACTTGCTACCAAAATCTTTTTATCGACCTTGCTTATTATATATTATTCTAAATCCAAATTTAAATTTTTTATTCCAAAATTTTGATTTCCCATTTGTTTGCTGTCAGCAGAGTGGGAGAATTCATTAAGAGAATTTTGAGATATGATACCAACAACAGTCCCACTATCGACTAGGAAACGCAAATCAGGTCTTTGGTCATTTCCAAATCTTGTTAGCTTTTGACACGAGAGCTTTGCTTCTATTTCTATTACAAATCATAATTTTCCTTATTTTTATCAATGTTATTTAGCTATTTGTACATTTCTCTGAATTAAATTGAGATCTAAATCGGTAGTGGAAGTAGCAAGGCATATTTTCCTTCAAGGTTAAGAT
The DNA here is from genome assembly GCA_030067965.1 of Latrodectus elegans. Taxonomy (NCBI): domain Eukaryota; kingdom Metazoa; phylum Arthropoda; class Arachnida; order Araneae; family Theridiidae; genus Latrodectus; species Latrodectus elegans. The sequence continues at coordinate 2,224,123 of CM057809.1, forward strand.
GACTTCTCGATTTACTTCTAGATAATGCTCTGTTTCAAATATTTAGTCTTGAAAGGAGCTGAGTAAACTAATTTATAATTTAGTGTTTTAAATCTGAATTCTTTCTTGATGTATGACAGTCATTGTCATTCAATCGAATTGAGCAAGAACAAGAGGGTTTATCAACAAAGAAAGTTGATATTTCAGGAATCATGTACCAGTGATTTTGTCGGCCATGATAGCTAATTTTTCAGCGGATTCTTTGATGGCACACATACACAATTAAAATGTTGCTTATATAATCTAGTTTCTCTAACGGTAAAACTTTTATCAAAGAATCTAATGTATCATAATGTGACTTCAATTTTTGAAACAGCTTACTCGGTTTCGTACCATTGGATTCAATGTCATTTTGTAGTTTTTTAAATAGTCCATAATTTTAGCTCGAGCGTATTTATCAGAATATATATTAACAATAATATCATACATGTTTTTCAGATTCTTCGCTTCGATTTTGGAAAGGAAGTGATTAAATCCTGTATCTTCAACAGTTCTTTCACAAATTTAATTTGATTTTCAATTTCAAAACTTCAATTTGATAACATAATAGTTTAGGTTCTTCCTGTCAGAAATGTGTAATTTTCATGTTTACTTTGATGAATTCTGCACAAAAATGTCTTCAAATTTACCTTCACTTTAATTATGTCCTTCTTGTCAGTTGATGATAACCTTATAATCTGGAGGAAGATGCTCGTCAAGCAACGTCACCAAAGGTTTCTCTTTCACACTTCATTGAACAAATTGAACAGGAGTTAGTTGTAAAATAAAATACCTAAAGTTCATGTTCCATAAATTCTAGTTTTTTAAACTCAGTTTTTACTGCATTCCATCAATCGAGTAGTTTTCATGTTTGCCACATATCTTTTTTAGTAAAAATTAATTTTAGTTGAAATAAAATATTAGTTTGCTTATAAAATTTAACATCAAAATGTATTCAGGCAATATAAAAAGCAAATGAATTTTAAGTGTATAATTATCGATATATATCTAGAGATAAAATTTAAATATTCTAAAAGAGTAAGTCATTAAATTTTGCACCGCATGCTTCGTTGCTTGTTTACACAACTATTCAACTGATTATTTCGTAATCAAAATATCATTTTCTTTTTCAACCGTTTCTTATTTACCAGCTCCCTTAAAATAAATTCATTTGTATGGACTGTTTCTTAATCTCTCTTTCTTAATTCGTGAAACATTAACGAAGAAAATTATGCTTCCATATATTGTCTGTTATATGTAATTTGACCAAGCTGATATGAAATATTTCCAAACGATAAGAAAACTAAGTAAAGAACCTCCAGGACAACTTGAAAGGTCCATTATACTGCGTATACAAATATTCAGTAGTACTTACTTAGTCAACAGTTCATTTACTTAGTTTTCTTATTCATCGTTCATATTTCTCTCCCCCTATTTTAATATATCTTTAGATTTTTTTGTCACTCTACACTCATCATTTTGCATGCTAGAGTCATTTAACCGTAACCCGCGATGAAAAGCTGACTCACAATCATTACAAACATCTACGCTCAAGACGGGATTCAAGTACTTGAACTGTTGAACATAAACTGATTTGTTGAACGAATTATTAAACTGTTTCCATATTCAATTAAATTTTGAGCAAAAGTTTATTTACCTCACATAAATTATTTGATTTGAAACGTATGAATTTTAATTTTTAAAGTTTAATATTACTTTTAAACTACTTCACTTTTACCACTTCTGAAACATACAAACCAAAACTATATCAATATTTTTGTTATGGAAAATATCAATGCAGTTATTTCAATTTCAACGAAATGTTTTACAAATTTAAAATTAATTTAAGTGTAATTTAAAAGGTTGATTTTTTTAACAAAACTCTGTTTAGTAGAAAGATGTTTTAAAACAGTGGTTCTTAACCTTTTTAAGCCGCGACCCAAATTTGAGAAATATGTTCATGTCGCGACTCAAAAAAAAGTCAAGATTTTTTCATTGCCTTATTTTAGATCGTATTTTTTAAAAAAAACTTCAATCCTACGATGATTATTTTTTTAACTCATAAATTTTTTATTATTTTTTTAATTATAAAGATAAAAAAAAAGTACTTTTCGATCCAAGGAAAATTTAATTAATAATCAATGTTTTTAATCATTTTTATTGACCAAATTAAAATATATTTATAACTTTTTGAAAATAATTGACATTTTAACTTATTCCTAAAAAAAAATCAATAAATATGTTAAGTCTTTTAAATGCAAGTCATACAGTTTTAATGAGAACCTTGTGCTTCAATGCATTTTGAAAAATCTTCAAACCTCTGTTGAATGCTTGTCAAGGAGCACCTTATATCTATTTCAGGATTTAACTTGTTCCGGTAATTGTTTTTGATTACACACAGAGCCAAAAAAAACCAGCCTTACACATATATGTTGTTGAAAAGGGCAATATTACATTTAGGGCTTCTTTAACAATTATTGGCTTTTCGGTTTTTAATTTTAACCAGAAAGCACATAAGGATTCAGTGTTTTTGTAGAAATTGTATCGAAGTTCTTGATCACTTTGTATTTCTATATCAATTGTTCTTGAAATTGATTAATATTAACAAATTCCTCATGCAAATCACTTACATCAAACTTAAAGGCATTCGAACCCAATTATATTTGAAAACATCATCTGCAAGGAAATATCGATCAAAGTCTGCTATTAGTTTTTCGAAATGATTAATAATAATTTTCTGTATTTCAAAATCTGTGATATCAATATTATTGTTTTCAACAAGTAAATTGCTAAGTTGTTACAAGTAAATTGTAACGACTTGCTTCATTCCCAACGAGTCTGGAATGAAGCAAGTTTCTTTACTTCAATCTTATTTCTCCATAAATTGAGTTTATTTTTAAAACATGCAATTTTTTCAGTTAATTCAATAATATTATGATTACGTCCTTGCATAGAAGTATTTAGATTATTTATTTCAAATAAAATATCTGAGAAATAAGCAACTTGAGTAATCGACTTCAACTCGGAGGATTTAGATGCTAATAGGTGTTTTTTTTCTCTCAAAAAAAATTCGACTTCTGTCCGCAATGATAATACTCTTTGAACAACTTTGCCCCTGGACAGCCATCTAACTTCAAAATAATATAATAAATGTTCGTATACTGCACCAAATTGGAAACACAGTTCACGGAGAATTCTACAGTTAAGAGCTCTTAATTTGATAAAATTGATTACCGCAACAATTTCATCCAAAAAGATACATAATTCGAGTGATTATTTTTTTGAAGCAAGATTTTGTCTATGTAACAAACAATGAATCGATATAATTTGTGGATTCATTTGTTTTGCTTTTGTCGAAAATCCCTTTTGAGATGCTGTCATGGCAGCTGCACCGTCGGTGCAAATACTGAAAACACTGATTCCAATTTGATCGCCTTCTTTAAAAAACGAATCGACCATAAGAAAAATATCTTCACCTCTAGTTGTTGTTGACATTGGTTTGCAAAATAAAATGTCCTCCTGTATATCTGTTAAACCTGGATACTGCACGTAAACCATGAGTTGGGCATCTTTACTTACATTTGTCGTTTCATCCAGTTGAATACTAAATAAACCAGCAATTTTTATAGCAGAAATAAGTTGATTCTCAATATCAAATGACATATCATTAAATCGTAAGCGAATTGTATCATTTGATAATGGTATCTTTTGTAATTTCTTTGAACTTTCATCTCCGCACATGATACGTGCTATGTCAATGGCAGCAGGTTTTATAAGTTTTTCAGCAATATTATGGGGTTTCTTTTGTCTTGCAATATGCCAAGCCACATAAAAAGAAGTAAGTGTAGCTTGTTTGGCAGAATTTATAAAATCATTACTGCCTTGCGGTGCATCCAAACGCTGTCTTTTTAAATGGGCTTCTTTTCTTTCGAAAAAAGTACGATCTTTTCCCTCAAAGGAAAAATGTATATGTTTTGCATCAAAATGTCTTTTATGTTTGTTCGGTTTCATTGATTCATCACTTAATATTTCACTGCACAACACGCATTGCAGTTTTTCACTCCTCGATCATAAATGCAAGTAAAACCTAATTCTAAAAATGCTTCCTTGTATTCACGTTTTGCCATTATTAAGGTGATTACAATTTTACAATACGAACTGCAGCTTGATCACTCCACTATTAATAATAAGACAAAATTTGTTTCTAAAATGCCTGTATTCACGTTTCACTGTTATTCAAAATATGCAGAAACGAGTTTTTGACAGAGAGCTTACTGAGACTGCGCCCACGCAAAGCAATGGCATGCATATTACCAACACCTCTTAGAAGAGAAAGCCTCAGGACAGGAATTGGACGTCACTTCCGGAAGGCATTCGCGAATGCCTTCCGGATTATGCAAAATTAGTCGCTTTTTTTCTTCCTTTGAAGTAAAATTTAAATGGAAATTAAACCCAAAGTACAATTTTATTAACTTTTATCATCCGTGGAAAAGAGTACTTTATTTCAGATTTTCTTTTCTGACATCATAGCAAATATTATATGTTAATTGTAATGTCAAGAAACAGCTGATGTATTGTTTGGTATTCATTCACTCTTTTGAACTAAAATTGCTTTGTAACTAGCACAGGCTTTTTTTTTCCGAAATTTATTGGAATTTTGAAGTTATATTTAGAAAATTAGATTCCTCTTCACATTTTCATAATTAATAAATAATAATCTCTTGCATAGAAAACTCTATGAAAGGTTTTCTATGCAAGAGATTACTATCACTAAATATTCTTAGAAACTCTGATGGGGATAATTTGAAAATACTTGAGTGCACACGAAATAAGTTAGGACAGCAATTTCTAAATTTAAAATTCTAATTTATAAAAAACAGTTTGAATTTGGTAGTAATATATGTATATATATATATATATATATTAAAATAAATGTAAATCATTCATTCAAATTAAAATTACCTTCTTTATTGAAAGTTTTCAAGGCCTAATAGTTTAAATGGATAAAAAACATTAACATGGATACTTTCGATTTAAGTCATAAGTTGCTATTTCAAATACTATATCATTCATCTAGTGGTTTTAGTCATAGTGAGCCACAGAGTAGTCATAAGTGGTTCTCTATGAACTGCTACCAACTGGCCAAACGGTCTCTGTGAACCTGTACTCGCAGCAACTGGAATGAGTGTAACACATGG